>VZTE01003148.1:715562-772378 GCA_013397775.1 Eulacestoma nigropectus | reverse complement strand
AGGGACGGCGAGCGGAGCGGGGCCGCGCAGCGCTTCTCCTCCCTCCTCCTCCTCTTCCTCCTCCTCCTCCTCCTCCGCGGGGCCGAGCCGAGCCGAGCCCTCCGCCCGCCGCACAGCGGAGCCCGGACCAGCGGGGGCGCCAGCTGGGGCTGCGCGCTGTCGTCCCCGCTCCCCGCTCCGCGCTGCCATGCCGGCCCCCGCCGCCCGCCTGCTGCTCGCCGTGCTGCTCTGCGGAGCGGCGGCGGCAGCTCGAGGTAACGCGGCTGGGGCGGGCGGGGGAGGCTGCGCGGCACGTTGGGGACGGCGAGGGCGACAGGTTCGGGTCGCCTCCCGAGCTGCGCCGCGGGCGGGCGAGGGGACGGTGTCCTTGGCGCTGTGCGCAGGGGAGAGAGCGCGGAGGCGGGCGGATATCGCGGGTAGGGAAAGGGGGGAGGATGGAGCTGGGGCCGGGGTGACCCTGCCGCGGCCATTGCACCTGCAGAGGGGACGAGGGGATGGCGGCTCGTCCTCCCGGCTCACCTGCGCCGAGCGGGCCCGGCCCGGCCCGGCGGGGGATGCGCGGCGGCGGCGCTCGCCGTGTCCGCCCGCCCGTTACATAACGGGGCCCGGGGCGGGCGGGGGGCGGCACTTGTTGCCGGGAGGGTCCCGCGGGCAGACCCGGCCGGAGCGCGGCCGGGCAGAGCCGCGGCGGGAGCGGGGATAAAACCCCTCGGAGAGCCCATGGGCAACCGGGCCTCGCTGGGCTGGCGTGGGAAGCCTCCGTGCGGGGATGAGCCGGAGCAGCGCCTGGGCCAGACCGTGCGGGTTCGCGATGTGAGCGCGGGCCTGGTGGCTATTGATTGATCCCGAGGAGCAGCAGCATCATACGCATTGCGGGGCTGCTCCCCGGCAGGCTTCAGTGAGAGGCTCGGAGACGCTTCCTCACCTGAAGGTTACCGCTGGCATCGGGAATGCTGTTTCTGCAAGATTCAGCTGATCGTATGATGAGATTTAAGAGCGTTGAATAGGAGCGTACATTAGAAGTGCGGCTGTAAAATGGCTTGTAAATACGTTGAAGGGACGTTCTTAATCTAAAAACCAGCTCGTTATGGACACATCTTGCTGCAGTTTCCCTATGTGGATCAGGAAGCTGCTGCTGTAGTAAGTCTAAGAAGTCCTCTGGCAGCTGTTTTGACAGTGGCCATCGTTTACCTGTGTAAGATTCCGCAAGTACAGTTTGTTCACCAGCGTTGAATCATTGGAATCATTAAATGTAATATTTACCACACTAGTACACAAGCGTAGTGGCTTTGAGTTCCATAATTTGAAATTAGGAATAAGATTAAGATCAAAAACCATTTTCCAAGAAAGCTGATACATGCTTTGGAAACAAATGGCAAATATAGGCGGTGTTACCCAGGACAGCGCTGGTAGGCAGCTTTTCTGCAGCTTGTTAGAGGCAGGTACCTGTTTTCAGTCAGATCTACAGAGCTGCGGGACTGCTGGTCATGATCTGTTAAACTTCATCACACATAACTGAGTTACAGCATGGGGGCTGGTTCGGCTTAGTGTGTGCAGTTGCCTTAGTCCTTGCGACGTTTTGGCTGCTGTAGGTAGGCCTGTTAATAATGTTACGTGGAGATGCATTTAGTGACAAGTAAGATCTGGAGAACACCTGTAAAGCTGCGAGGGCTACTCATCTTCATTTTGCTATTGTTAGGAAAGGCGTTTGTTTGGAAGCATTTATGGTAAGCTTTCCATTTTTGTGCCAGTTCCATTTTTTTTCAAGTACAGCTTCATCTTTTTCATCTGAGACTTTAAAAGTCCTTGTGACTGAGGTCACTGAGATTTATTGTAACTGGTGAAAATGGAAGTGTGCTTGGTTCAGTAATGTGCAAAAATGGACTGGAAAGGCTACACCAGAGTGGTGAGTTCCGCTTGCCAGTTCTGCTGTTCCTGTCGTTTTTACAGGGGAGTGAAAAGTGGTTTCTTTTTTGATGATGGAAAGAAAGGGAAATAGCATTTGGGGGATGCAATCTTGCAAAAAAGGCAGGTGTGAGCTAGCTGACCTGCCATCTTCCTTGTAGTTATTTTAAGGGGTGCAGAGAGTGATTTTGGGTTCTAAAGAGGCATTTTCCTGTCCAGCTGGTGCAAAACTCTTACTCTAATCGAATTTGTTTTGTAATTGATCAAGTTGACCCAAATATTTCTAAGCTTGTTGCAGTGGAAAAGCAGTACCTAGCAGTGCATTCAGACTGTGTTTGTGGGTGAAGCAGTTGGATGTTTCTGACCAGAGCTGGACGGGGAGTGGAATGGAGGAGTTTCCAGAGGAGGAGGCAGCGCAGCTCATGGCTGCTGCTTCCATGGGTCCTGACCAGGTAGAGCGATAGACCTGTGTTGTCTTGGAGCCCTTCCAACTTACTATCATTTAGGAAGGTTATTGATGAAAATAATACTTTCTTGAGGAAGCTTTGCTGATCTGTGATTATTTCAGGAAGTTATGTGGTGCTGAGAATGTCTTAAATCCAAACCACAAACCACTTCGTTGGTACCACAGTCTTGCTGCAGATGTTTCTTTGACACAGGAACAGCCTTTGAAATATAGGGCTGGGGATTAGGTAGGTTTCTTTCTCCTTTCTAGAGGCAAGGAAACGTAACACTACCCTAAAGCATTATGTAGAGACAGTTTGGCTATTTATGAGGCTTGTTTTTTTTTTTTTTATTCTCCAAGGGTTTATGAAAGTAAGAAACCACTGAGAAGAGATAGAATTAACCAGTACTAGGCCTCTCTACGATGTGTAGTGCTTGGGAAAGCATTATATACAGCCATCTGTTCATGCAAACAATTTAAATCTCTTTTTCTGTGTGTGTTATTTAAAATAATGCACTGCTGTGGAAACTGAAATGGAGGAGAGATGGTCTGGGCAAGCATGGTTTATATTGTGTTTGGAATACTCTTGTGCTGGTTGTCTTCTCCCATGTTACTAGGCTGCAGGTTGTGCTGACTATGCAGAGTTAGCAGGAAAATTTGTCAACAGAAACTTTTCTAGACTTAATAAATGTATCTTTGGTTTGAGGTCTTAATGTTTCTGCAGCCAAAAAATCTCCAGTTGCAGATAATTGCAAAGATTTTTTTTAAGAAGAAGGAAGGAAGCTGGACTCACAGGCCTCAGTTTCTCATGGAAGTTGGAAGGGTTGAAGTGAAACCCAGGTGAGGCCACAGCTCTCCATAATGTGAACATCCCACAACTTAGAATTCTGGTATTCTGGGTAAAAGAGCATTTCCTGCCATGAAGCCCAAGTATGTGATATCTGAGTAGCTTGTGGTTCTGAAACTGTTCTGCAGAGAGGAAAAAACTTCTGTAGTCATTAAAGTTTTCTGAACAAAAGCACTTTTACCATTTTTCTGAGCCTTACTGTGTTTAGTTCCATTGGGAGAAGTCTCTCTGAAATGTGGTTTGCGATGTTAAGGGCCACACATCTTGTAACATTATTGTTATTGTCAAAGACAGAAGCGATACCTCGAAACATGGGAGAGTTTAGTGAGGCGGAAGCCTTGGTCTTAAATAAATCTTGTTTTGCACTCTTAATTTATTTGTTTTGTACTGATTGACTCTCATTGGCTTCTGTAGGGACTAAACATCCTTAGGAGCCTTTAGAAGGGATTATTGGAAACCTCAGTTCCTTTGAGCAATTGTCTGTCTGTCCTTTGTTTATAGTATTAGGTCTCATCTCAGTTGCTTTGTATCTGATTGAAAACAAGTTGCAGCTACTGCTCCCAGAGGGTTTCCCTGTTTTTAAATGGAGTCAACAAGTAGAGCCAGAAGTGCCAGCTATACCGGGGTGATGTTTGCTGTATTTCTAAATACTGTTTCCTTTCAAGGAGTGAAGTTTATAAATATGACAACAGTTAAAAAGGAAGGGGTTTCCCCTCTTGCACTATAATTAGCAACATTTAAGATAACATTAATTTAATGTTTGTAGTTAAAGGCTTATGTTTTCTATTTCAGTCTTCTGTTTAGTGTAAAACATTTTAAATTTCACTTGAAAAATTAAGGCTTTGTTGTCTTAATCCTATTTAAACTGTTTTGTGGTGGAATCTTTGTTTTCCCTGCCAGGCTTTTATCCAAATTCAAATTTGGTCAGTATATCCTCTGTCTAGGGTCTTTGGTGCTCTGAATGTTTCTTCTGTTGCAGTTGTGGGTAGTAAAAATTGCAGATAGTTTCTAATCAGTCATTTGCATGTCTCTTAGTTTCATCAGGCTTACAGCAAAACTTCCATCTATCTTTGTACAAATAAAATCAGATTTAGGCAACTCGTTCAGTGGAGAACAGGAAACTTTCTGCAAGTGGTGATAAACGAGATTTTTCTCTAGGCAAAATATAATTTAATAAAACCCTGTTGAATCCCTACAGCTATTGGTTTGAATGTGGTGTTTGAAGAATTAGTATTAATTGTACAGGCTCATAGTGCAGGCAGCTGATAGTTTATAAACATTATCTTGTGCCTCAGTGTATGGCAGTTGAGCTTCCAGAGCAGGAGTTACAAGTGCTCCTTTTCTGTGGCAAAGAATCCAAGATAGAGATCTGAAATTGTGGGATGAATTTCAGCCACCAGATTTTCCTTCAGCCGGGAACCACTGAGGTTAATGGTGGATGTCCATGCCCTTAATCCCTGTCCTGGGGCATCTCCTGGATATTCCAAGTGAGTCTCCTGGATTCACTCCCTCATACTTTGTTGCTGCCTTCAATTCCCAGCAATGGAAATGGTAGTTTGTCTTGGAACCTTATACTATGGATAAGTTCCACGCTATCAAGAAAGTCAGCATTTGAGCAGAATTTGTGTTCAGTTTTATCCCATTGTTTGTACTCGGTTGTAGGACGATGACTTTTGATAAAATTCTAGGTATGAGAAGACCCAGTTAAATAAACAAATACAATACATCTTTTCATTTCCCCTGGTTTATATCCAAAGTTAATCCTGGGTCTTTTCTCCTGGAGGCAGGAGCTGTGAGAGGCAGGCAGGGCAGGACAGAACACACACTGTAATCAGGCCATGCTATGCCCTTTCTTATTCAACTTTACTTTCAGGGTGGAGAAGGCATATTTTATTGTGTAGCTCTTCACTCCTTGGCTGGACTGTATTTTTCTGTGGTTAGGCACTACACAGACTTGTTCTTTTAATGATATGGCTTGAAATTTCATGAGAACAGTACTAAATTACGACTATTCAGGGCAAGACACGCTGGAGTTTTTACTGTCGCGCTGAAAGGCATCCTTGTGATCTCTTGCATCAAGAGGAAGACAATTAAGCAAAAGATACACAGTAATCAGTTTTTGTCAGAATTTCAAAACAAAAGTAAAGGACTCTACTAGTTCATCTAGTGCAGATGGAGTGCAGTTCATCTGTATTGACAGAGAATATAATTTTCTTTTTGTGAATTTTTCTCTGAATTTTTCATGAGGTCTCAAAGGTACATTTTCAGAATGAGGATTTTGTGTTTACTGTCATTAGATTGAACAAATAGCTTTCAAACTCTAGTACTTGTTATTGAGTTTAATGTGTTTAACCAGTTAATTCTTAGGAATTTATTTTTACATGAATCATCTCGATTCAGTTTTAACAATATGCAACATGGCTAGACAGCACTGTATATTAGAAGTAGTTATCTAGAAGAAAAAGTGTTCCAGCTACAGTCCTTTCTGGTTGAGGCGTGTTTAAATCTTTGGTCTTGTAGGTGCCAGATTCCATTTAAGTCAAATGAACTTCTGACCACTTGTAAGAAGATAACAGAAGTCCTCAGAAAAGACTTTGATAAGTACATTTAATTTTAATGTTTGCTTTTAAATTACACAACTGAATTAATTCTGATCGTCTTAATAGCTTTTGACTAAGGTTTCCATACTAGCCCTAAACCCGGTTGCCCTGCCTACTTGTTCATTTACATTCATTAATTATTTTAGGCAGCAGGAAAAGGTTATCTGCTGGATTGTGTTCTGCAGCATCAGCCATCGCCCTTGGGAAGGAAGCATCCTTGCTCTGAGGAGCATTCCCTTTGCTGCAGAAGGGTCAGGCTGGTCTGTTCTGGTTCAGGAGACACTGAGCATGTTTACCTGGTATTTTCAAACCTGGTGTTTGAGGCACACGTGCAGTTCCTCCCCCTGTTGCAGCAATTACCTGCAGACAAACAGAGCTGGGCGGTGGCTGGTGCTCACCTTGTGGGACGTGTCCGTCAGGCTGGGCAGCAGGGAAGGCTCTGCAGGAGCTTCTCCATTCAGGGTGCCACCCAGGAAATGCCCGGCCTTGGAATTCCTTCGTGCCCACTAAAAGCCAAGCAGAAGTCGGTGAGCTGCCTCTGCCAGCACGGCTCCCCCCGCTTGACTAGATTAAATGCTCGTTGGGATTTACAGCAGATTCCAGCTGAGGCGCTTACAAATAGTGTGAATATTGTATTTCAAGGAAACCGGCGTAGTTTATCCCAGTTAAATGGCAAGAGATTAACAGCTCAGGGCACTTCGTTAGTGTTGAGCTTGGAATAGGCTGCTGGTCTGGTTTGAAATTACCGGTCTGGCTTTGAACAACTTGTGTAGATTGCAGGAGTTTTGTGACGATTAAACTACCCCTTCACATTTTTGTCCCTCTTCTCAGTCCAAGATTTAATGCTATTTAAGCAGCTGAGATCAGGATAATACTTGGTTCAGTTTGATTGAAGGGAAGCAATGATGTATTGCTCATACACTGTACCTCATATTTCAAATGCTAGCTTGAGAATTCCTTCCAGTATGCGGTTATGCTGGAGTCAGTAGATCACAACTACGGATAACGGGCCTTTCCTGGATATTCAGCAGTGAGTTTGGTGTTTTAAAATCCAATGATGTTTAGCCTTCGTACACACAAAGGGATTTAAGCTTTATGTTTTAAAATCTGGTGATGTTTTAGCCTTCCAAAACACAAAGGGGTTTAAGCTTTATGATTTTATTGTCTGCAACACAATAAAAGGACATGACTTTGCTTTCAACTGGGCCTGTTGTTTGAAGGTTCACTCGACTCTGCAGATGCTCAGCATACTCATAATTCTGTTCATATGTGGTTACAGTACTTCAAGGTTTTATAGAACTCCCTACCCAGCAGTAGTGGGATTTAGGAGGTTGCTAAATTAGGAGAAGGTTTCTCAGAACTTAAAAAAAACCCGAAGTATTTTTGTAATCCACATTCAGAAGCATTAGAATAGAGATGGAGGTTTTTTTCTGGCAGAGATCTGTTCTGGTATTTTATACCACATCCTTGCAAGGACTAAGATGAACGGATGAAAGGACTCGGATTTTCAATTGGAGTGTAACTGTCCCAGATGTACTGACAGAAAAATACGCAGCTGTCACCTCCTTGTGCTCCTGAAGCCAAAGCTGTCCTGGTGATGATTTTCTTGAGACCAGGCTTGAATTGTGGGTGAGCGTTCCATGGGAGCCTCACACTTGAGCAATTACTGGCACCTTCCCTTGGAGGGAGGAATCTGTTTTAGTGCCTCTGAGCGTGACCAGGTTTGTTCTGAAATGCCGCGTTCCTGGGAGGGTGCTGCAGCACTGAGCTTCTCTGGGTAAATAGAACAATGTGCTTGGCATTTAGCTGGCTCTTCGGTGTGCTGCATGTTGAGAGTTTGCCTGTGTGAGCATACTGAGGCAGCAAAGAGAGTGTTGCCGTATTAAGTAAAACCACGTGGAGTAATTAAACAGAGTTTGCATTAAAACAGTTCGTTGTCAGTTCTTTCTCGCTGCATTGTTATGGGTGAAGATGATATATCCTGTCTGCTGTTGCTACTAACTAGTAAAAGATGGCAGATGAAAGCATATTTGGAGTATTATGGTTTCCTGTATGAGTTCTCTAGGTTTAATCGTTTATTGAAGTGTCCTTTTATCACTGTTTTTTAATTCCCCGGGTGAGCATATGGCACATGACATGAATCCATTTTAGTTTGTTGAAGAGGCAGGATTCAAATGTCTGGGTTAGCCTTCCATCTCTGCCTGTTTTGACAATCTGCTTATATAATTCTTGAGAGGTGAAATAGCAGGACTCAGCTGTGTGGTGTGTTCTAGCTGTAGTGTATATTTTGCTGTGATTGTACAGGCATGCATTTCTTAAATTTTAAGTTCCTGATCTCATGCAGACCAAAACCTGGGTGATGTTGCCTGTGAAATGCTCTTTGGTGTGTTTGTTGTAACCTCTAGCAAGGCATTTCTTATATTTCACTATGCGTTGTTTGCTGAAGCTTACTTGGTTTTGTCTGGTAAGGAGCAGTTTTCGGGCCCTGTAGGATGTTTTTCCGTAGGTTCAAAGCAGCTGGATACATGCAATCTTCCAGAGCTCATTTGGGAAAATGATACTGTTAAGGAAACTTAACAATCCAGGAGCCGCTCAGGCAGCCCCACTCCACCACCTGAGCTAGGAGCATAACATAAAGCTAAATATTTAATAATCAAGGGACTGTCCTATTGGATTGTCACAGAGTAGATGATAACCTACTAGTAGATAACGTGATTTGATCTTGCATCTTTAGTGGTGTACTAGGAAAAACTCTTTTTGAGGCTGACAAGAAAAGATACTGCATTTCTCTGCAGCAGGGGAAGACCAGTCATCCTGAGGCAGGCTCAGGTGATCAGTTTGAAGCTCTTCTGTGCAGAGGTGAAGGATACTCTTGTGGGTGATTTTGTAGTGGAGTTTCCCAGTCTCTTAAAACAACTACTAAAGAACTGAAGTTTGATCTCTTTTCCACCTGTTTTCTTAATGATGGTGAAACCCCCTATACAAGACAAAAAGCTGACACAAGAACAAGCCTTCATGTTCTGAAGAACAGTCCCCAGCTGTATCCCAAGTTTTCCGTGTTGGTGGGAGGCAGAGTGTAAACAAACCCTGGTGTTTCGTGGTGGCTGGACTTTCCTTGTCTGGTGCTGAGGTTTTGCTGGTGTCACACTTGGCACTGATGGCAGCAGCTTGCCATCACTGTTAGCAAGTTTTTGAATTGCACTTCAGGGGCATCTTAAATCCCAGCATAGTTAGAAACTAATTTAAATTCTCTGAGTTACTTTTGGAAAGCCTACAGGGACACTCAACTCTTCTGAACATACTTAGCCAGGATTCTGTCTCAAATCTTTTAGTTTATTAAAACCTTGATTCAGAATTATAAAAGAGGAAAATATTGAAATTAGTATTATAAAGTGTTTTTTAAAGATTTTGTCAGTTTCAAATGTTTTGACTTTGGACTTTATTTTCCTTCCAGTTAACAAGCATAAGCCATGGATTGAAACAACCTATCATGGCATAGTTACAGAAAATGACAACACGGTGCTCTTGGACCCGCCTTTAATAGCCCTGGACAAAGATGCACCTCTGCGTTTTGCAGGTAAAGAATTCATCTGCATTTCTGTTTGAAGATGTGGAAATGCTTTCTTGGGGACAAATGCTCTGTGTTAGTGTGTTTTCCCTAACAGTAGCATAACATTTCAAAGCTTTTAGATCCTAGGAAATGTGTTTGCATGGACCAGCGTTTTATTTCAGATTTGCAGCTGTATCCAAGTATCCAAACCAGAAAGCACTTTGCTTCTTTCAATTTCATGTGTAC
The DNA here is from genome assembly GCA_013397775.1 of Eulacestoma nigropectus. Classification (NCBI taxonomy): domain Eukaryota; kingdom Metazoa; phylum Chordata; class Aves; order Passeriformes; genus Eulacestoma; species Eulacestoma nigropectus. The sequence continues at coordinate 762,785 of VZTE01003148.1, read as the reverse complement.
ATGGTAATTTTTCTGGTGTTTTATTTTTGTTTTGTTTTCATAGTGTCTATCCTTTTCCTCAGTCCTCTAGATTCCACATTTCACGGCATTCAGCGTGGGAGCTCTGAAACAATGATTTTCTTACCATTCTGAAGAGAGTTTTGGTTTTCTTAGCATTTTTTATTTGTGAATTAATAGAGTGAAAATACTAATTAGTAGAATTAGGATTGCATGTCTGTGATAAGTTTACTTAACAATCTAGGGTATTTTAAAAACTGAACACCTTCCTCTGGCTGAAGAAAAGGCTTTTCGTCCTCTAACAAAGAATATGGATAATGATACACAACATATTTGCAAAATGTGGGCTAATTCTTCACTTTGAGCATAGAACTGACAGTTTTCTTATAAACTTATGCAGTAGATTTTTTTCTGAGAACTTTTGTTTAGGAAGACTGTATTCATTAATTGGATGCGGTGTTATGGAAAGTCCTTTTTTGAATTTGACAGTGTTAGAAAGACGTGTTTGAAGAATACCATTGGGCATCTGCAGGTATTTAAATTACTTGTAGTGGATAGCACAAGCTTAAACTGGATATTTGCAGAAGCTTACTTTTTTAAGCAAAATTTGAGAGTTAAGAGTCCTAGTGAAGTACCTAAAGGATATGACATGAGCCATTTCTGGGAACATTGCTTAGCCTGTCTTCAAGGAGGAAGGGATAGGAGAGTGATTAAATTAAGAACCATTTGGAATGTTCAGCAGCCGCCTGCATTGAGTGCTGCGCTGTTACGGCAGTTTGGTCACAACCTTCTTGAAGCAGTGCTTAAAGTAACAGTTTTGTTGCATTATCATAAGGCTGTAATTATCTCCAATGAAGTTGAAGATAATGGTAAACTTGCTGTTCAGAATTCAGAGGTAATGCTAAACCTCTGAAATTCAAACTTCTTCATGTATTGGGGACATACGGCAGAGGCTCTTCTGTTATCTTTAACTGGAGATAAAGGTGCTGTCTGTGTACAAAAAAACTTCATTGCCAAATGAAGAAGCTTGTGTTGGGATACACAAAATCTGTTAATTTAAAAGATGTATGAGAAGCCTGACTTGTGTTCTCAGGATGAGGAGAACATGAATCACCTCTTGCAGTTCTTTAATGCTTTAAATGTAGGTGCTGGTAGTTCAGCAGCATTGAACAGATTCTGAAACTGGCAGTTTTATACCTGTTGGATAGTAATGTTTTCAAGAAAGTACTGTCAGAGTATCTTCAAATACATTGTTATGTTTGCAGAGGAAAATCCAATGTCAAAGCATTTCTTAAATGAGAGTTTTCCCATTGGGTTGATCTAAATTGTATGAACCTGCTTTCATTAAATGAACATTTTTAACAACTGGGAATTACATAAACAGAATATATTTGTATAAACAGAATATATTTTGGCTTTCAAAAATGGACATTTCTGAAACAGCAGCAGCAGACCAATGGATTTAAAGAAATTAAATTTTAGGTGTAGCACGTGAGCGTTATAGAGAAGTTCTTGGTGCGAGACTGGTGGGTTTGAATTGCATAGATTGTGAAGGACTGTGCCGTGGGGGTCTATAGACGTGTTTGTGTGCCATTAAATGGAACAATACTTGAGTCTGTCCTTGAGGAGCCCCGGGGTGGGTGAGTGCTGACTCTGTTACCAGCTCTGCTGGGTGCTGTGCTCACATCCTGGCACTGGCAGTGCTGGTGTCCAGCACCATCTCTGGGGGGTTCAGTGTGAGAAACCCCCTGCGGCAGTGATGTGTTTCCACAGCAAAACAAAGCACTGCTCAGGATTAAATGGCTGCTTCAGCCCTTACTGGTGTATTCCTACTTAAAAATCAAATTTATTCATGCTTCAAAAGGCTGGATATTTTAATTAATTGTGCCCTCTAGCTGAGCTGTGAAACTTCTGAACTGTCTGCAGGTTTAAAATATTTTAAGTAGAGCTTTTTTGCTTTATTTCAATTTCGAGCGTGTCGAAACATCTCGAAACTAGTTCATTTGGATGCTTTGTAGTACGTGAACTGTGAGGCAAATAAAAGTAACATTTTATTGCTTTGCTCACTCCGTGCTGTGGGTAGGATCCTAAAATTCAGGTGTGCAAAAATAAGTAGGGTGATATAGATGTTTATTTCTCAGGTTATTTGTATGGCTTTAAATCTGAAATGACACACTTTTGAAAACAGTGTGAATACGGTCATGCCAGCTTGCTTTGTCAAACTGCCTGGCACGTAGGGGCAGGATGGAATCAGTCTTCTGCACCATGACTGTTACAGATCTGCTTGAGAAGACAATGACTGTTCTTGTTCCTCAGTGACTCTTTTCTACGTTACAAATTGAATCATGTTGGAATTTGATCCTAAGTGGTCTTGCTGAAAAAATTAAAAAAAAAAAAAGACAGTTACATTTTTGTTGTATGTTTATTGTTTGTGCCTAAAATCAGTCTGATGGCTGAAGCTCTCAAGCAGGGATTTCCCCTTTACTGTGCATGTATTTTATATACTGCAGGGAACAGGGAGGTGGGTGTACAGGAGTTAAGATGTGGAATATTTGAAAGCTTGCAGTTGGAATGTCACTTCTGGCTAATCAGTGGTGTCAGCCACGAATTTAAACAGTGTAAAATTTTCTTCAATGATCCTATTGCCAAAACACATTAAAATCTGGGATTATATTTATACCCTGTGCAAGAACAGCCTGAAATATAAATCATGTGGGTGCCACAAGAGGCAGCATACTTGGTGTGTTAAAATAAAGAGCTGATTATAAATCCAGGGATTACCTGAAGTGAGTTTCAAGGAGGACTTGAGAGGTATTTCAGAAACTGTCTCTTTTTAAAATGAAGGACTAGAAATCATGATAAGGTAACTTTCCTTACTTAGATTTCCACTTCAGTATTAAACTGCAATTTTGCCTTTTTAATAAAAATATTTCTCTGTAGCTGTAGTGCCTCATCTCTTTCTGAGGCCACTCTGGAATGGAAACATGAATGTGTTACTGCAAGTTGTTGGAAATGTATGAGAATTAACAGGAGATCTGCTAGAAGTGATTTTAAAGGTACAGGTCCACTTTGTTGTACAGGAATTCAGGTTAAACATGATGATAATCAGGAAAAAAAAGTGGACACGGATGATATGTAAAAGTTGGTAGTTTGGGGGTTTAACAATTTATGATTTCCAGGGAAGGGAAGAGCAGGGTTTGTCTTTTCATTAAATGTCTGAAACCAAAGCCTCGATGAACATACGAAATATTTCTAAATTCTGTAAATGAAAATGTGGAGTTAAAAGATTAAATCATATTTAACATAACTAAAACTCTAAAATTGTAACAGTTACAGCAAATCACCACTGGAATTCTAAAATAGTTTTCCCAAAGCTTTTCTGTGTAATGTGTGCATCTTTGCCTTTTCCTTATTTGCTCCCATTCAACCTTTCCTATTACTGACTTGGGTTTGTCTTTTTTCCCTTTAGAGAGTTTTGAGGTGACAGTCACCAAAGAAGGTGATAAAGGGTTCTTTCTATCCCTTTTATGAATATTAACCTACTAACTTTGGTTATGAAATGGGGAATCAGCACTGAAACAGAAGATCCTGTCATGCTCTTTTGTCCCATTTATTCTCCCAGTTTTTTTCTATTTTAAAATATATTGATTAAAAACTGTTATGTAACCAAACCCTTGGTTAGAAATATCTGTAAATCAGACATCCATTTGAACCATTTGGGGTTATTGTACATTGTGTGGACACCGAAGAAGTTGTTTGGGGAAAATTACCGTTTTCTGATATTTTCACTTGTAGATCACTTCTCGGGGACAGCTGAAGTTTTCCATATGCTTTGTGAAGTAATGTTTGAGTGCTGAAGCATTACAGCAGCTTCCCTGCAGTACACACTCTTCAGGACTGACTTCAGTGGTTTAAAATATGAATCAACCTCCTTTTTTTGAATACCTCTAGACATGTTTTCATTAGGAGTGTGTTGTTGGTACTAAGAAACCACTGCAACTGTAATAGCAAAATAGTGGGGTTTGCTGGTGTGAGAAAATCACCATCAAAATATAACAAGTTACAGAGGTAAAAACACAGTGTAGGTGATCAGACAGTTTATTGAGTGGCTTTTCTTGTGTGCTGGGCTTACCCAGCTGTGCCAGCCGGAGTCTTGTAGTGCAGCCTTAGGCTTAGAAGCGTTTAAAAATTATGTGCTGGGGACTTCTCTTCCAAGTTTGTAGGGTGAAGAGTTTGCATAGAAGGAAAGCCTTCTAAATCATTCCCTGAGAGCTTCCTTGACTAACATTTGGCCTGTGTTAGTAGATAGCTGTTGAAATGGATGCCTGAGAAGTTGGTATTTCTACCTTTCTCATTCGGTAGTTTATTTTGATTCCCTGATTTTAGCCAGGTACATTGCACAGGAAGACTTTGTCCTTTGATCTGTTGACAGAATTTCTGTAATTATGGTGCTGAACCTGTACTCGAAGCTTTTTCATCCCTCGACTTGTAACTGTGCATTTTAACCCCTTGCTCTGGTCAAAGTAAACCAGCTGCCCAGCTATTGCCAGTAGCTTGGCATAGAAGACATTACCAGTGGCCTTGGCTGTATGCTCACATAAGATCTACTCTTGCCCTAGAGCTGTCTCAAGTACTCCTGTGAAATGCCTGTCTACATTTCTCTTTTTCTCTTTTATACTCCTGCATGAATGGATGCAAAGTAAACAAGTTGCTTGGAAGGCAGACGTTTGCTTCTTTTTACTAAAGTTCCTAGAATTCACCCATTTTAAAGCACAGTGCTCTTGCTTTGTCCACAGACCCTCACAAACCCTTGGCTGCAAAATATTTGGTCGTTTATTTTAAAAATGTATCATCATGATGAGCACTTCTAACCTGTCTTTACTTTAACTCTGTAGGTGAGATTTGTGGGTTTAAAATCCACGGGCAAAATGTTCCCTTTGAAGCAGTTGTAGTGGATAAATCCACTGGTGAGGGAATAATACGCTCTAAGGAAAAGCTTGACTGTGAGCTGCAGAAGGACTACACGTTCACCATCCAGGCCTACGACTGTGGGAAGGGACCAGATGGAGCAAATGCAAAAAAATCCCACAAGTAAGTCAGTCTGGGGTGGGCTGAGGGGAAGTTTGGCTCCGAGGGGTCTCCTGCTTGTGGTGATTTATGGTCTGTGTATTGAGAGTAAATGTGAACCAAGTGTTCATACTGGAAGGCTTCTCATGTAACCACAGAAAGGGTCAGGTTGGAACGGACCACACTGAGTCGTCTGGTCCAACCTCCCTCCTCAAGCAGGGTATTAATGGTAATAAAAAGAGCAGCCAAATGGACATGAACTGCTTGGACATCCCTTCATTTGTATTTTAGGTGATACTGCTTTATCCCTCAATGTCTCTGAATTTACATTAGAAAACCGGGTGGGAATAGAAGCAGGAAAACTGTTGAGACACTTGAAATTTGTCCTGAGTTGGTGGAGTTTGCATGGGATACCAAGCCTGGACATTGTTTCGGAATTCAGTTTCTAAATCCAAAAAACTGGTTCAAGAAGTCAGTCTGTATTACACTTAACAAAATGCCAAAGCATACATGTTTCTGTCATTTCCAGACAGCCTCACCAAAGAACCCAAGATCAATAGCGTGGGGCTCATCTCTGCTTACATTAAAGAATGGGAACAAAGCAGTCTTTAGCTAATCTTTATCTAAGGAAAAACCACAATATAAAATAGTCTCTAGAAAAACCCACTTGAGAGTAACTGTTCGACACTCTGGTGTAAACATCTGCAGAGCATGTGGCAGATGAGCAGTTGTGCGAAGCAAAGAGAAGGGCATAAGTAAGATGAGGGAATAGAGTAGCAGAGGTCAGCTTGGTGACAAACAAGACCTTGCTACTCTATAACTGAATGCTTCAAGTAGGCAGCAGAATGTTACTGCCTTAAGGATTTCACTTGTGGAAAAAAGTTGTGTCCTTAAAGTCTGTTTGATACTCACTTTGACTTTTGAAGGTAGTCTTCAAAGAGAAGGGTAGCAATAAAGATTTTTCTTCTTAGCATAAGCATTAGAAAACTTCTGCTTTTATGGAAGGACTGTAATAATTGAGTTGTTCATTAGTTTGCCTTTCATGATTGATCTTTTCTCCTTGGTCATTGTCAGAAGCTGCATTATTTTCCTGGTCTGTGTATACCAGCAATCAGTGACAGGCACAAAAGGATGGAATTCAAGATCCAGTCTGTTTAGGATTATCTAGCTGTATGATGTGTTAAAGTGTATCTGCCGCTTCTGGGACTCTTCATTTAAATTGTCTGATTTCTTATTTCTGCATCCAAGAAATAAGCCAGTTTTCACTGCCTTACACAGCTGAGTACTTTATTAGCTAAATAAAGCCAATCAAATGCACTTGACTGAGCTCTAAGACCAGTCTTAAGTGTCATTCTTGTTCACATAAAATAAAAATTGGGTGTTGGTATCACATATTCTGACAGCAGAAAAAAGCTAGGATTGTACTGTTTTAACAAAAGTAAAAGCGTATTTTGTCACAGCTCTGTTTTGTTGGATTTCTGTAAAATGGTAGCAATTTGTTGGTTGCAATACAAGGGTTTGAGTTTTATTTGCAAATAACCAGCGATAGTAAACAAAACCTAGAACTACACTGAATTATATAGTAACACACTGGAAAAACACCCACTGCTTTCCTAGTTAGGGTACTTGAGATTGTTGGGTTTATTAGTCCTTGGTTGCTTCTTTCTGAGAGCTGGAATGCTGAAGGATGGCTTCATGTGGAAAAGAGGGAGCTGATTTGGCAGAATTTGTAATACCCTAAAAGCATTTCTTTGGACAGGAAAAAAGTGACAGTCATTCAGAACCAGGTACAAATATTCCTGTTAATCAAACCCCAGACCTCCACATTCATGGAAGTAAGTGGACTGGAAGAAAAAAAGGCAAATGTAAATAGTTTTTTCCTTGTTTGAAGTACACAGGAAGTAGACCTTCAAAACAAGTTTTCTTTTTCCATTCCTTGGTTTGACCTAACTGTGTAATTCTTGAAACAGATAGTCTCTGATAGTATAAATGTTGCTTACCTTCATTTCACTAGTGTATTATATGGTATGGGAAAACTGGATTGAGGTTAGTTGGAGGGAGGTCATTTGGAATGCATTGCACTGGAACAGAGCTGTCAGGTTGAAAGATTGATATGGCTTTGGTGGCAAAGAAGGAGCTGCTGTATCCCAGTGCTGGCAGGAGCAGGGTTTGCAGTCTCTGGGAGCCCTTTCTGTGTCATTTCAGGGCCACAGTCCATATCCAGGTGAACGACGTGAACGAGTACGCCCCGGTGTTCAAGGAGAAGTCCTACAAGGCCACGGTCATCGAGGGTAAGAGGTACAACAACATCCTCAAGGTGGAAGCCATGGATGCAGATTGTTCCCCCCAGTTCAGCCAGATCTGCAGCTACGAGATCGTGACTCCGGATGTGCCCTTTGCCATTGACAAGGACGGTAAGAGACAGAGCCAGGTGGGGTGGGAGTGACTCTCATTGGTCACCCAAAGAGCAGGAGTCACCCTGGTCGCCACAAAAGTACAGCACACATGTTAAACAGCCCAGTTAAACAGTGTGTCCCCTTCAGCAGTTAGAACTAACAATGAGAAGTGAGATGTCCTTCAATACCATGTGCCGTTACTGATGTGAGGAGCAGATGAAGTGTTGCATGTGTGTTTCTTGAAAAATGGTTTTCAAGATAAAGGAAATATGGTAGCTCTACTATGTTTTAAAACACCTCTTAGTAGTTTTGGGGTTTTTGCCTGTAGTTTTCCATTCTGAATTAGGATAACTTTAGCTAATGAGCTTTCAAAAATGGGGTTCCATGTGTGTGCTTTTCACATTTGAGATGCTTATATGAGGCTCTGGAGTTCACAGTATTGTGGTTATTGGTTTTGAAGTGTAGTGATCTGTTTAGGTCATTTCCTGACATCGAGTGATCCATGGACCCTTTAAAAATCTGTAAATTACTTCTAGTGGTTCAAGCAAGCTGCATAAGCAAAGTTAGCAGGTTTTGGTGGGCTTTAGTTTGGGGTTTTTTGGGTTTCATCTTGCCAATGGGTTATTTTCATGGGTTTGCAAATTTTAGAAGAGTTAATGAATCTTGGCATGTGCCAAACAATTTATGTATCAGTTACCACTCATAAACAGTTTCATTTGGAGTAATGTAATATACTGTGAAGAGCTGGAGAAGTACCTGCTGTTCTATGTATGTTCTCTGCCTTTATGTAATTTTAAGGATCTGGACCTGAAGTCTGGCATTGAAAAGTGAAATAGATACTTGCAGATGAGTCTGAGTCTATATGAAATACATAGGTGGTACCTGGATGCATTTTATGCAGCAGTGACCTCGAAGAATTATATTGATGTCTGACAATTGCCTTTTTTCTGTGTCAGGTTATATAAAAAACACAGAAAAGTTAACCTATGGTAAAGAACATCAGTATAAACTGACAGTAACAGCCTATGACTGTGGGAAGAAGAGAGCTGCTGAGGATGTGTTGGTTAAAATTAGCATTAAGCCTACATGCAAGCCTGGCTGGCAAGGTTAGTTTGCTCTCCTTCCTCTCTGCTTTTAGCATTTGCTGGTACCTTCAGTTAAACATGAGAGATCTTTTATATGGTTTCTTTGGATAAATATTCAGGTTGGAGCAAAAGAATAGAATATGAGCCTGGCACTGGTTCTTTGGCTCTGTTCCCTGGCATGCATTTGGAGACGTGTGATGAACCAATAACCTCAGTTGAAGCAACAGTGGAACTAGAAACCAACCATATTGGTAAAGGCTGCGATAGAGACACCTACTCTGAGAAATCCATCCACAGGCTCTGTGGTAAGCAGGCTTTTGTTAAAATAAAAGTGGTCTCTCTTGCTTACTAGTTCTTCTTTGAATTTTATGTTAGACCAGAAATCGTTGAGTAGGTGTGGTCTTCATTTGCACGTAGTTTCCTTCAACTGGTTTCCTAACTGGCAGCAAAAAGCATGAAATTGCCTGAAGGTGACTTCTACAATAATTCTCAAATGTGGTAAAGAATCTCTTTTCTTCTGCCTCTCTGCTGTCTTTTGTAGACTAATAATGTCCCTTGCACGAGATTCATGTTCAAGAGCTGAAAGAGTATCTAGGGAAGGGTGTAGCCATTAAAGCCTCTCTGTTTTTCTGAGCATGATGAATGTAATGGCTGCAATCTGAGAAATACATGGAGAAAACCAAGAAAGAGTGGTTTGGAAAAAAACAGCTAACTTGGATCAGATAAATTTGTACCGTGCTTGCCCTAGGAATAAAGGCCCTTGGCATCCACTTATGCTGCAGTTAAAGGTCTTACAAAAAGTCATTGAATCCTTTGTAGCCATATGGAAGAATTGAGATTACAGGACAAATTATCACTCGTGATTTATGTCTTCAACCTCAGTTGAAAGTAGTTGAAAGCCTGAATAGCATGTCACCCCATAGACCCAGGCAATTCCTGAGCTATTCCCTGATTGAGGTCATTGTGACGTTAAAGGCACCTGCTGCTGACTCTGCTGTGAGCAGGTAGTGAGCTTGGAGGGGGTGCTTGTGCACTCTCTTCAGCTGGATGAATTCTGGTCTCACACCTAAATAGAGTGTCTAGAGAAAGGCGTTGTGTGCATGGCTCTGAGGGACGAGTGGCATTAATGAAAGGGTTCCTGAGATAAAGGCAATATAAGGTTTTACACTTGTGAAGATTGAAACTGCTTTGCTTATTATGAGATTAGTTGTCTACCCAGAAGTCAAATTTGTGGAAGTTACCATGGTATTAGATGCCTGTAATTAGTGCCACATTATTTAAAAGGAGAATTGCTTGATGGGTAGTGCATAATCCTGACAGTTGGTGCTGAGAAATTAGTGCTGAGATAAACAGTTGAATTTGAAACCGGTGGTGGTCTTTTAAATTTCTGTTTTCATTTGAGCATTTGTGTTGTAGGTGCTGCTTCTGGCACAGCTGAGCTGCTCCCCCCTCCAAGCAGTGCTGCTAACTGGACTGTGGGGCTGCCGACAGATAATGGCCATGACAGCGACCAAGTCTTCGAGTTTAATGGCACGCAGGCTGTGAAGATTCCAGATGGTGTTGTCACAGTCAATCTGAAAGAGCCCTTCATGATTTCAGTATGGATGAGGCACGGGCCCGGAACCAAAGAGAAAGAGACAATTCTGTGCAATTCAGACAAGACAGGTTTGTCAATACTTCAATTATAAAAAGTCTTTTTGGTTGGTTGGTTTCTTATGTTCTCTGGCAGCGCATGTGACAACCTTCAGTGTTTTCTCTACCTTAGGGTCTTCTTAGAATTGAAATGAAGTTGACTTTAAAAATCACCATTGTGCTTATGTTTAGGCTCAGCCTTAGATTATGTAGCTTCAAATTGGGCAGACTTGTTTTTCTAATTCTATTTCAGTCTACATTATGCACTTCTTTTGCTGTGGTAGATTACTTATTCTGGCAATGCAGCCTCGAGTTTGCATCTCCAAAGATAGCCTTGTTCTTGATGCTGCCTAAAAACATTAAGACACACATATCAGGTCTAGTGACAGCATTTGCTGCTGTATATTTTTTTTTCCCTATGAGGATATAATTTCTCTTTCTCCAGAGATGAAGTTTCTTTTATTCTGTGCATAATTTCACTCTGCTTATGACACAGAAACAAAAATTTTGAAAATGCCATTAATAAGAAGGAAATTTGATAACCCTGTTTCCATAATTGCCATTTGTAACAAGAAAAGCTCTTCTGTTTGCAAATAGAGCTCTTTTTCTCCTGCTGACATGTTTATCTCTGGCTCTTCGGTGCTGTGCCTTGGTTTAGGTTGGGTTTGGATAGAGACACATCTGTCTGTTCTGCAGCCTCACGGGTTCTTCAAGAGTGTTTACCTTCACTACTACTGCAGATGTTTTACAGTCCTCTTACCGTGCCTGGTGTACTTCTACATTGATTACTGCCTGTCAATTACTTTGAGATTTAAGTGTGAAATTGCAGAACAGGTGGATTTTGTTCTTAAGGTTTGCAAAAAATAATGCTGTTAATTCCAACTGCCACGCAGATATGAACCGGCACCACTACACCCTCTACGTGCACAACTGCCGCCTGGTCTTCCTCTTCCGCCAGGATCCTTCCGAGGGAAAAACCTACAAACCTGCTGAATTTCACTGGAAACTAAATCAGGTGATTCTGGAAGGACACTTGGTAGAGTGCTAGGGTGAAAGCCACCGAAGAGCAGCGTCCCTGGTAGCATACTTATTAATAAATACTTTCTGCAACTCCAAACTCCTGACAGCCTCTTTTACAGAACCCAATAGTGCTTGTCTTACTTGTGATCAAGTGTCAGATTCAGCTTCACCTTTTCATCTTGAATATAAAATAGAAAATACAGCATCAGTCTTACAGCTGTGATGTCAGTTATCTTCACTAAATGCATGAGAAAACAGGAGGTATTTATTCCAGGTTGATAATAGCATTCAAGTACTTCTGAGCATGTGACATTTTTCCAGCCCTCTGGGATCTGAGTGACAAATAGTCATGTTTTTTTTAACAGTTGCTCTCATCAAATACCTATCCTTTGTCAAGTAATGTTGTCTTATAACAGTAGTTCAGGATGTGCTTGCATGTAGATACGTATTTTTAGAATGAAATACGCTGTTATTTAATACAAAAAGTAAAGGAAAGGAAGTATATGCAGCTTCCTGTATTGGCAACAGAATAAAGAAACTTTTTATTAATGTTCGGGAGTCAGTTTGCTTTTCAGATATGTGCCATGTGTGTGGAAGATCAGCTGTGTCTGTACAGGCTTGTATTGTCGGTTGTTGGTAGATCTGCATGTGTATTTATGTAAAACATGCACCATATCAGTTATTGAACTGTAGTGGAAAAGAAAAAACAACAGTAGAATTTTTAAAACTCTCTCCACTCAGGTGTGTGACAAAGAGTGGCACCACTACGTCGTCAACGTTGAATTTCCCGTGGTGACTCTCTACGTGGACGGTGTTTCCTATGATCCTTTCCCAGTCACTGAGGATTACCCGCTCCACCCTTCCAAGATAGAAACACAGCTGGTGGTTGGAGCATGTTGGCAAGGTAACTATTTACAGTTGTTAATACTTCTAATTAACTTTTTAAAATGAAATCATTGTGGTTATCTAGAAGTACCCAGCAGATCTTTTTAGTGCATGAAATGTAACTTGTTTTGCCTCCTGCAGATTGTTTTTGCTCCAAGCTGGTATCACATATTTCCTCTGAGTCATTTCTTCCATGAGTGTGTTTGTTTTCTTGTTGGCCACAGGTGTGTGAAGTACAAGGCTGCTCACCAGCCTGTATGTCATCAACATGATTTTTGTGGTGGCCATGGGAATAGTGATAGATTATTTTTAATAATAGTTGTAACAAACAATACCTCATATACTTCCGATTACTAAGCAGAACACTTCATTTCAAGTGTGTTGAAAAGCATCTTCTAGGAAAAGTGTTCTCATCAATGGAAGCCTGTGCAGCAGACAGCTCTGCAGAGCAATACAGCAGTGCTGTCTCTTGGGTATTTTGCCATTTCTGCATATAAAAACAGTCATCTGCTTTGTTGTCTGCTCTATTCAGGCTGCTATAAGTTATATATACAGCTCACCTCCAAGGAGAGAGAGACTTGATCCTTTTGAAGAGTTCTTTTAACATTTATTTTAAAAATTTAAAAGCCAATTTTCATTTTTGTTGCTTCCATCTGATAAATTGACTGCTTAATACATGTGATGCTATTATTGATTAAGAAATCTGTGTTGATAATGGCTTCTTTTGATCAGCTTTCAATACCTTTTGGTGATTTGCTGTGTTAGTCTGGATCTCACCATAATTTCCCCTCAAATGGAGCCAGTTGTTAGACCTGTGTTGTCTTACTCTGAAGGTGGTTTGTGAGAGGTTTGCTCTCTTGGTTGAAGTGTTCTGCAGTTCTTGCTGCTGTCACTGCTGCTTGTGCATGGGGCTCTTTGGGTTGTGGTGCCCTGACTGTTCCTGTCACAACATGGTGATGCTTCTTCACTGCGTTGCAGCTCTTCATGTTTCCAAGAACTCATAATCCTTGAGGAGCTGGGTCCAATATAAGCAAACGATGGGGGATGTGCTGCTTTGTATTTTCTGGGATTAGAGAGTTTGCCAAATTGTAACTGCTTGGTCCTTTCCCTATTGTCCTATTCTTTGTCTTGCTTTTCTGCAGAATATACAGGAAATGAAAATGACAATGAAACTGTGCCCGAGACCTCTGCAGGTTGCTGGAGTTTTTTCCCTACTGTTTTATTTCATTTTTAAGCCAAGACATTGCTTCATCTCGCACACAGCATGAAATGCAGGCATTGCATTTGGGCCATTGACCTTCACATAATCCACTCCTAGGCTTGTGTCTCATAGTGCTTCTATTTGCAGAGCATCATCAGCTGACTTCTGCTTGGTTTTGGGTTTTTTTTGTTCGTTTGGGGTATTTTTTTGGTTGCATCCAAATGTATCTCCATGTACAAATCTGCAAATGTTGTGATTGCAGTGAAGTGGTGAAAAAAAGTTGCTGATGTAAAATATCAGCTATAATCTCTTTCATCCAGTTTTGTTAAAACATAAATGCACGTCATCCTATATAAATGTATGTATTTATGCACGTAGGTATGTGTCTTCATTATAGAATTTATTCAGTGCATTGGGAAGGACCTCTGGAACTTGGGTACCTTTGCTCCCCACTCAGAGCAAGACTGATTTCATATTTAGATCAGACTGCTCATAAAGACAGACCTGTAATTTACAGGGGATACTCACTTGGTCAGATATTTATATAAAATTCTAATTACAGTGAATGGGCAAAAAAGCTTTGGCTGCCAGGTATTTCAGATTGGCTACAGGGTTATTTCCTCATAACAAATTTTAGTGATAGTTTGGTGGATTTTGTGTCTTGAGTTGAGATACTTAAAATTAGTGTGTATTTTTAAAAGTGAATTCAAGATACGTACCCTTCCTGTAAAGTTTGAGAATTCCTGGAATAGTCTGGATGTAACTGGCAAGAGGTTTCTAGCTGTGCATCCCATTTTAATTTGGCAAGGAGGCAGCAGCACCCACGGGCTCCAGAAGCTGAAGCTGTATGGAAATTGTATAATTTGTAACAGGACATTTCACCACTGGATATTTTTTGAGTTGTACCAAGGATCTTTTATCACCTAGAACCTTTAAAACAAGCTTAGACATCTTTCTAAAAGCAGGTTGCTTAGTAAATAATGGGCTTGAAATACACATTTCTAGGTGGTGTTTTGTGGCCCCCAGTATTTAGCAAGATGGACCAGGTGATCATTGTGACGTCATCTTCAAAAACGTTAAGGAATAAAGGGCTTACTAGGTTGCAATTCATCAGACTTAACTCGGGTATCTAAAAATGAGTTACCTGAGTTTAAACTGCTCACTTGAGTCTGCAGAGAGAAGATGGGACCTTTAGAGGGGGCAGGTAACTCTTGGACACCTCTTTCAGAATGAGCTGAATGACTTTGTAAAGTTCCTTTCTACCCTTGGAGTGCAGGGAGAGCCTGCAGTGCTGGTTTAGGTGGAGATCCCTCACACCTGGAGGAGGGATGCTGTCCTGTCCTGAGTAGTAGGAGGTGTTACCTCAGCAGGAAGATTCAGGTTTCATGGTTCATCCCATTGGTTCTGTGTTTGATTTCTGAGCACCACCTCGCTGTATGGGGCTTCTTTGAAATGTTTGTCACAGAACAGTCAGTTCAAGGTGGCCACAGCTGTCTGAGGGCCACGTGCATGGTGAACTGTCTAATTATTTCTTTATGCCTGACCATAATCACAAGGTTAACACCCAGAATGGATGAAAACTAACCCGCATGTGTATAATACTGTGTGCATCAGCTGGCATACTTGTTGTTTTACAAAAGAAAAAATAAAAAGAATCAAAACAAAGAGTTTTCCTCCCTCATTTTTTGAAGGTGGTGAACTGCGCATGGCTCAGTTTTTCCGAGGCAATCTGGCAGGGTTGATGATTCGTTCTGGTAAACTGGAGAACAAGAAGGTGATTGATTGCCTCTACACCTGCAAAGAGGGGCTGGATTTGCAGATGGCTGACGGTGTTGGCAAAGGTGTGAAGGTAAAGTTGCATATGAGCAGAGGGGAACGTGTATATTCCTTCCCTGATAAGAGGTACAAGTTTTACTGGCAAAGTTAACAGTGTCCCAAATATAACAAGCTTATCTCTTGTGGCATTTTGTATTAAAATGACATAAAACTAGGAAACTTTTCTTGTATAAACATGATCTTAGGAATGGAAGTTACTCTGTTCTCTTTTAAGTCTTGAAAAGAAACTCCGTTTTTGTAAGCCTCTGTTGTACCAGCTGTGCAGGTTGTCTAATAAGAGACATAAAATGAGATTATGTGGCTTTTTCAGTAGCAAGGTTGTGTGAACAGAGCTAAATTTCTCCTTTATATTAGCTGTCTCTCTCTTCTATATTACTAGAACCAGAACTATGATATGTGCCTAGATTTTTTCTTAAAGAATGAAGCGCCAAATACATTCCACTGGGATAAGGTAGTGAGTAGGGAGTCTAGACTGTGTGCCACAAGGCCGGGAAATAATGACCCTGTTGCTTTGAATATGGATGTAATTACCCTGCATTTACCAGTGCTGAACTCCAGTTTGAATTGCCAGATTGTGTCACTTGGTTGAGTGTTCTCTTACGGTTTTCTTCGTTTTTTCAGATCCACATGAACCCAAGCCAGTCAACACTGACGATAGAAGGGGATGACATTGACAGAGTTGACAAGGCCATGCAGCACATTTCCTACCTGAACTCCCGCCAGTTCCCAACACCCGGCATTCGGAGGCTGAAGATCACCAGTGCGGTCAAGTACGTCCTGGTGTGAACTGAAGCAGCATGGTGCAGTGGTGGTGGGGCCTGGTGTTCATGGATCTCACTTGTGAGAAACAAAGGAGTCCTGGGCTGTGTGACCATCACACACTTGTATACGGCAAATCTTTCCCACACCAGTGCTCTGCTTTCTGCTTGAGAATGGAGTAGGGAGTGTGTAAGATGGGGAGGAAAGTACCGCCAGAGTGCTGGGAGTGTCTCCAGTGTCACAACTTCATTAATGGTGTTAACCTGTGGCTCTAAGTCAGAATGTAGAAATGAGGCCAAATGGTAACTGTAAGTAAAAATTAATTGTCAGATTGCTCCCTTGGTGGCTATTTCATACTTTCCAGGGCAGCTGATGGATTTATCTAAGACTCTTGGGTCTGAGACAGCTTTTCAAAAATTTATAAAGCAATTACTGTGTGTAATTGTGCCTCCCTCTGAGATAACCACCTTGACTGCAAAACCGCTTCTGTCTCTTAGGTGTTTCAATGAAGAGGCCTGTGTCTCCATTCCCTCTGTGGAGGGATATGTCATGGTCTTGCAGCCAGAGGAACCAAAAATCAGCCTGAGCGGCATCAACCACTTTGCCCGCTCTGCCTCGGAGTTTGAGAGCTCCGAGGGCGTTTCCCTCTTCCCTGAGCTTCGCATAATCAGCACCATTACCCGGGAGGTGGAGCCGGAGGGAGATGGGGATGAAGATCCTACAGGTAACAGCCACTGCTGCCCACCCTCACCTCACTCAGTGATCCATGGAGAGGATCTTCCTCTTGCAGAGAGGTGTGGATTTCTCTTTTAATACAGAATCCAGTCAGGGAAAGAAGATTTAGATCCTCTGGTCTGGGCTAACAAAAACTTACCTGGAAATGATAATAGGTCCAGGCCATTATCCTCATGTAAATACCCCTTGTTTGTATTTTGTATTTTATTTTTTAAATCATTATTTCATGAATACTTGTTCTCCTCAGGCCCAGATTTTAGTGTTTGTTCTGGTGTTTCTGCTTAAGTCTTTGGGTTTTCTCTGCTTTTCAGTCCAAGAGTCTTTGGTATCTGAAGAGATCATGCACAACCTGGATACGTGTGAGGTGACAGTGCTGGGAGAGGAACTAAATCAGGAACAAGAGAGCCTGGAGATTGACATGACACGATTGCAGCAGAAAGGCATTGAGATGAGCAGTTCCAACCTGGGCATGATAATCACAGGTGGGGGTTCCTGCTGCTGCTCTTGTGGGGAGGGTGTGAAGGTACTGACAAAGAGAGCAGTTCTGGAGAGGTGGTTTGTAACACCTTACTCTAAATACTTCTTTTTTTTTTTTTTAATTTCAGGCTTGGACTATCATTAGAATTCCAAGCACAGCAATTCTGTGGAAAGCTGTGATTCCAGAAAACACAACATTCTAGAACCTTCCTTCTGTTCTTTTCTCTGTCCCAAATAGCAGGTCACCTCTGGACTGTGGAACTGCAGTTAGACTCTGCCCCAGAAAAGGCTTGTTCCTTGCACAGATAATCCAGTGCCTAGGAGCACGCATCATTCCTTTCTGTTCAGGTTATGTTAAAGTATTCCACAGAAAAGCTCCCAGAATCCTTTCAAAGAATAACTGTGTTTAGGATTTTATCACGAAACCAATCCACAGGATTTCAGTGGAGCCACATGTGTGTCAGTGGTTTTACCGTTTCTGTACTCCCTGAAAATCTGTCAGCCTAGAAAACTTAGATGAAGAAATGGAGTAATTATGTCCAGTGTGTGAAGTTGTACCAGTCTTTTGCAGAGCAGCTGCTGCACCTGTGTGTCTCTCCCCACAGGGGTTGACACCATGGCTAACTACGAGGAAGTTCTGCACCTGATCCGCTACAGGAACTGGCACACGGTGTCTCTGTTCGACAGAAAGTTCAAACTGGTCTGCTCTGAGCTCAACGGGCGCTACGTCAGCAACGAGTTCAAAGTGGAGGTGTGTGAGCTGCCCTGAGTGCTCGGAGGGGCTTAGGAGGATGGAAGCTGTTGCCTCAACTGATAGATAATTGATCAATTATTGATTTAGATTTTGTCCTGTAAATAAATACTAGGAAACGTGAGCATTTCGGGCAATATTTTATATATAAATGTGGGTTTAGTCCTATATTTCAGCTTGAAATAAAGCTGCCTAAACAGAGCTAAAATTGTTGTTTTATAGAAGAATTAGTGTGGCTAATGGAGGTGTGAAGGTGAAAAGGTTGCATTGAAAACACAGAGTATTAATTGAGCAAATGGAGTGAGAGTGGTGCTACCAGAGAGCTGAGTGGCCTTTGTGTGTCACTTCTGGGGTGCCATCCAAGATGGACTTGCTGGGCCCTTCCCTGTTTTGCTTGTGTGATGCATAAATTTCTGATAGTAAGGGCTTACATTAAAGCACAGAGAGGCTAAAATTGCATTTCCTCTGCAGCAGGGTACAGGTTAATTATTATTTAGTATGCTTACATCAAATATGTGGAAGTACATCAGAAAATGGCATTAAAGGCACTAAAATTTTAAATTTTTTCTCTTTATTTTTATCTCTTCAGAATTAAACTATTGGGTTTCTGGAGTTTAACGCTTTCTGTTTGTCCCTAGGTGAATGTTATCCACACAGCCAGCCCAGTGGAACATGCCAATCACATTGCTGCACAGCCACAGTTCATTCACCCAGTGCATCATTCCTTTGTTGATCTCTCTGGTCACAACTTGGCAAACCCTCATCCCTTTTCAGGTCAGGATCCTCAGCCACTGAAGCTGAGCTGTTTTTTTGTGGTGTTGCAGAGTTTTTTTCCCAGAGTTTAAACCAGTGTGTTGGACTAATAAACCAGGCAGCTGCTCGGTCCTGTTTTGCTGTTGCCCAGGCAGGGAGGAGTGAGTGTTTAGAACCCTGTGAAATTCCCTTTCCTGCCAGCAGAAGACCTTTCTCTTGCTGTGTGTATGTTGGAAAAGGGGAGGAGACTGCAAGACCTCCATGAAGTGAGGAACTGGGTCAGAATTTCTCCTGAATGGCAGGAGGAAAGAATTGCAGTGCTATTCCTTTGATGAGTCATGGTATCTGCCCTTTCTGTTTTAATTACATTAATTTGGCATGGGTGTAGGATGTGAGAGGAAGAAAAATAGGCAATTCAGAGAGGAGTCTGTGTGTGTTGGAATGTGCTTTCCTTGTGTTTTCAGTCTTTTAGGTTGATGTAATTATATTCAAGGAACTGGGATCTAGTTCTTGCTGTCCCACTGACATTTTAAGTGGCTATAGACAAACTGCCTTTGTGGAATATATATAATACAACAATACACATGTAATACTTGCATAGTGCCATTTCCCCTGGCAGGTGATGGGAAGGGGAGTGGTTGTTAGCACTGTGTAAGAGTTACCATGGTTGTGTTTTCTGGTTGCAGTTGTTCCCAGCACAGCCACTGTGGTGATCGTGGTTTGTGTCAGCTTCCTGGTGTTCATGATCATCCTGGGCGTGTTCCGGATCCGAGCTGCACACCAGAGAACGATGCGTGACCAGGACACGGGCAAGGAGAACGAGATGGACTGGGATGACTCTGCTTTGACCATCACTGTGAACCCCATGGAGGTAACCCTGTGCAGCTGGTGTCCTTTTCCAGCTGGAATGGGTGTGATTGTCCACGGGCAGGTTAGAGCAGAACCAACCCTGAGCACAGGGCAGAGACATTAACTGGGAATTTAGAATTTAGTGCCAAATGCCAAGGTCAGTTGTTTGGGGTCTTGCAGGGCTTAGTGTTTCATGATGCAGAATGGGATTTTACAGGCCAGTGTCCAGCACTAATGTTCATCATGTGCACAGTGCCTTAAAACACAGCTTGCTTTTGTCTAAACTTGCAGGAATATATTGTCAAAACATCTGTGTTTATGATGTTTCCTTCTCCTGTGGCTGACATCTGAATTTTTAGAAAATTTGGAACAAGAAAGATGTGTGACCTTCATGTTCTGTGTCCTATTGTAAGATCCTTTTCCAGTAGAATTTGCAGTACTGGATCACACTTCAGAGCCAGTTTGTGTAGAGTGCCGGGATTGACAGCAGCATCACAGAACTCTTTTACTGAGTGCTGCTTCCTTTGTCTTTTCTGGTTTCTGGCTAATTCCTGCTGAACTTCTAAATCCAGCAAGGAATCTGCAATAGCTCTTCTCAATATAGTGCCTTGAGTAAAGAACAAGAATTCTGGCCAGTATGGTAATGACAGCTAATTTTTGTCTGAACAGACTTATGAGGATCAACACAGCAGTGAAGAGGAGGAGGAGGAGGAGGAAGAAGAAAGTGAAGATGGAGAAGAAGATGACATCACTAGTGCAGAGTCTGAAAGCAGTGAGGAGGAAGAGGGAGAGCAGGAGGAGGACCAACAGAATGTTAACAGACAGCAGCAGCTGGAATGGGATGACTCTACCCTCAGTTACTGATTCTAGCTGCTCCCTTTGTCTTTATGTTCTCGCTCTAGAAGACTCCACTGTAACACACTCCATTGGTACCAAGGATTCATGGTGTTTAAAACAAAAAAAATCATTCTGGCCAGTAGATTGAGCCCCTACACAACCCATGTTTGTGTTCTGTCACCTAGTTCCTGATGTTTAGGGTTGTAGTTAGCACCTCTTCCTTCAGCCATGCCTCAGTGACTGGATTTTTTTTACGCTCTGTGAGGAACCACCTTGCACTTTTTTCTTCGTGTCATCTCAGCTAAGTGACTCTACAGCTCTGTAGCCATTGCACATGAATTTCTGAACTGTCTTTTTTTTGCTCAGTGAAACAAACTTGGCTTTGTTCCTTTTTCTCTTTCTAAAAGATGCAAAGATTGCTTGTTGACAAAGGGTTAAAGCTGCTCATTTCAGCCTGTTGATTTCTTTTAATTTTTTTTCCCCGAATTAGTGCATGTGTAAAGTGGCAGAATGAGGTTAATATGTAGAAGATTAACAAGACTTTTTAATATTTTGTAAATATATTGGAATTATGTAATTATGTCATTTGTGGTAGTGAAAACAGGGATTGGGGTTTAAACCATGCTAAAGTGAAAAATCATGCAGCATGAACTATTCCAAGTCTCATCCTACTGCAGCAGGAGCACGGGCACAGTTCTTAGTGTAGATGTTCAGTAACTCTGTCTTGGCCTTGACTGCGATGTGCGCTCATGCCCCGCTCTCCTTGAATTCCTTCCTTTTCTTTCATCTCCTTTATTTTGCAGAGGGAACAGAGAAGCTTGTGAGAAGTTGTAAAGGCTTTAGGAGCCTCTGCAGAGTTTCAGCTGCCCTGTGCACTACAGTTTGTTTTTAATTTTATTTTTTTTCTCCAATTAAGGCTTGCCATAAAGGCTTTTAAGTTATTGGGGAAATAACACTACATGGACAGTGGGCAGATCTGTGTGCTGTGGGGTGTTGCCACAGCTCCTGGTAGTTCCAGGGAGGGTGCCTGGAGTCCAGTGTGGGCTGTGCACACTGTGGACAGCTTGAGTGTAGGGGATTGGTTGAAACTGGGAAGTGAGACCTGGGTACCTGGGCTACCAGTCTACATGGATAAGGATTTGGGGTTTTTTCACTGTTCATTTTTTCTAATTTGGCAGTGGGAGGGTTTGGGGTGTAGCTGATACCACTGAACACTCCTGCTCCTCCCCTGCAGCCCCTTGTACAGTAATTCAGATTGTCGGTGTTTTAAGCCTTTGTTTACACTTAGTAATTGTGTTTTCCTGCTGGTGAAAAACTGTAGCATAAACTACCCAACCAGAAAACCTTGGGAATCATGTTAATTCATGTCATTAGGGTTGTTTGTGATCCCAGTTCCAATTTGGGATTGCAGAGGGCAGTAGCTGGAAGGTACGAATGGGGTGGGGGGGCACTGGTTTTTCTGTCAGGCAGGGTTGTTTAACTTTATTTGGTCTGATGCAGAGTCGTGAATAATGAATTTCTGCTTGATTTCTGTGGAGGTGGATTAAAGAGTAACTTGTTTGCCTGTAACAGGAGCCTGGGACTGCATTCCCTCCTGAGCACGGTAAGCCAAGCGCCGGCGTTTGCTCGTGGGTGTGGGTGCAGAGCCCAAGCCAGGCCAGGGCCAGGAGCTCTGGGGAAGGGCCACAGAGGGGGCACAAAGGGTCCTGAGTAACAGAGAGACTAAAAAAATCAGGGTTGATCCATGTGTTTGTACAGCTGGATTTCCAGAGCAGCCCTGTTCTCACCTAATGGGATCGATGGGGGGTTTGTGCTGGGGGAACCTGGACTGGGGAGTGCCTTCACAATAGCGATGGACGTGGCAGCAGGGAAAGAACCCACACCAGAGCTTACTGGTTTTTGGGGTTGTTTTTTGTTTTTTGGTTTTTTTTAAATGTAAAATTTTAGATTTCTAAAATGGGAAAATGGTTTTGACTACTTACATGGTAATTAACTGCTAGTTTTAAGTAAACTGGGAAACTTTTAACTTATGTCTGACAGTTGTCCTGTGTTAATGTGTAGAAGACTTATCCTTCCATATACTGTTGCTGTAGCTGCTGTATTTTAGACCAAAACTGATCATGACTTAATGGTAATACTGAGGGGTTGTAAATGTCCTGATGCAGTTTGTAGCCACTGTGGGTATAACTTTTCAGATGTGTATATTGGTAACAGGTCAGTTTGGAAAGTCTATAAGCTACAATAAATTTCTGGTTCTAAAGGTTGTTTGCCTTTTTTTTTTTTTTTTTTTTTTTAAACTGAGTGGAACAAAGTAGAATCCAGTTATATAAACCGTGTTAATTTGCCTCTACTGGGGGACTAGGAGAGTTTTGTGGTCATTGCTCTCAAGCACAGAAGGATTTTGCAGCATTTGTGTACAATTTGTCAATATTTTTTATTAACAAAACATGTACCTAAAGCAACTGAACAGCTAAACATGTAAACATTCTCTTCTTGCAGAACCACAGTTTGGCTTAAAAAAATACTTCTTTTTCAAGGCAACAGAATAAGCACAATCAGTTTGTACAGAGTTAAAAAAAAATAATGACAGAAACATCTCTAAATAAATAGAAATAGGTCTATCATTCTGAGCATATTTATAAAAATGAGAAGCCACTTGTAATGAAATGGAATATTTTTGAAAATTATTTAAGTTTCAATCTTTAGTACAATTCAGCTTGCTGAAAACCATCTGGTGAGCTGCTGCTTTGTGAATTTGGAGTCAAAGGGTCTTTGCTGACCCAACAGAGCTGTCAGAGATTTATCCGAGATACTCTCCCAGGGTGTACAAGGAAGAAGGTCCACAGGATGACCCACTGAATTTTTACTGCTTGTAGGTAAGTCAAGTTTCCAGACTAAGTAACCTCTGTAAAACTGTGCTCAGTTCTTGCAGTTGATACTGATACACTTTTGTGTTATTGCACTTCTCCAAGTGAGGGACAGGACAGGAGCCACTGCTCTAAAATCTGTGAGGGCCTGACATATTTGCTGTGAGACCTGGGAGGGACTGAGGAGAGCAGGGTCCCACTGCTGCAGCAACCTGAACACCAAGCTCTGGCACTGCAAGAGAATTGCTTTTCTAGCTCTGGAATTGTAGTGTCTTCCCTTCCACAAGAACCTGATCAGGGGTGTGGTTTCAGTGCATCTCACCTTGCACAGGGCCCAAGATTTTTTTGCATACTTTTTGCTCTGTAAATTAGTTTAATAAGCAAGGAAATAATAGCAATATTTACTCTCTAAAATGGAGCAGAGGCACAGGACTGTTTCTCACTGATCAGCCTGCATAGAGCTCTGAATCCTGCAGTATTTCCCTCTGGTACCGAACCAGCTGTTAGAGCCTGAGTGCTTCAGTCACAGTATCATCTGGAAGTGTAGGAAAAGGGGCTCTCCCAGGGTTACATTAAATTAAAATGAGGTGTCTTCTCTGCCAGAACTGCTGCTTCTACCAACAGGTGCTTGAGAGGCAAGAGGGTTTGTATGAATAGATCCAAACCAGAACAGACCTCACAGCTTAACATCCTTTATGAAAAGAAGCAGTAAGTACTCTACTTTGAAAATAAAATCTTAGCGTTTTCAGGTTTGAAACCAAAACAAATGCAGAAATGCAGGAATTACTTGAGGCTCAACTGAAGCCTAACTTTGGAAAGCAAAGTAAGTACCTGATCCAGTGGCCACTCCAAAGCTGCTCTTGTGCCATCAGTTCTAGACAGCAATAGCTGAGTTCCAGCTCAGTTTCAGAACACTTTGGCCTCTGGAGCAGACAGAAAGCAAGGTGACAGCTTGGATGTTCTTATCCTGTCTCAAAGCAGAGTAAAACCAGTTCTCCAAGTCAGCTTCATTGTGCTTTGAGCTGACCCACCTTGGTGGACACTGACATAGGGCAGGAAGAGTGACCACATGCTGAAGTTAATGCCTCTAAGCTGTAATAGTGGTGACCTAGAAGATGGGCTACAGGCATAGGGGGACCTCTGTTCCGCTAAATTTTCAAGAAAATAGAAATACAGACATTAGCACACTGGAGAGATGTTACAAGTGTATCAACTCTTCCATTGAAAGATGTATTTGAAGCTTAAGGAGTTCTTAAGGGTACAGTACCTCTACCTACCTTTACTGTATGCAGGAGTTTTATTGCCTCACGTCTCTCCCTTGTCCCCCAAGGATCTACAGCAGCCACAGGGGTGTGGCTGAGGACAGACCAACAGTTTTTCAGTCATGCAGCAATGTCTGATCTCTGGGAACCAGGTGGGGATCTTGAACACTGCACCATTCTTCAGTCTTTGGGAACCTGTCTGTCAGTGCTGGACTCGGGGGTGTTACATTCTTCTGAGCAGGTGCAGGCTCCTGCTCTACTGCCTGTTGTCTTTGGATACGTTGTGTGCCAGCCAGTTTACTTTGGTTTTCCAGCTCTCTCGCAGGGCTTCATTAAACTTCAGTCTGAAGTGCTTCAGTGCCTCCTCATCAGTTTTCCCAAGGGCCAGGGAGTCCTGTAGGCACGAGGCACAAATTAGTGCACAACTGAAGAATTCACTGCTCAACCAGTAAGATGTTTATTCATAAGAAATTACTCCATTGAAAGGAGGAATGGAGTAGCCATCAGTTGTTTTTAATTGTTCCTGTAGTTGCAGGGGTTTTTTTCTCTGATAAACACTTGTACCCCCTGCTTGTGTTGGTGCAGGGAAAGAGCAGGTTCTGTATTGCTCTTGTACAAAGTGTTCTGCAGCTGCTAGGGATGGGTGGTTGTAACTCGGGAGGCAAACTAGGAAATGAGAGCCGGGAGCTCTGTCTCCTTCCCTGCAAGCTGGCAGCTGCTGCCTTCGTGGTGAAGAACCTGAAAGGATTTCTGAGCACCAGGACCTGGCATTTCTGATGTCCTGCACATGGACATTGGACATCGACTCACAACAGTGAGTCCTGGAGCTCATCTTCTAACACTCTGTCCTTGCACACTGAACTCCTCCTCCTCCTCATCCAGCCACAAGATCAGGTGTTCAGTTTTAACCCCTTGCCTGGGCTCTGCCTCTTACCTTTAGGTACTGGATGTCTTTGGAGCAGCTGAGCTCTGGCAGCCCAGCAGCTTTCATCAGTGCAAAGAGGTGCAGGAAGAGGAGCCCGTGGCGGCGCAGGATCATGTAGGCTCTTTCACAGTAACCCCTGAACCTGTGCAGGAGCAGATGCGGCAAAGGAATGAAGACTGCAAACTCAACCATTTTGTAAAGCAAAGCTATGTAGTCTGAACTCTACTCTCTCCAGTTAATAATTTATTTACTTTCATGTGTACAGGCAGCTATAGACTGCATAGTGGTGGAAATAAATACCAAAAATTTAGAGCTTCAAAAGCTGAAGTCAAGTTTAACTCCCAGCACTTACCTTTCAAACTTCTCATTGTTGTTAGTTTTTCCTTGCTGGATGACATGCACAAAGTCGTAGGTTAAGATGAAAGGAACTCGTTCTCTGTTAATACCAAATTTAGTCTTGAAGTTTCCCAAAAAGTGACCAAAATCAATATGAAACAGCTGAAAATAAGAAAAAATATTTTCAGAATATTACCTGGTTTAGCTGATCAGTATTGAGTTCTCTTCCCAGTTACTGAATTCAGCAGCTCCTGCCCATAGTGTTCTGGGAGAGAGAAAAATGACCTTGCCCATGGCCCTCCTTTGGGAAGAGACACAGTCCCTTGCTCAGATAATCTCAGCTTACCTGCCCTGTCTCCCGGACCATGATGTTGTCGCTGTGCCGGTCCCCAATGCCCAGCACGTAGGTGGCCACGCAGTACCCAGCACAGGAAAGGGTGAACTCCTCGATGGCTTGGTCCAAGGCGTCTCTAGAGAGGGTAAGAAAGAGAGAGAAAGAGAATTTTACTTTGGACTCCAGTACTGCCCCATGGGGAAAGCTGTTTTCAGCTGCAGGAGAAGGGAGGAAAGCTTGTTTGGATTCCTGTAGTGCTCTCTGGAGGCAGGACTCCCACCCCTGCTTTACAAAAATGAGCTGCAAAAATGAGATGGTTATTGTCTGTAACTGAAGGGGTCTGAATAAGGTTGTGGCCACAATCTCAATGGAATTGACTTAGTCTCAACTAAATTAACTCATTTCTAGATCTCCATGGATCCAAAGGACATACAGGGCTCCAGGAGCGATTCCTGTTGGGGCCCTGCTGTGCCAGAACAGCACTGCTGGATTGCTGCTCTCTCCTCCTCTCTCCAGTAACCTCCTGAGCCACACAGCTCCTGTGCTGCTTCCTTTTTCACCTCCCACTTCTGGCATTACTCCTGCTGCCCTTCTTCCACCTGGTCCCGTGCTGGCTGTGTCTCTCTGGATCAAGGTTTGGTCCAGCCCGTGGTCAGTGCTGCCTTAGGCTATCAGAGATCAAACAAAGCTTGCAAACAGTAACCCAGAGGCCTCTGTTTCTGCTCAAGGCCCACACGGATCCACACGAGGGAGCAGCCACAGCCCTTGTGGGACAGCCTGGAGCTGTGCATAGCTGAGGGAAAAGGAGCAAGGCAGGAAGCAGGGAGGGAAAGCTGAGCCCACTCACCCTGGGTTCTTGGATTTGAGCCAGTTGAGCAGCGCATCCTTGTTGAAGGCGGCCGTGGCCACCATGTTGCTCTTGTTGAGCTGGATGTTGGCGATGGTGTCCGAGTGCATGACCACCTCAATCAGCCCTGTCTTGTCTCCTGTGGAGAGGCAGCCATAAGGGGTCATCCTGCAGAGATGAAAGAAACCCTTCCACTGAAATCCTGCCCACAAATGGGTGGTGTTGACTTTATGCTTTCCCTTGCCTGCCCTGTCTCCTCCCTTTCTCCTCTACAGTTCTACTCCCCAGCCCCACAGAACCTGCCCAGCTGCTCCCAGAACAGCAGACAGACCTCTGAGCTTGCAGAGAAAACAGCCTCACCACCCCTGATCTATCAGTGCAGGACAACTGTGTGCACAGTGCTCACCTCAGGTCCAGGCCCTCCTGCTTCCACAGGATGTCCATCAACTGGATCATCTGCAGAGTCAGCATGTCCTGGCGCAGATCTGGGCAGCATTACAGAGGAAAAAGGGTCATTAGTACCTCCCAAAGTCCCCCTGCTCTGCCCCTGCAGCCTTTGCCACGTTTGTCACTTGCTGGTTGAGCCAGGAAACAAGACCAGCAGTGAGCAGGGTTTGCTGGGGCAGTAAAAGTGCAAAACCACACACCAGATCCTCAACTCACGCAGGTTTTTACTGGCAGAGGTTTAGGCTACTTGACTTGGCTAAAGCTCTTCCCATGGCAGTCAGTGTGGCACTTCAGAAATCCCTTTCTGGGCACAACAGTGAGCAGCAGCCACCCCAACCCTGCAGAGCTCTTTCAGACCCCACAGCAGGTTTGGTTTTATTGTTCAAGGGTATCCAGTTACCACTGCACTAAAATCTTAATGAAAGAGGGAAGCAGGTGAAATATAGAGGGGAGCTTATTATGTCTTCAGATTACTGCCAAAAAACTCACCCAAAAATATTAAAGGTCCTCATTTACACATCTTAATGGTCCATATTTAGGCCCTCTCACCACAGTAAATACTTGAGACTAAATACATTTGCACAGGCATAATAAAGACTTACCATCTCCATTTTTAAAAATGATACCCACTCCACCTCCACCTGTCTCTTCATTATTAAACACAATCCACAAAGGTTTCATTTTGGAGTCCATGAAGGTGCACTGATCCACACTAGAGGAAATAAAAATATTGCCATCAGTTTACCATCAGCAACTACACCCACTGATGGACCTGGGACTTCCATGAGGAAAGAACTTTGGGATAACCCAAAGCCTGGCTCCAGTGTGAAACAAAGCCTTCGGCACAAATTCAGAGGTGTAGATCTCTCCCTTACCAAACTTCAGCGAGGATAATGTTGGGGTTCAGGGGGGACTGGAGGTGGGAAAGGGCTTCCCTGTAGGTTTCCTGCTTCATGCACATGTGCATCATCTCCTTGGTTTGAGGCTTGGTGGCCTTCTGAGAACTCACTTTCACAAAGTCATTCAGAGCTTTCATCTTGTTGAGTGCTTCTCCCTGAAAAAAGGGAGGGATGAAACAGGGTTAACAAACAGGAAATTCCTGGAGAAAGTTTAAAAAACATTAAAATCTCCTGTGAAATGTAAACCTTGGTTCCATCTCTTACTTTCTCTTCAATTTGTAGCAATTTTACACACTGCAACAAAACAAATTTAGTAATATCTGCTTGAGGAAGATCTGTAATTAATTGTGGATACTGTGCTGGGCACAAATGCATTGCAAGGTAATGACTGCAGCAGGAATAAAGCACATTATCATGCACCATAGGCTAGAAAAGTGAGGATGAGACCTAGAGCCCAGCCTGCCCTTCAGTGCTTTTGGGGAGTTCTGGTTGTGCAAAAGTGCTGCTCAGTCTTGAAAAGAAGCAGCACTGGCTCGTGGGCACATCTTGGATACAGCTTCATCTAGAGACGAGTCCCACACTTCTGAATTTGCTACAGTGACCCTTGCCAGGTAGGAGAGGTTTCAGAGTGGGAAAATGCCAGGAGTACCTGCACACAGCACCTGAAAGGGAGCCCACTGCTCTGAATCAGCCAGCTGTGACCAGCTCCCACTGAACAGCACCTCACCCAGCTGATCTAATGACAGCAGTGCTCCGAACGTTTCAAACCATTCTAGACACAGACTGCAGCCTGTGTGGGTGAGTAAGGGATGAGCAAAGCCATGCATGCTGGGGATCTCCAGGACACGCCAAAACCAACACAGCCCTTACAAGGCTTTTCTTGTATTCCTGATAACATTAATTTGGGACAGCCAACAGCTGAGAACCAGCCCCAAGCAAGAGGGAAGGCAACCTTCTGGCCCAATTTGTACCTGCTTCATCAGCACCTTCATGTGGTGGGTGCTGCCCCGGCAGTACGCTTCCAGGATCAGGCCAAACCTCAGGGAAACGGCAGGAACGTGCATTTCTGACCTGGGGAGGGAGGCAGGCAAGGAGGGAGGTTAAAGCAGTGCTGACTCACTGCAGGGAGTGACTCATTCTCCCATTCACACCAGCACCAGGAGTGGGGGAGACACCACCAGAGTATTTGGCTGCTGTTTAGATTCTGTGTTATGGGGAAGGAAAAAAACGCCCCCAGCCCAGAAGGTGATGGAGGAAAACCATTGCTCGAGGTGATGAGACATCTTTCTGGGCGACTCAATCATGAACCCTTCCTTTGAGAACATCACTTGGGGAGCAAGAACACTTCAGAGCTTATGGCTCAGAGCTGGCAGGGGGCCATGGAAGCCCAAAGCAAATTCCAGCTCACAGGCAGGTGTGTATATATTCAAAAATATATATAAATTCTGAAAACAGAACCTAACCCCAACACCACCACTACAATGACAAAAGATAAAAATAAATGAACAAAAAAACTATATTGTGTCATCCTGGAATAATTCTTATTGAGTCAACCAAGGTAAAAAGCAGCAGCTCCCACTTCACAGAGCAATGAAGGACCCAGTAAAAATGCTGGTTTCACTTGATTACTGAGAAAAAGCCTAAAACATTTGCTCTTCACCTCAGGTGCCAGAAGAGGAAGTGGCCGATCTTGCGGTTGGATAATGCCCTTTCCAGCAGGAACTTGGTTAATTCACAGTCTAAGTAGGATTCATACTTGAGCACCTGGACAAGCTGCAGCAGGTATTGGAACACATCATCATCCCTGTGGACAGAAAGGAAACATGAAAGACAACCTTATCTTCACTGCCACAAGTGTACTTGTAACAGCTGTTAAGACAAGGCTGTCACTCGTGTTCACAGCCCCTCAGCAGCCCTGAGCAGAAATAGAAAGGGCTCTGCCTCTCCCCTGGGGACAACACTTACGTCAGCTTCTTCAAGGAGTTGATAGCAAAGGAACCGACGTAACGGTCAGGAAAGCTGAAATCCAGCAGCTCCAAGGCATTCAGGACAGGCAACTCTGGCCAGGTCTGAAGCAGGGAAATCATCTGTAATGACCAAAAAGAAAATAGCAGAAAGAAGGAACAAGGTTTTTATGACAATGGATATGAATCTGAAGTTCTACTGATGAAAGAGCAGCTCCTTATGGGGGGGGGTCACTATTTATAGATGCCTCACAGCAAGTTTGCAGATACTAGGTCAAAAACTGATCCCTTGAAGTGGCTTGTGCTGATCTCTCACTATCATTTAAGAATATTCAATCCAGACCTCTTTTTTCCCATAAATTAAACAGATTTTCTTTTGCCTCCAGTTTCTTGAGGGGATAAACAAGACCTTGCTGGCCAGTAATGAATCTGGGACAGCCCACAGAGCCAAACAGAGCCCAGAAGAACGAGACCTCAGCTGGTACCAGCTGGGAACTTCCCTGAGAAAACTGTGAAACAGCCCCTGCTCAGCTGGGCTCCCAAACACAGCACAGGAATGTAGACACTGAAAGATGGATCAAAAAGGGAGCCCTGGTTGCCAGCCCCAACATCCTCACCTGGGCAACATCCTCATGCTTGTTCCATTTGGTGATGATGAGCAGCTTGGCCAGAGCCTGTGGGTACTGGTCACGGATGTCGTATCTCATCTTCCACACCAGGTCCTTCTCGTGCTCATACAGCTCCGTGTGGCTCCTCCGCTCCAGGATCTCCTTCAGCTGCAGCTTCTGCTCACGGCAAGCACAGGAAAGAGCAGACACAGGGCTCAGTCTCAACCACAGGACTTGCTCAGCTCAGAGAGACCCTGCAGGACTGGGGCATGACCCAGTTTGGTAAAAATGCTGGGGAGAGGAGGGTGTAAGGTGGAAACAACTTGGCCCATGAAACCAGGCTCGCAGGCAGCTGAAAACCGATGCCAGAAGACTCACCTCCTCAGAATCTTCTGGTACAGCTCGGGGTTGTTCTCCATT
Source organism: Eulacestoma nigropectus (assembly GCA_013397775.1). Taxonomy (NCBI): domain Eukaryota; kingdom Metazoa; phylum Chordata; class Aves; order Passeriformes; genus Eulacestoma; species Eulacestoma nigropectus. The sequence continues at coordinate 731,596 of VZTE01003148.1, read as the reverse complement.
CCTCCCCAACTCCAGCAGCTGGGACACAAATAAAGAGTGAGAAAGGCTCCTCAGTTCCTCTGTAATTGCAGCTCACCATCACTTCAGGCATTTATGCTGCATTAGAGATCAGTCGCTTGCCACCTCTGCCCAGGCTCCCCTTTCTCCCTGGCACAGCCTGTTCCAGCCTTTGAGCCAGCCCCTGCCTCGTGGGGAGCACAGACATGTTTCTGGCAGAGCAGATCTCCTTTCTCCCCTGTAACAGGCACATTTTTTCTTCCACTTGTCTGGCCAGTTGTAGTGACAGATGGAAAACCCCCACCCCACACAGCATGTTATCACTGCTGAAAGGGAGGGAGCTGCCTACTTTCACTCATTTCCCCTTTATTCCTCCTCCTTCCTACAGAGCCTAATGCAGTTTGAAGGCAGCTCAGTTAAACCCATTTTTTAAACAAATGCTCATCTGTGAGAGCAGCTTTACCTCAGTAATTCACAGCTTGGAAAAGTATTCACTCAAAGGTCCATTAGTTAAGAGGGAAAAGTGAAATTTTCAGTTAACAATATCTATTCATCAAGTTTGCTTGCACCTAGTCCCTGTTGATGGCTGCCCCAGAGCTTCCCCACTGGAAAGGACAGTGAGGGAATTCCTGTGCCTCACAGAAAAGTGTCCCTGTGCCCCACCTGCTCAAAGGACGGGTAATACACAGGATGTGCTGCCACGCTGGGGAAGCAGATGACCAAGGCTGCTGCACTCTCAGTGTTGGGATTGCACTGCACTGTGCCCATGGGGTTCAGAAGTTCCCCTTTCTCATCTGAAAAACAAAGTACATAAAACCCATGAACCCAAATCTTGTGAAGCTTTGGTGCAGAAAGCAGAGCAGAGACTGTCCCTGGGCACTGCCTGGCCACGAGCACTTCACCTTCCTGAGCTCTCCCCAGTGAGGGGCACATGACATCCTTAGGTGAGCGGCCACCTCTCAGGTCACACATGCAAAGCCAAGCTCAACTAAGCCCCGTCTTGGCAGGGCTCCAGCTGCCATCAGAGGATAGAGCAGTGACCACTCCACTTCCTGGTGCAGACTGAGGAGGCCAAAGGACAGCAGCTCCCTCTCCTGCCATACCTGGGAAGGAGGACCACATGTGCAGGCAGCACTCCCCGGTTTTCAGCTGGTCCTTGTAGTCGAAGAGCATCACGTTGACCCAGGCGATGGGACAGTCCTGCGGGAACACAGCGCTCGTGGGGGGCTGCACCTGCCCAGCTGGAGCAGGGGAACAGAAGGACTAACAAGAAAGTGAAAGATCCCCATGCAAAGGGACATCCTGTCTGCTGACCTGCCGAGTTCTCTAAATTAAGAGTACAAGTTGCATTGGGCATTTGCCAAAACCTGGGGTCTTCTGTGTAGTGCTGAATGGCACCAAACGCTCCCCACAAACGTGTCTAGAACTTCACCTCCTGATATTTGGCATAGCTGAAGAATCTCTAAGTTTCCAATAAGGCCTTACTACTCTACACTCAATATTTTAGGAAGCTGTGACATATTTCATATATTTCACAGTTTGAAGGAAAGGAGAAGAACTTTAATTTTGAAACAGAGAACACAGAGTAGGCATGATTTTGGAAAACGAGACAAAGGATGCTAGAAATAGCTCATAATAGGAAAAAAAGGCTTGGCTCTTTTGTAAAAAAAATAAACACTATCTATAGAAATCAAACTTTATGCTGCCAATCCCCTGCCACACCCCCAAAATAAACCCCAGAAATCCAAGCCAGTCTCGTTTTGGAGGAGGGAGACTCCAGCAAGTAAAGTGACTGGGACACGGCCAAGACAAGGAACTCGTCCCCTGCCCTCACCCAGCTCCCAGCCCCAGAGCAGACACACATTCCATGAGTGACCTAAGCTTTCCTGCAGCCAGGTTCCCCAAATGGAACACTTTACCTCATACAACAGCACTCAGAGCGCAGATCACACCAAGGCTCAAGCACAGAAACCAACTGGAAAAGGGGTTACGTGGCAGAAATTCTGCATCGAAGCAGCCACAGTGTCATGTGTGAAGGAATCACAGTGAGACATCTGGTTCCACTGGGGCATTCTAGACAAGGCAGCAGCCTTACCCCACAGGACACCCAAGCACTTGGTGGAGGTAACAGAGACCCCATTTCCCTCTAACGTGACAAAATGAGTCACTTCCAAGCGGCCTCTCACAAACCTTGGAGTTGATTTGATTACTCCAAGTATCTTCAGTAAAATCCCATTTGACACATCAGCTTCCAGATCACAGGGAAAAGCTTAACAAAGCACCACTGCCAGCAATAACCTTTTCTAACAGAGTAAATGACATCTAACCACAGCTCAGAGCCTGCCAAAACACAAGGCAAGATTTCTGGTGGATAAGGTCCAGCAAAACAAGGATCCAGCATTCTAAAGACAGACATCTCCTGCTTCATTTAGAGAAACACTGAAAGCCAATCGTCTGGGTGACATTAACCCTCTGACTCATCCAGTCAGCCTGCAAACATGCCTGGTTTTGTGGTAGTAAATGATTTAGTCCCACCTATCTGCTCTGGACAGTCTGCATATAAACAACATGTACGGAATTAACCTCTGAGTACGGAAAAAAATTAACAATCAAAAGAAACAAACAAAAAATCAGAGTGCACTCTGACTGCAACCTGCCCTTACCAATCATTTGAAATTATTTTTGGGCACTTCACTCAGAGCTGTAGCTCACCACGGGGAAAAATTATTTTTTGCAGTGCTCAGCTCTAGTGAATGCTGTGATTTTACACTAAAAGCTCATCAGAATGCATCCACCTTTCCCCAGCACCAGAACACAGATGAATAAGATCCTCTTAACAACTCAGCTAAACAGACTGGTTGTGTTTTGTCAATCAGAACAGAAAGATTTCCTCCTGACTGCTTCAAAACTGAAAATTATTCCAGTGTGACCACAAACATCCAGCCTGTGGATGAATCAGATCTTCTGTCCAACAAAAGCCTCCAGTAGGAGCTGGGGTTCTGCTATTCTTAAATAAAAAAGAAACTCAACAATAAAACTGCTAATCCTGGTCCTGGCCTCAAACTGTTTCCAGTCTGAAGTCTTCAACCCAGAAACTGGTCCCCACAAGCAGGATTCATGAGCTGGCTGTTGCTCCCAGACATGACTGCACAGTAACCCTGAGAACTCCACTGATGTCAGCATAACAATGCTCAGTGAACCTCCCAACAGTGAGGAGGAGTGAGCAGAACTGAAATCTTCTCTATCACACTCATCAGTGCCTCATCCCTCTGCATTCTAGTACAGATGGCATGAGTAACCCTCTCCTTAAGGCACGGGAACAGTGTCTTTGTGGTCACAGAAACAATAATTTGCAGAGGAACAAATGCATTTGCTGCTCATAAAGAAAACTCTCACATGCAAAGAGCTTGAGGCTTAACTTACAACTCTGGGAAACCAGCAATTCAATTACAGGCTGTGCCTGGATCTACTTTTAGTTGCTAAATCATTAATGGGCTAGAAGTTCTGGAATAGAGCTGAGGAAAGTGAGAAATATCACTACCTCTGATTAAGATGCTCAAATCAAGAGCTTCCAAAGCAATTTAACACGTTCTATGCTCAGTTTGAAACACCTGAACGGTAACCTTGAAGAATCTGCACTTCCATTTTACATTCACTAAAGCTTTGCCATAACCAGTGTTTACATTCCTCAGTTTATTCCCCCTCCCTAGCTGCTAATTTGCTGCACTGGGGATTTGCAGGAAAGACCTTGTTAGAAAGAAAATGCAACACAGATGGTGGTTTAACCTCAACTACAAAACAAGGAAGTTGCGGACTAGCGAAACAGGGACACCCACACCAGCAATTCCTCTTTAGGTCCAGTCAGATGCTGGGTATGTTTCTTAATTGTCTTTCTAGAGAAGAAATTACATATAAACTGCTTTTCTTACAGGCAGCCACTTCTCAGCTTCCTGTTGAAGAAGTTATTGGCATTACTCTGTAAGCTTTTGTTAACATAAAGTTTTCTGAAAGCAAAGGGCACTTGGTTCAGAATGGTGTCCTGTGCTCTGCAGCCCTGGCAAGCCTGGCTCAGCCCGAGGCTGGCTTCCCTTACAGCTTTCTTGGACTTCTTCTTGGTGGAACGAGCCTTCTTGGCCTTCTCAATGACGGCGTAGAGGGCGAAGCAGAGCCGGGCCATGCGGGGCAGGTCACAGATGTTGATGTCGAAGTCCAGCCGCTGCTTCCACACCGGCTCCGAGCACACGTTCACCTCCGAGCTTGACACTGTCTTGCACAGCATCTCACTGCCATGGAACAGACCTGCCTGCACCACCAGCTGAGGGCAGGAAAAATAAGAGGACACCATGAATCCACAGGGACTTGCCTTGTCTGCTGAAGACACATCACTAGAAGACGAATGGGACAGAGCAGCCACTCCCTTGAACAGGGTGTCCTACTCCCATCTCTTTCCTGATCCATTGAGATCCAGTTCCTTAGTCTCTCTCTACTCAGCTTCAGTAAGGGCACTGTTATCTTCTCACTTCATGCAGACTTGCATATTGAATAATGTGGCACATTCTAACCCAGTTTCCTTCCTTTCCCAAAGGGCAGCTGTTCCCCTTCTCCTCATTTTCCTGCTCCCCCTTCATGGCAAACACCCTGCATATCCCAGAGCTCTGCTGCCTCCTTTGCCAGTCACCACCTCCCCCATCACCCTCTCCTCAGAGCCAGCTTTCCCCTGCCCAGCACTGCACCATGCCATTACCTCAGGGCAGCAGCTCTGTTTGCTGTGCAGCAGCTTTTCTAATGCTGGGCTGCTGTCTGGCCACTTCCCTCCCCATTCCTGTTGTGCTGCAGTTCAGAAACTGCCCAAAGGTTGAACGAAGCCCCACAGGAGCAGCTGAGCTCACACTATCAGCCACCACTGTCCTCCCCACACAAACGAGGGGGATATGGCTGGCAAAGCCAAAGTACAAACTCCCAGAGTGAGCCAGTACCCACCTTCATTCTCTCATCTGCATTGACCTTGCTGCCTTGCACCAGCTCAACGTAGAAAGGCTGCTCCAAGGACCAGAGAGAGCCATAGTTTGGCTGGAAAGAGAAAAGGGTTCTGATCAGAAGTAGATGCAACAAAGGCCTCTCAAGTCAGCACCACAATTCATCTCCCATTCCATGCTTTTTGCTCCCATAGAAAAGAGCAAGAAGCCTGGGACAACCAGGGTAGCTGTGGAGGGGCTGGAAGGCTGGCTAGAAATTCCCACCTTAGACCCCAGCTAGGAACCTGTCCTGAGAAGGGCAGGGAGAACCCACTGCTGCTCCCAGCCAAGATCAGCAGCATGTCCACCAACAGACGAGCCCAGGGTGACCCCAGGGGTCACTGTCCCCTTTTACCTTTTTCTTGGGGAGCGGGGGGGGCTTGGAGGCCGCCTTTGGGGGGCTGGTGATGCAGTTGGTCTGCTCGTCCCTCATGGCAATGATGGCAGAGGAGTGCACCATGGTCAGGTGGGGGGTCAGGCCCCGCTGCAGGCAGCTGCGGATGTGCTGAGAGGGGACAGGGTCAGCCAGGGCCACCTGGCCAGAGCCACCCTGGCCTGGCCAGAGCCACTGCACCAACCAGCACCAGCCCGGGCAGGAACCCGTGCAGGGAGTCAGGGAAGGACACAGCAACAATCTAATTCCAGTTTTCAATTATCTCCTCTCGCTTTATAAACCTGCAACTCGCTGGGCTCATGTTGCCAGAACTGAGAATATGAAGTGCCTTTTATAGCTGGCATTTCATCAATGGACTCAAATGGCTGCATTAAGGGAAAACACTGAGGAGGATTCAGCACTCTCAGCAGCAGTTTGCCCTGCCAGAGGAGCACATGACTCAGGATTACTTGTCCAACTTTCAAGAGGAGAACCCTCAGCCCACCATACAAGCAAGCAGATATTTCCAGAACCACAGCCTCTAAATGTATTTACACAGCACTCAGCACCCAGGGACAGGCTTAGATCACTGGCCCCCAAAAAATAAGGATTTGCTAGGTTGCTAGAAGTATCCTTTGCCCTAAGCAGCATCCAGGTCCTGTCACTGACGTGCTGCACTCCTGTAAACAGCACTGTCTCCTTGACAACATGTCCCAACCCACACCCCCAGCAAGAGAAGATCATGTGGGAACAGACTCACTGATAATGCAGGACACGAGGCTCACCTGGAACTGGTACAGGGGGTAGTTCCCGTAGAGATATTCACATTTCCCGTTCACCTGCAGGGTGTAGTCCTCTGGCTTCTGCACGGTCTCGTGGCGGAACACAGTAGCCTGTTTCTTAATAGCATAGCTCATTAAGGTGATGGGGAACTCCCAGGGGGAGATCTGGAACGTGAAGCTCTCCTGCAATCCCAACAACACAGCAAACTGTCAGACACCTGCACAGGGCTGAAATGGCACAGACAGGGAACAACACTCCTGCTGCTGGCAATGAGGAGCAGGATAGGAAGGTACAATCACATGCACATTAGCCAATGATAAGTGGGGATGTTTGCCAAACTGGGCAGGAGCAAGTTTCAGCAGTGCAAGCATGAGTCTGGAAATCAGGAACTTCAGTTTAAGCAGAATCACCAGTTCACATGGTTGCCAGTCATTAAAAACCTTCCCACTGTCATTCCACCAGCGGGCAGAGGCTTTAAGGGTCACCATGCTCAAACACACTGCTCTGGAAGGCCCTGCTCCATGCCCAGGCACAACATGCAAAACATGAACCGAGGGTAGGAGGCAAGAACAGGGCCCATGGGCAGCACAGACAAGTGCCTGCAAGCAGTGTTTCCTGAGCATGAGCTGAGCAGGCTCTTGAGCTTCCAAAGGATAAAGTCAAGTACTGGATTCTGTGCTCCTTTCCCACCCAAATCCAAAAAGCTTTCCACCCCATGTACATGCAGCAACCTCAGCTACCAGCTAACCAATACACCCAGTGCATGTTCAGGAGGGAGAACAGCTCCCTCAGTTGGATGCTCAGTCTCCCTCCCAACCATCTCCACAGGCAAAGGAATCTGGAGAATGAAGGTGAACACTGAACACATGGAAACACTGTCCAGGCACACATTATTCTGTCTGCAAACACACAGAGGTTTCCAAAGGAAAAGCACAAACCATCAAACACTGTGACAGAAAAGCTCGTGCTTTACCCCGCCAGACTGGAACTTGACGTTGACAAAAATGTTCTTGGTGGGGATTTGCAGAGAGCCAGTCCCGAGGCCCTTGGCCATGGGCTCCAGCTGCAGGGGGAAGTTGTATTCCATCCATGCTGCCCAGCTGAGCTGCTGCCGCTTTGCTGCTTTCTCCTCGCAGAACTGGCACATTTTGGTGCGGAAATCACTCACCTCTGGATCCTGCACAGAGTCAAACTCGTGCAAACCTGAGTGGAGAGTAAGAGAGGAAGGCAAAATAAGCATCTGCAGGCAATGGGTAAAATGAGCCTTTTCCTCAAGTGTCTGTGAAAGAGTCTCCCTGAACATGTGTTTAACATGTGGCCAAAAGCAGAGTCAGCCAAGTTACCAGCAACCACTTATTTATGATGTACAATTGCACTGACTCAACACCTCAGCGCTCTGCCAGCAGGAAGCATCACCTTCCCTGGGTCTGCACACACAGTGTTCCCTCTCTGCATCCACTGGAGACCAAACCTGCTGATGTCCCAGCGCATAAGCAGGGCTCCAGCACTGTCCCACAGTCAGCCAGGCCGTTTGGGACAGGAGCACGTTCCACCCACAGCCACCACGCCTGCCGTGACCAGTGACGGGGGAACCGACCTTTTCCAATGAGCAGGCTGATCTGGGAGTTGATGACCTTCTTGACCCTGTCTCCCTCGCGAGCCACGAGGCGCAGGACGGGCAGGAAGGGCTGGATGTCGCAGAGGCGGCGCTGCTCGTCCTCCAGCTCCTGCTGCTCGGCCGTCTGGTTGATGCAGGTGAACACGTAGGCCTCGGGGTCGCTGAGCATGTGGAACAGCGGCTCATACTGCGCGTGCTTCCACAGCACCTGCCAGGCAGCGCACGGCGTGACCCTCCCGCACCGCCAGGGCTCCGGCTGCCCTTGGGCCTGTCCCAGCCCTCACCCTGCTGCTGCTGTCACCATCCCGCACCGCCAGGGCTCCAGCTGCCCCCCGGGCCTCTCCCAGCCCTCACCCTGCTGCTGCTGTCACCATCCCGCACCGCCAGGGCTCCGGCTGCCCTTGGGCCTGTCCCAGCCCTCACCCTGCTGCTGCTGTCGCCTCTCCCCCAGCACACAGCAAAGGCAGAGCACAGCCCAAGCTCCTCACAGCACTCCTGGACCTGCAACCCCAGGCTGCTCCCCAGCCAAGTCTGGTGGCTCCAGCTCGTGCTGAAGTGCTGGGTAGGTTTATTTGCAGGTGCCTTTAACTGACTTCCTTTCTTTATGCTTGCCTTTTGTTCCAGGCAGTGTAAATCCCTCAACCTAAGCATTTAAATAACCCCCTACCTGAATATCTCACAGTAAGCACCTGCTGACTCTTGCCCTGTGAAACAGAGCAATTATTCACACTGGAAGCAAAACTGGATTAAGTAACTTGCCCCAGTAACATGAAATCTGTGACAGGAGCCAAGAGCTTCTCAAGTCTTCTCAACACTATCCGGTTCCCAAAGATCCTTCTCTCCCTGTGGATAGCACTCTCACATGACTTCATATCCCTTTTTCTACTCTCATCCTAAGTGCCTGCTATTGGAGGCAAAACTGTGGAGCAGATGGGCCTCTGGCTGTAACACAGACCTGTCACCTAACAGCTGGTACAAGGCTGTTACCTGCTTGATGGTGCCCAGGCTGGCATTGCAGGGCACAGAGAGGTTTAAGTATATGCCTGTGGGCAGCAAAAAGTCCACCTGGATGTTTTGGTTTTCCCCCTTGGACCAGAATTCCGTAGGGCAGTAAATGCCTGGGGGCATCCTGCTCACTGCTTAGCTACCACCTGCAAGAAAAGGGAAAATAATCTGTTGCTGTTGACTACATATTGTTTGCTCAGTTCTGTGCTGGGCTCTGTAGAAAATTAATGTGCAAAAGAACCCAAAGAAAGGAAGGTCAGCACAGCCTTATAGCTCAGGAAAACATGGACCTTAGTAAAAATTCCACTCCAGTGCCTTTGAGCCACATGTAACTACAGCATTTGCTTCTATTTCAATGCAGCCCTCTCTTAATCCCTTCTAGGCCGGGATTAACATCTACATCTGCATTTGACAAAGAAATAAGAGAATTATCTTCTCTGGAGAACAAAGACACTTGTCCCAATAGCTCATCTATGACCAAGCAGCCAAGAGAAACAGTAAGTTCCTACCCCTGGCTGTGTAAGGCAATCCTCAGGCCACATGCTCCAAGCTCCACTTTGTTTTCCCAGAGCTCAGTTCCAATCTGCAAGAGGGAGAAAGAGTTGTTGCTGGTTCCAAGTATGCATGCATTTTTATACACAAAAACAAATAATACTCTGCTGTACATCCTCCTCTACAAGTATAGAAAAATTGAGTTGAAGGCTGAGACAATCAGAATAAGTTTGTTAATTCCATCTGCAGCCTATCCCTTGGCAGGATGCTGCAATTTATTTTCAGTACATCCAAGGAATGCAAAGACGAGAACAAGAATCTGAATGCTATCAGGTACAAACTGCTGTTTTCAAACACAGGATGAAACAAAAGGCATTCACCAGAAGCCTATCAGGCATTTCCTTTCTCAAAGACATGTAATAAAGTCTCCATCCATTTGCCCACAAGCAAAATACTACAGCAATAAAGCCTCCAGTTTCCTGCACAGATGACAAGTGGCAGAGTGTGGTGTCCCCACGTGCTGGGAGACTCTGGAACTGTTGGCACTGGCTCCCAGCAAGAGACAGGGAAGTGGCTCTAATTCTCTCCAACCACCTCAGCAGAGAAACCAGCTCACCTCAATTCCCTCTCACCAGAATTTTTCCACCAGGTCAGCAGAGGAACATCCCAGTGGTACAGCCTGGAAGATGCTCCACAGTCATGGATCCAAACTCAGCCCTGCATGTGCCTTGAGCAAGTCTGTGTCCCTTACCCTCAGCCCACGAAACCAGCACAAAATTCCCCCATTCACAGCTTTAAATACGGCTTTGCAGCTGTGCGTGTAGAGACTTTGAAAGAAGCTGAGCGAAGTGCTGCTGATTCCCAAACCACGAAGTCCTGCTGGCAGCTCCTCACGAGCCAGCCCTGGGCTTCAGCACAAGGAGCCCAGCATCTTATCTGCCAGGTCCTGGGAACACACCACTTCCCTGTCAGCAGTGAGGTCAGGATTCCCAGAAATACGAGCTATGTTTTATCTGTGCTGCTTCCTCAGCACACAGGCTGCATCACCCAGCGACTGGATAGAGAGACCACAAACCACCCCTGGGCCTTAGCAGGGAGGGGAGCAAAGGGGGAGGAGGCAAGGTTTACAAGTTTGAATAAAGCAAAACAAGCTGGCCTTGTTTTCTGCTCATCAACAACAAAACCAGCAAGTTTCTGCTGTATCTGCTACCTCAGCCTAAACCACCAAACCACCACAACTCTACTGACCAGCAGAGACAGAGACAGCAATGGCTGAGCTCCTTCCTTCTGCTGAGGATTTCTTTCTGGCACCACATCCCAGAGAATATGGAGTACCTGTCTAAGTCATGAGCACTACAGTGTCAGTTCAAGCTCAATACCTTGTCTTTCCAAACTCCCTGATTTGAGGATACAGGATTTTTCCAACAGAACCTGGAGTGAATATACCAACAGAAGAATAACTCTGGACTTTCACCATCTCTAATACATCATTTACCAAGTCTTGCCCCTTCCTATTACTAAATTCAGAATGCTCTACTTGTTGGAGCTCAGATCTGATGCAGTGTGACAGTTCTTACATAAGGCAAGCTCTGCATAGATGGGTACTCCTGCACCACCTGACTTCCCTCTTCCCCTCTGCCTTGGGAAACTGAATAGAGTTCTCCAGGCTCTAACCTTGTTTGCACTATCTTGACCTCGTGTCTGTAAGTAATTACAATTCCCTTTTCTCTGGGTCGGTTACCATTTATGAATAGCTGAATGCAGCATCACTCCTTTTTGGCAGGGTTTACACTACTGAAGTTGTTTGAGATATACTCTTTGTCTTTCACTGCAGCAGTCTTCCAAAAAAAAAAAAAAAAGAATTCTCCAATATAATTGTCCATTTTTAAAGCCTCAGCATCATCTCAGACTCTCACTCTGGTGGGCAGACCGATTATTGCTAGAAATCCCATACTGTGGTAGGGTTCAGACTTGTAGATCTGGTAGCCTGAGGTTCAAGTTAATCAATCTACACTTGACAAATTAGTTTCCTGTACAACTTGTGTATCCCTCAGAGCCAGGGCAAGCCATGGTGAGACAGAATTCTGTGTTTTAGAGGGATGTAAACCCACGCAGAACCAACCTCAGCAGTTACCCAGGCCCCCACAGAATCCTCCTCATCAACACCGGGCTGCAGCCACCCACATTCCACAGTAAGACACCCCCGGTTCTCACCCTTCCTGCTGCAACATACCCCAAAACATCACCTTGCTAGAACACTTCCACATTCCCCACCCACACCTTGCTATAACAATCTTCCTCCCACCAGCCACATTTCCCATAGCCCTCAAGCACCGGTTTCGGGTGCAGGGCAGGTACACGCTGCTGCCTCTTCCCAAAAAGGAGGAAGGGAACTTTCCTTCCTTTCCTTTCCTGCACGCTGGATGGGAACCTCAGGGCTGGCCGTGACAATGCGAGGCACAGCCAGGCACAAAACAGGGGCGAGCCCAGCTGTGGGACGAGCTGCTGCTCCCCATGGGCTGTGCCCACCGAGCTGTGGGACCGCCACAGCTGCTGCTTTCAGGCTGCAGATAAACAAACTCCGCACAGCAAGCGGTGCCTTGGACTTCTCAGACCGTGCCAGAGGAAGGGAAGCGCCACTGTCACACAACACAGGCCCCAAGAACACACCCAAGGATAGATTTCCATGGGTCCAAACACAAAGCTATTCCACACAATTCCCAGAGAACTCAAGTGTACTCCCCTTGTCACATGTATTTCTGCTCTGTGGAATATTTTTGTAAGGTGAAAGTAAAAAACTGTGCGAGACAGACTTTCTTAGGAAATTAGGAATGAAATACACATGGAGCCATTCCACACTGGCTCCTGCCTCTGGTTCAGACCAGCACAAGCAGCAAAGACTCCACAATTGCTCCATAATCCCCCATTAATTTTGAGGTGTAGAATAATTTCCTAGGGAGCAATCAGAAAAGATGCATCCATTGGTACTAATCACTTCCTTAGTCACACATGCAATGAACCTATCATACAATGCCCAGACCTCTTCATCACTGGGCAGGAAAAGTGGTGGAGGAAAATAATCATGAGACAAAATTCCACTTCTTAAATGAAGGCAAGTCCACAACTTCCCCTGTGCCCTTTGCCTCAGTTCATTATTCTTTACTCTGCAGGAAAGCTACAGGCTGCTCTCACCTCCTTAGGGTTTTCCCCTTGGAGTAATTAGTGTGAAGGTAATTAATGTGTATCTTTACCACAGAGGCAGAGCTGATGTGCACACGGGACAAGCCCATGCACTAGGACAGAAATAAAACCTCAATTTTACTGGATGCCATGTAGAGAATATAGGCACAACATCAGGAATAGGAGAGAATACAGATGAGGCATCTGAGGAAAGGTAAATTTATGCAGAGTGTCAGAGTGCAGTAGACACATCTGAAACCACCCACTCAGTATTTAACAAGCCAGCAGCCAACATAAAACTTACTAACACAAATTTCCTCTTATGAAGTTTATCAACCACAGCTCTGGTGTTTACAACATGCAACTGCTTTGGAGAGGAAAAGGCAAAAACCAAAAAAAAAATAGAAGCAGCAATCCCCAAACCTCTGTGAGGCTGCAGTATCAGACAGACACGGAAGCTCAAACACCCACAAACAAATTGCAAAATTACTAAACCCCAGGACTACCAAAATACCTCTCGAGTTTATAGGAAACGAGCAGCGCAGAGCTCACAGGTGATGTGCTGCGTGGGAGACTGCAGGAAGTCACTTTCATTGCAGGCATGGGTTTGGCTGGAGGAGGAGACCGCGAGAATTTTGAAGTACACACGTGTTTGACATGGCTTTACCACACAATGAGCACACTCGGCAGACCTGAACCAGCTGTGAGCTTCCACAGCCATTTCAGTGTGTTCTGAATGTGTTTTAAGCTTGGTCTTGACCTTTTTGGTTGGGGTCACACTGCAGACAAGTGATGGCTGACAGTAAAATTAACACACAAATTGCCCTTCAAGACAGATTGGGAAATATCCTGCAGCAGGTAAGTGTGTCAGACTTCACCTGAACATGGGAGTTTGGGGGAGAGGGAGGGAGGGGGACCCTCTCCTTGCAGAGTTTGCTGGAGACTCACATCCAGTGCCAGTCACTTCATCACCCAGCAAAACCATGCTGTAGCTGCTTCCCTTTGGTCTAAGTGGCAGTAACAGGTCAGACTTTGCTCTTGGGCCAACAGATGTGTTTCCTTTCCAACTTCCAGGAGTCCCTCAGTAAAACAGGATTGGCGTCCCAGCTGTGCCATTAGGCCATCACTGCTCTCCTTCAGTTCCTGGGCAGGGTTGCACCTTCAGCACAGACTCGAGCTGCACCAGAGCTCTGTCTCTGGTTCCTCCTTCAATACACGCACACGTGTCAAACTTAGCTCATGAACTGGGTAGGAAAAACACTGGGGACCCCTTGGAAAGGTGTGGAGAACCATTCAAGCACTGAACAACTCCTAAAATCAAGAGCCTGGCTTTTTGTCTTCCTCAAACCCTAGTTTAAAATATATGAATTTCCTTTACTTGGTTTACCATCATATGACTTCTACCTCTACCAAATATAAAAATCAAATAAAGTTTTTTTCATATTATCAGCTTCCATTTTGTACATTTGTCTCTCCTATCCTGCCACACAGTTGCCTGCACTGATTCACTCATTCCTTTCAACAGCAGTCTATTGTTCATCCAACTCTACATACCAGACACACAGTTATGTAGCTTTGACAATGTCTTTTCTTAGAGATTTCTAAGCCCCTGATTAATCTGACTTTTACTTACACAAGCCATTAGATGGATGTAGATGTACCAGGAACTACCCCTGGGCAAGGGATGAAAACGCCCACACCTAACTCTTCAGGCCTCTGAGACGCTACAGAGCATCCTCTTCCCTACCAGAGGCGCTGGTAAAACCCAGCACTTAATTAACAAAAATCAGCAACTTCTGTGCATCAAGATGTCACTGGAGCACCACGGATTTTCCCACCTTCCATGGAAGTGTTCTAGCTATGTGGAAACTACAAGGATCAAGCTTTAAACAACCACTGGGGCTAAAGAATCCCTTGGCTTGGGCCCTTCCCTTTATGAAATAAAGACTCCTTTGAGCTTTTAGATTGTTCAATGCCCACCTTATACACACACTCCCACAGAACAGGCTTGTAGGGAAAAGTAATGGAAGCAGAACTACACTAATGTGATCTGAACTGGGGATAACCTTGTTTGCGTGCAGGGCTGATGATGAAAGGGGCTGTCAGCAAGAGAAGAGATAGGAAAGCAGAATGTACATGTGGTGATAAAAACAGGCTGCAGTTTCTGGGGCTCCCAGCTCCAGGAAAGCATCAGAGCAATCTGCCATCATTCAAGCTCAGCAGAACCTTAGATCCAACCAGAAGCAATAGCCAGAGGGAGGGAAAGAGGAGTTCGGGCAAAGCAACTTAAGAGAAAAAGAGATGTAAAGCCATTCCTCATTCTGGGAGTAAAACAATGTCATCAGAGAGAGAGGCAGAGAGACATCAGAGAGTGAGAAAAGCATCTGATGGGAGACTCGAGAACCTTTCTCTGGTGGAAACTTCCAATCAGCTTTTAGGCAAGTTCACAGTATTGCCTGAGGAACTATCTAGTGGAAAACTGTATATTTAGTGGTTAAAGCAAGAGCTTGAAAACCAACACTGTGCAAAGTTCCATTCCCAAACCTGACAACTGTTTGCTGCACAACATCAAACAACGAACTACTCTGTGTTTCAGCTTTCTCACGTGCACAAGTACAGCCCGTAACTCATGAAGGATGTTGTAACTCTTAAATGCTGGCAAAGTGATGTGAGATCCTTGCACTCTTGCTATGACTGCTAACACAGGCAGAGCCTGGGAGTTGGAGGAAGTTGCGATAAACGAAAAAAGTTGCTGAAATTAGGCTTTTTCAACTGTTCCACAATACCAGAAACCCAAGTCCATCTTGCTGGTGAAAACAAAAAGTAAGTCATGCATTTCTAATGACCTCTGTCATGACATTCAACTTTCAGGTTCCCATCTCAGGCACATACAGCACACTGTGTTTGAGACTCTCTTCTGAGAGCTCTTAAAAGACTCCCTCATGCCCTGGCAAAAACATGATCCAAGGCTAACCCACAGCAGAAACACACATGGCTGCGAACAACTGAGCCAGGCAGCCCAAGTCCTACCCCAGGGAAGGTCCAGATGACCAGGTGTTGCCACTCGCCAAGCCTGGGAGCGACAATTGTGGCAACAAGGTGCCATGTGCCAAACCTACCGTAAAGACCAGGCAGGCACCAGCAGCACCACAGCTCACCAGCACCCCGTGGGGTGGGCCGGCAGGTGACAAGAGTGGTTACTGGCCAAAACAGCGAGCCCGCTGCCTGCCATCCATCCATCCATCCATCCATCCATCCATCCATCCATCCATCCATCCATCCATCCATCCATCCATCCATCCAGACACTGAGCCCAGCGCTGCCACCAGCACGGGGGACACGGCGCCAAGGGCGCCCCCGAGCAGCTCCAACCCGCACCCCCGCAGGTCAGCGGCTCTGCAAAGCCCCGATCTCCAGAAAGCAGAAGCGCTTTTCCCGAGGAGCAGCGCTGTTTGCTGAGGGCGCCCGAGCAGAGCCGGGATTTGCCGCAGACGGCCCCGCAGCGCCGGCCGCGCACCCCGGAGCCCCCGGCCCCGCCCGGGCCCCGCTCCCCGGCCTCCGCCTCGCCCCG
>VZTE01003148.1:704471-715325 GCA_013397775.1 Eulacestoma nigropectus | reverse complement strand
CCGGACACCGGCCCCGGCCCCGCTCGGGTCCCGCCGGGCCGGTGCCCCCGCCCGCCCCGGTACCGCGGCCCCGCTCCGCACGCACCGGGCGCTCCGGGGCTGCGCGGAGATGCCGGCGGGGAACGCGGCGCCCGCGGCAGCGATCGATGCTGGCGGCCGAGCGCACCGAGTGTCCGGAGCGTGACGTGGCTGCCACCCTCTGCCGCACTGGCGGCGGCCCTGAGGCACACGCGGCTCGCTCCGAGCGGGCGCTCCGGAGCCGCAGGGCCGAACACCAGCACAGCACCCGCGGCAGGTCCTGCATCCACATCTGTGTGTGAAACTGCCCACGCAGGAGATGTGAAATGGTTTGGGATTCACTCCTTTCCTGGAAAGCGCTCCTTTAACAACCTCAGTCGTACAACTGTTCTTTCTTCCTCTGAAAAACTGTGGGAACCCTAGAAATTGGCTGACACCAAGTCTGGGAAAAAATGAGTGGGAAGGACATTTAGAGGGAAAAGACACGGACTGTAGGATAAAAGGAGTGAGCCCTAAAGACAAGGGGAGAGACCCTGGTGGGATTTGCAGAGTGCTCTCAGTGGGTAACAGTGCAATAAGGATGGGGAATACCCCAAATGCCAAAAGAGAGTCAGGTGGATTTGAGGGATGAGAAGAAACACCTCCAAGGCAGGCAAGGTGCCCGTGGGTCCAAAGTAGGAGCAGGGTAGGTTTTAACACGCCTGGTGTTCCACTTCCACCTGCTAATCATGGGAACAGGACCAAGCACTCCTTTAAGTGGATACCAAGGACACACTGTTATCCACTCATTTTTTTTCTCCCCCCAAGCTGTTGTACAGGTCCATTGACTGCAGGGGAAACCCACCCAGGCACTAAACCACTGTGCAAGGCCTCATCCCACCAGTTCCCCAAGGCTCAGCCACTTCTCTCACCCCTCGGGGCTGCCATCACCCTTTGCTCAGTGCAGCTCTCCCAACTGTCACGGGAAATTAGTGGTTCCAAAGCAGCAGGAGATGGGGATAAGAAATGTTTCCAGTGTTCAAAGACAATCATTCCTCTCTGTCTCATTAAATTTTCAGCAGCAATTAGATATTCAAAGACCATGTGCTCATTTGAAAAGTCTCTCTCTTTTCACACTTCTCCTCTGAAATGCCCACCGTACTTTGGGTCATGAATGGGAAAATATTGGGAATGTGGATTTGTGATTTTAATTATTTCACTGCCACACATGGAAACAAACAACCTTGGTACAGGGCATGGTTTGTGCTACTGCGTCACCTCGACTGCTCCTGCAGTTTTATGACTCCTTTTCCTAAGGCTTTTGCTGCTGGAGACATGTGATTAAGGTATAAATTCTTTTTTTCCCCCTCTCTATGTTATCATCCAAGAAAAGCTCATTATTCTTGCAATCTGACTCATTTTTTTTCCCCCTGAACATTACTAGTTGGCAACACAGATATCTTGCCAACAGTACAAGATGTGACTGTTGAAACATTCATTGTTCAACTCCATTTGAATCTACTATCATTCTCCATGTGACCTTTTAACGCTCAGAAATTGTCTATTTTAAATCATTGGCCCTGACATGTGTTGAAGATATTTTTAACAGACTGTTTACAGGAATTCTGGTTTCTGTTCTCTTGGGTTTTTTTCCTTTTCAACAGCTTTTCTATTCATCGTCTCCAAGTTTCACACGTACAGCTGTACTGAGCACCAACAGGGCATTTGCCCACATGGCCTGTGAGAAATTGGACATTGGAAACTGTAGGGAAGGGAAAAAGGAACTCAGTCAGAAAAACCAGCTGCAACCTGCTAGGTTTAAGATCCGAAACCTCCAGGAAGAACAGAAGGGAAGGTTACTTAGCTGATTTTCTTCTCTCTTACTGAGAACCAAACAGGGCTAATGCATTGGAAGGGAACACTGCTAAGAAGGGCAAGTGGCATTATTTCAAATGCACCCGACATGAGGGACATGCAAGGCATGCCAGTTCACAAAGACCATCTCCTCTCCATGCCAGTCTGGTTTACATTTACCCAGAATTGTTCATACAAGTCTGAAAGGTTAATTTTGTGTTCTCAGCTCTCTGTAGCACGCGGGCATGTGCTCCATGTCACTTAATCTGATGAATTTGCAGAAACACACAATTCCACGCTGCTGCTAACTCAGGGGGTGCCTCGTCCTGCTTGGGGAACGATGCAGACCCCAGCCTAATATTCACCACAGGCCCACTACCAGGAAATTTAGCCAATGTTTGCAGATGAGACATGGTCAGCTTTTATAGGAGAAACAGCAGGAGGGAGGATGACAACGAGCAATGCAACAGCAGCACCTTGGTATTTACAGGATCACCCAGCAAGAACGCTTCCACCTGGAGAGACAAACACCCTGACTGCCCTCCTGGGTCCTGAGCCACAGAGATGTTGGCAGATGGAGCGAATAGTAACACTTCTGAAGGGGTATTGCCTGCTACCACAAACAGGGCCAGAAGAGTCTCCCTCGTCCTTCACCTGCATGGGGCAAACAAACAAACAAACAAACCCAAGTTGCTGCATTTCATTGCACCACAGGGCAAACAGGAAGCCGAGCAGTCTGAGGAGAGTTGAAGCTCTCTACTCCATGTGGTTAACACTACTCAAGGTTAGCACTGCTCAACAGTGGGAAACCGCGCCTGGCTGCAGCGGTGCCGCGGGGCTGCAGACACGGCTGGGAACTCGCTTGTATTTAAAAGTCAAAAGAGGCTTTTTTTAGTTTTTTGGGGTTTTTTTTGCAACAAGATCTGAAATAGGATCACAGCCACCCAAAGTGTGCAGCATTGATCCATGCTAGCTTGTCAGTGGGGCCCAGCTGCCTGAGCACAGCCATGGGCCACAGCCTTTGCCTCTGGCCAAACCAAACTGCTTCAAGATTTGAAGGTCACTGTTTCTTTTTGCATGTTACACAAAAGCTATCTGTGCTGTAGAATAACCTTATACTGCTACAGGCTTCAAAGATTTCTTTAAACACACACACACACATACATATATCTGTATATATTTGGGGCACCCACGTTCTCTTGCAAGCAAGCAACGTGCATGTCAAAGGGACACTAGGAAAATTAGGATAAACTGCACAAGTATTGTAGCTGCACCTCACAGAGCACAGGAACAGGGACAAGGGCCTCCCCGAACCCCCAGCTCTGCTCCCTGGACTGGCCACTCCACACACCCCTAACCTGTCACATCCTGATGCTCAGACATCCTTCACCTGCCCCCAAATGAGTGCTGTTCCCTCTCCTCTTCATCCACACTCCAGCAACCTTCTCAGGAGGACATTCCCCTGAAGACAAACGTGACAGTTACTTCATAGCTCAGTCTTTGGGACAGCTGAGGACACAGTGGTTTTAATATGAATTGGTTTTTTTTCAAGAGCAAGGCCACAGTTTACTTGATATTGCCACAAGAGAGATTTCAGAGACTAAAATCATGACAAAACCTCAGCACGTTTTTCTCTTTGATGTCCATGCATTCAAACAAAAATGCCATTAAGCAAAAACTTTCCACAAGCTGTAAGGAGCTGATGGTGAATTATTAGGGGGTGGGATTCAAGGACTTGAGCATTTTGTTTGTTCAAAAAGCCTCTGAAATGGTGTCAATCTTGCAACCTCAAAATGACAGAGAGAAGGGAGAATGGTCACAAAGATACTCAGCTCTCTTGCTGAAGGCCACAGTGGCCTAATTTGGTGTCCTTGCCCAGATAAAAATACTGTTTTATTTGTGTGACTATGTATTTAAATGAAGGATACTGCAGACTTGAGAACAATGCATTCTTCTCTGGTTTCCCCATTAATGTTTGCAAAGCAAAAAAGTAACAAGACATGACCTGAGCCAGCTGCAGTGGCAGCTGAGTTTCCCATCTTGACCATCAGCAGCACCACAGGACTGCGACAGGAGAACAATCCCTGGAGGCAGTTTTCCTTCAGAGCTGTCAAAATGAAGCAGGAGGGTTTGTTTGATACCTCCTTGTTGTTTCTTCATCAGAATTTCTAAGTTATAACCTCTGCCAATGCCAGAGTTTTGTGTTGAGGAAAAAGGCAAGTTCTGTGGATTGGAGGTGTCGCAAGCAGCACATCACCCCAGAGAACAGAGTCAAAGGCATCAATCGAAGGTGAGATGGGAGGAGATGCTACTGACCCAGTCCTGCAAGGAATGTGGGGCTACAGCTCTGTCAGGGATGCAGTGTGAGTTACCAACTGCAAAAATTTAAGGCAAAGTTGTTTGGGGAAAAAAACCCACAAATCAACAAAAATGCCCAGCAAAATTACAGATGCTGCTGTGAAAACCCAAGGCTTTCAAGGACAGGATCTGGAGTAAGGTGCTCGTGTTCTGCTCCTCACGCTGGTGCCAACATCACAGCTTCTACTGCGTCGTGTTTCCCTGCATGCAGAACACAGGGAACATTCCCTCGTGTTCCACAGGGCATTTTGGGAAGCTTTGCTGTTTGTACAGCTCATCTGAGGTCTTCAGCTGGTGGTGCTGCACAAGTTCAGAGCATCAATGTCCCAACACACCATGTTTTTATCACTTCAGAACATGACTGCAGTACAAACACAGCATTTCCCCCCTCACAGGGAGTGCCACTCAAAAGCTCACTTCTGTTGAAGAAGGTTTTTGATACGAAACCAAAAAATGTCAAACACAGATGGCCAGAAGCTCCATCCCATTTTTGACTATCCATTCTTCAGGAGGGACAAACAACTTCCCTTTCTCTTGTTGTTTTCTTTTTTTGCAATACAAGTGAGTGATCTTTAAAACCACAAATTTCCATTATGAATTGTAACTGCCTATTTAACTAAACCACCCTATTTAATCTTGAAATTACTGTTAGGGGATTCTGGATCCTTTTCTTTGCTACCAGAAGGAAAGCAGCACTGAGTCTTCCCACACTCAGAAGTACAGTTCAAGTTCACAAAACTAGACCTCAGTGATAAAGTCACAGTGCTAAAAAGAAAGTCCTTCATCCAGTTTGGGAATTTTGGGGGTCTTTATTACTTGTTTCCAGTAAGACCGGATCTTGCAGACTCGTGTGTGGGTGGCTGGCTGCACTCTCAAGACAGATGCAGGTGCCTGCCTGTGCTAAACATTTTGCACAAACTCAAGAGTTTGTTATATTTTAGTGGTTTTTGTTTGTTTAGGTTCATTTGACATCTAAAATGTGTATTCCAAACTAAGCAACATTCAGAACCCAAACAAATACGCTCTCTGCATAAAAATCAGAATATATGTATCATGTTACCAAGTGAGGCAGATGCCAGTGACAAATGCTTTAAGAATTTTTTAGCAGCCACCTGAAAAATCACTTAAGAGTCAGAAATAAGTAGCAAAGGCCATTGCATGAGTCATCAGTGACAACAAGGAGAAAAGGAATGTGAATGGAATTTTTCTTCTTTTTTTCTAAAATGAGAGATGGCTCTGGCTGAAAGAAAATTATTTTTACTGTTACCAGAGGAAAGTTTCCATTTGCAAACAGGGGAATTTCCACCTGAGACATATTGATGAAGACTAATTTACATAGCTGGAGGTAAAACTACAACTTTTACCCTGGGAACAGTGATGAAGGAAAAACAAATTCTTTTCAGTAGCAGGAAAGGGCAAAATTTTTGTCCTCAAATTTTGGTCTAGAAATAGATAATGTTTGTTTTCATTAAGTCTTTAAAAATATTTACAAAGAAGAGAAGATGTATTTCACAGAAGGGAACAGTCCAGCCAGCCTAAACAGAACCAGGACTGGGAAACTGTGCAGGACAAGTAGTAACTATGTCAAGCACTTGGATTATGTGCTACAAGGGCGAGTGTGGCTCAAAAAATAAGATAAAAAGCTCCATTGTTTATTATGAGAGTGTCATCATTTAAAACACGGCAGCAGCCAGGTCTGAGCGAGGGTGGGTCTCCCCTCTCAGCAGCAGGAGGCACAAGGTGCAGGGCTCACCCTGCCCTGCCCCTTTCCAGGGCACAAACTCCCTGCCGGAGTTTCCCTCCCAGGGCAGTGGGAACAGGAATGTTCAGTATTGGATCATTTCAGAGATCAGCATCTCCCCCCCCTTTTCTGCTGTTCCCACAAAGAACGGGAAAACCCAAGCACCACAAACTAGCAAAGTCTTTCAAATCAGTTACGTAAAACACTAGAGAGAGGGGACAGCATGGAACAGCATGCTGCTCATTTCAAGGAAAATACCTGAATACTTGAAAATTAAGGGGAAAACAGTCACGCTCCTTTAACTGGTGCTTTTTGGGTCTGGCACATTAAAAAAAAAAACCTACTCCTAAATAGATAATAAAAACATCCGTATTTGTAAGCAGCACTGGATATCAAATCAATTATTAAATCAAGTGACTGCTGGTTTCCATAGGCAGTCTCAATTGCTTCCTAGAAGAGGCTGCAGCCTCTCTTTGTAGCTGTACATTTCACAGCCCTGAGCAATGAGGCTTCACCCAAGTGATTTTTCCATTTTTACAGAATGGCAGTGAGCTAACACAAATGACAGAGCTTGGGCACCTTTGCCCACACAACTACTCATTCATTCGGTTGGAAAATTGTGGAGATCTTGGATTGAATTTGATTCAACTCCATTTTCACCAGGTCCCCAATAGCCAGTGTCTGTATTAGTATGTCCAGCTCACAGCAACTCCCCTTGTATTCTAACAGGGGAAATGTCAGTATTATCCACACTGCCTGGATGTCCCTTTTCTAAAGGGTCTCTGCTGGGAGCTGCTGTGCTCCATCACATGGACCTGAAGTCCAGCTTTTACCCTGACACAAAGAGGAATAAACCATCAGACAAAAGCAGCCATAAAACACCTGCAGTCTGTGGTGTGGGGGGCTCAGCGAGATGATAACTTTGCATTGAATTTCCTATTTTATTTCCTTGCTACCTGCAACAGGAAAAAACTCAACCTCTCATTTCCTTCCTCCTACCCACTTTCTGTTTGGTGTTTTGAGCGGCTGGTGCAAACCAGCTGAGGTCAGGAGCCAGATTTTCAATTTGCTCTTCTTCTAAAGGCCATGGATAGAGACACAGAGCAGAGTCTGCTGGCTAAAATGACAGTGACAGGCGCGAGCAGAGGGCAGTAACAGACACAGAGCTCATAGGCACGAGGGGAATGATGTTTGGATGCCGACAGGATGGAACCGGATGCATAGCACTGTCAAAAAGGAGAGGATTGGGCACGACTTTGGCTTTCTGAATTAGTCTTGGAAATCTAAGGGAAAAATGTAATGGAGTCTTTGCAGCCTCTTTCCATAAGCACCAGCCCCACAGGCAAGTGCTGCTCTGGACAGCACAGTAATGCTGCCAAACCACACTTGGTGACTTTGAGAATGAAATGACCACGCACCACCCGCACACTCATCCACACTTAGGGGTGCTCTGGGGACCCAAGGGACTCATTCAACCCTCTAGAGAAGAGTTAGTAAAGAAGAGGTGCCTTGAAAGACATTCCTCCCCACCCTCAGAAGCCTCCAACAAAAATACAGCTAGTGACTACACATGTGATTCATTCGGTGGCAGAAGCAAAAAAAATCCAGAAGCCCTTTGACACTAAAAATACATCCTTCCTCCTCCTCGGACTTCTCCTTTCCCAGAAAGATTTCTCTTTCTGTGCCATTTCCCAGTCTGTCACACTTGTCTCTTGGCTCCCACCCTGGAGCCAGACAAATGCCCTCTCAAAGCACAGAGCTCCCGATGGGCCATAAGGGCTTTTACTGCGGGGCCCACTTACAGCCCATTCTCTGCTAACAGGTCGTGCCCTGACTATTCCTCCCTGCACATTATTTATTTACCATTCTTCTCTTCCTTCAAAGCTTTATGGATTGCTGCTGCTCACTCTGTGTTCCCTGCGATGGGAAGTCACACGCAGCAGTGAGAACAGACACCAGCACCACACCACTGGCTGTTCCTCAAACACCGCACAGTTTTTCCCTGTGGCCACATAAGGACCCAGAGAGCAAACCTGGAGATTTGAACAGCTCCCTCAGATTACCAAATGACAAAAACCCAACTAACAAACCCCTCCAAACCCACACCTCGTCTTTTTTTCACCACTGAGTCAGAACCAGCAAAAGTCCGCAGAGATTTTAAATGTTCGTCCCTCCTCTTGGCAAAATACAGATAAGGCATCTGATCTCATTTCCCAGCGTGGCTGAGCTCTTGTCCCCCATGGCTCTCATCTTTACTGAATCTTTGTCTTCCCTTATCTCTGATAATGGGCCGGGCAGAATGTTTGGTGAAAGCAGGTTTATCACAGGCACTGGGAATTGCTCAATCCACAGCATCAGAGCATTTTCCCCTACTCCTCTTCCTGAACCTCTTTTGTGGGGTTCCAGCTGACCACAGGAGGAAAGGCAGCTAAACATCTACTCAACTTACAAATGACAAAAAATAGCACATTAAATCCTGCTAAGTTGCAAAAAAGTAAAGATGACAACACCCAACAAACTTGCACGGGAGAGAGCTGACAGAGCAAAGTCACTTCGGTGCCCTTCAGCCACTTTGGACAGCAGTGACCAGCCACAGGACAATCAAACCTTGATTAGTTTTTTATCACCTTCCCGATGCTCAGTGTTTGCAGCTCATCACCAGATGGTTGTGCCTGTTACCTTGGCTGTACTTTGGAGCCCTTGTAGGTACAAACACATGTCCTGCCCTTGTGTGAATTAGCAAGGACTGAGGGAGCCCAGTAAACTGGCCCAGGGAAAAGTGGCCTTCCTCCACTAGCAGCTTCAGGAGACACTGAGTGTGAGTTGTCCAGCAGTACTCTCCACTTATTGCCCCGGGGTCAGTCTTATAGAAGAAAATTAAAACCAGTCACACTGCTTCTCTTATGTCACAAAAAAATAGAGGAAGAAGCCGTAAAAAACCCCAGCCAGCAGCATAACTGATTCCGAATACAATGTGTTTCTCTGCTCTGAATGAGAAGCCAGCAGCTCTGATTGCACGTGTGCAAATTCCCCCAAAATTTCCCTGAAACCTTCCATTACAGAGAGGCAACTGAGCTGTAGTATTAAGTTTAGGCTGATACTTGTTTATTTACCTCAATTAAGATTATCTGTTAGATCTTATCATGGGTGAGTGAATCACCCTCTACTACATATGTGCAGCTGGCTCTCCCCAAGGAGAGGAGCACAGCAGCAGCTCTACAGATTGCAAGTGCTCTCTGTAAAGGGGCTTCTCCTAGCACTGCATTTTCCTTCCCTTTTGGCTGGTTGCCTTAACTGAAGAAAAAATTCTGGTGGGAGGACTAAGAACAGCCAAGTGACAGGCTGTTTCCTCTAACATACAAGACAGTTGTAGCTTCTATGCTGTCTGTGTGCATCACAGGTTTACAAAACCCAAAAGGATTTGCTTAGGTAATGCAGAAAAACCTCTTTGCAAGAGCTTGCAGAGCAAGGAGGGGACTCCTACTAAATTCTAAACAGAGATGCTGGGAAGACTTGTCATGGGAAACAGAACCGTGGGATAACAACCCTTGGAATTAATCTGGAAGACATGAATGAGTGTCACCATGAAATAACCAATGACCAAGTGACATTTAGCACACTGTAGAGACTCGCTGTCAAATCTTATTAAGTACATCCTTGTATCACAGCAGACAGCTCTGCCCACAGATCAGAGACCACAGCATTACAGTGCAAAAATCATTCATGAGCCTGCTCGTGGCTCTGGAAGGAACTGTAGAATGAAAGAGAAAAAGTAACCCTACTGGAAATCTATTCCCACCATTTAGAAACCTGGACTAAGCAGCGTTCTGCCCAGTTCCCTTACAGCCCTGGCACCAATTCACATATAGAAAAATCAGGCAACACTTCTCAACAAACATTTGCACAGGCTGTGCTCACCTCTCCGTGTACCACTGGTCGTGTCTGGTACCCCTGGTGACTGTTGAAAAGCCACAGAAATGGCACTCGGTCTTCAGGAGCCTTTGGTGGCAGCAGCTTCAGTGAGGGGATGCCTCCTCCCTCCTTGTCCTGCTCTAATGTGCGTGCAAAGCTCATTCATTATTTTTCATCTCTCCCCAGCCACTGATTAAAGGGGCATCTTACCCAATTCCCCTTCCTTTGCCATCCCCACTGAAGTCCTGTCTTTCCCCGCTTTGGCAGCTGTTTTTCCTTCTCCTCCCAGCCCATTTGCCTGCTGTTGTCTTGCTAATTATTTTTACAAGGCTCAATAATTGATGCAATCTTCCCCATTTTTCATCTCCTTCCTGCAGCAGTGTTTGGCAAGCAGGGAACTCCTGCAGCAGCTGTGCTCCGTTGGCTGCCCACCCACCTCCTGACGAGAGCAGCCAGTGCCAGAACAAGACTGTGCAACCTAATCCTCTATTTACCTTTCCCTGGGCTCAGCAATCATTATCCAGAGGAGCAGCTTTGGAAGTCACTTAGCAACGTGCCAGCAAACCAGAGCTCTGATGTCACCTACAAAAATAGCATCTCAGAAACACCCAGTTGTCTCATGCCCTGAACCAAAGCATCCGTGTGGCTCCATTCCTCAAAAATTGCTGCTTCTGGAGAATTTATCTTTGACTCGCTGGCAGATGAGGAAGCAACACAGTGATTTCTGATTAAAAATAATCTCCCATTCTTCAATAATCACACTGACTAGCGCACAGGGCTCCTGGTGCTTCTCTCCAACGTGTAGCATTGAACAAGAGCACAGATCAGGTACTAAAGTGGCACAGGTCTATGTGGTAAAGCAGCTCCCTCAACCCTTCAAGTTACTAACCTATGGAGATGAATTACAGATTTGAAACAGCTTTCTTCACATTTTGCTTTTTACTTATGGTCAAACAGGCAATTCCCACCGCGCCCCTCGCCCCCACACCATA
>VZTE01003148.1:653971-698127 GCA_013397775.1 Eulacestoma nigropectus | reverse complement strand
GCTCGGTGTCCGGCTCGGTGCCCCGCTCGGTGCCCCGCTCGGTGTCCGGCGCGGTGTCCAGCTCGGTGTCCGGCTCGGTGCCCCGCTCGGTGCCCCGCTCGGTGCCCCCGTTGGTGTCCGGCTCGATGTCCAGCTCGGTGTCCGGCTCGGTGCCCCCGTCTGTGTCCGGCTCGATGACCGGCTCGGTGCCCCCGTCGGTGTCCGGCTCGGTGCCCGCCGCCCGCCGCTCGCCGCGGTCCGTCTCGGCCATGGCCCCGCGCTCCGCTCGCCCCAGCCCCCTCGGGCCCTTTTAAACGCTCTCCCCGCCGCCCGGCCCGGCCCGGTCTGGTCAGTTCGGGGTCGCGGCCGGGTCAGGACGGCGCCTCGGCTTCGCAGCCCCCAGTGCCGGCGACGGGAGCGGGACGGAGCCGGCGGGGGCTCCGGGCAGGGCTCGCAGCCCCGGCACAGCTCAGCGCTGGGCATCGCCAGGGAGAAGGTGCCTGCAACCAAACCCCGCGGAATCCCCATCGCCTCTCGCCGTTCCGGCGGGATCAGCTGCACACCCGCCACGTGCAGGGGCAAACACAGCCGGCGCCTGTGCCCCCACCCATCGCCTCCGGCCCCGGAGGTACTTTACCCTGCAGGTACCGGAGGATGATGGAGAAGCTGCTCCGCTGCAGCAACCTGGGTTCTACCAGTGTCACATCCGTGCAAGCACTGCAAGTCACCAAATCCTTCAAAATACACCTGTATGTAATGTAATAATTCTGTATGTACAGAATTATTAGGGAGCTGTTGCCAGTCATTTAATTAAAATACATCCTCCTTTAAAAACGGTTGATTTGATCAGTTTATGCCACCTGCCCCCTAATTTACATTACAAAATAAAAACATAAATTAAAGACCATATAATAATACATAAACATTCTCAGTCATAATTTCACAAAGAAAAAAAACCCTTAAGTACCAAATGAACACAACACTATGGTGCACATATAATTGGACTACTCACACTAAGGTGAAAAATTATCCGGTTTTATTTTTTAAAGAAAAATATTCCTCTTTAAACACAAAGCATGAACTAAAAACCTCTGAGGAACAGCTTCTCCTTCCTTGGAGCACATTTAACTAAACTGTACAGTGATAGAGCTCCCCAAAGAAGTACACACACATAACATACAGTCTTTCACAGGAAATAAGGTTTAGGACTTGAAATTGTCCTCCTCACCCTCTCTAGATTCCCATTCAATCCAAAAATACTCTGTATCTTACTCCCACCCCAGAACACAGTGATGATAATTTCTGGATGCAACATATATTAAAAAAAAAAAAAAAGTATTGGCCAAACTGGCCCATTCTAGCCTTTCAACAAATGTCTGTGAGAGAGGTTAAGACCATCGTTATTCCCAGGAACGGTGCTTGGAAGAAAAAACATAGCAGCATCCACAGGCAACACAAGCCCTTCAGTCCAGCTGCCCTGTTACAAGGAACCCAGCCAGTTCAGCAGTGTTTTACAGATGTTCCCAGCACCCAGGAAGAGAGAGTGGGAATCAAACATTCACAGGCCAAATATGTTGCTTGAACAAATAGCCTAAAATTCAGTGAATCTGGCCTACATATTCCAGCAATGAGGTTTTTTCCCCCCCCAGTGACCAATTTAATGTCTCAGATTTTATGTAAAAAGGTATGATAAACTTCAGAAACCAGCAACTTGTTCTACCCATTCCCTCTATCCTATCAAATAGATAGGTGCATAATATTTGTCACATCTGCCAAACTCCCCAGACTGTGGAACTGGAACCAGACTCCAAAATACAAATTCTTTCTAATTCAGACCAGCAAAATCATCTGAAGTATCTGCAAGGTCTCGGAACATGCCTAACAAGCCCATATCCAAAGAAAAGTACCTGGATATTTTCAGTGGAAAGTAGGAAATGGAAAAGGTCTGGAAATAAAGCTCATTTATACTCCACCTGATCATTAATTGTTGGTATCATTAAGTCATGTTCAAATCTTTATCAGGCCATTTTGTAAAGATCTTTTCCACTCCATACACTCCAACAGTTTTTACAGTAGGAAAAATATTAGAAAAATAAAATCTCCCCCTGAACAACACTGTAAGAAGATCAACATCATCAGTCACAGAGATTTTCACAGGGGGACCAGATAAACTTCTGTTTCCTCCAAACCAGCTTTGTACAGAAAAGAGCAGCAAGATAGACACAGTATCGATGAGCTAGATTAAGGCCAACCATCTAAAGACAAACATGGGCTCAGATCTTATGAAGTGAAGAAACCTTCCAAATGTTTTTGTACATCTGCACACGCACACGCGCACACACACACACACTCACTCTCGTGTATTCTGCAAGCAAAGGCTTCACAACCGTGAGAGCACCACGGGAGAGAGTTCTAGCACCAGAATGAAAAACTTCCCTCTTCAGTAATAAAATCCAAAGTCTCTCTATTGCTTTGGACAAGGTCACCAAACACCCTTCCAAGAACAGTTTCAGCGAGCAGCCGCAGAAGTGCAGGGACAGGTTACAGCGTTCCTGTTCTGGAATGCGGGTGGGAAGAGGCGTGTGGAGATGCTGCAGCTCCTGGGTTGCTGGAGAGGAGGAGAAGGTTGGTATTGCAATCTGGTCGAGACCGAGACCGACCGGGATCCAGGTGAGGGCGGTGGTAAAACTCAGCGCAGGCTGGGAGGTGAAAGTGGGAGTTTGCATACATGAAGTCACAGTGTACATCTGCTGGGTGACAAAGACAAGCAAAGCCACAGATTTTCTGGCAGCTTGTCTCTGTATAGGAGGCCTCTAGGCAGGACAAGGATCCGCGAATGGGATGTCACACACTGCACCAGAACATCATGAAACCTGGTGAGCAGAGGCTTAAAGAGAAGCTTGGCAGTTGCTCTGCCATCATCCTGCCTGTACACACGCTCGAGTGAGCGTGCAAAGTCTATAAAAGGGACAAAAATCTCTTTACAACAAGGTTATGGGTCTGGTTTGGCTACAAGGAACAATTCATGCAAGTTACAACAGAATTAACCATCGTCTGCAGCACATCGTTCTGCTGCAGGTCTCTCCTGGCTCTAGGCATTTGTCCAGGAGGTGCTGCCTGTGCAGCCTTCAGCAGCTCTCTGAGGAGGCCGAGAGAGATGCAGAGTCAGGAGTGACCTTTCCTCAGCCCCTCGGATCAGCACGTGTGGGTGCAGGTCTGGCCTCCCCTGCGAGGCACAGCAGGGACAGTCTCACCCACAGGGAGGATGGGAGCAGCAGCTGGAAGTGGGAAGCTAAAACCATGCAGGGAGACTTGGAAAACACAAAGACACTTGGTTTTTCAGTGCTTGAACCAGCAGCAGTAAAGCCCCATTTAAGCTGTCATGTGCATACTGATTAGAGTCTGGCTATGGCTCCCATGATTTACCAAGTGAGGCTGTGGAAGGAACTAAATTAAAACATGCAAGAAAGAAAACGAAGTGAGAGGAAGGGTGATCATCACTGTGAGGTGCAACTCTCAGGTTCAGAGCAGAGAATGGTCAGCAGCAGATACATTTTGTTCTGTACACATGCAAGAGCACAAGAGAGGGAACAGCAGCAAACGGAAAGGGAGGGAAAGACACAGTAAGCACCAATTTAGGATGCAAACACAGGGCAGTGGGGTGGGGGAGTGAAATTTGTGGTAAAGGAGCCCAAAGGAAGAGACAACAGAAAAACTCTTAATAGATCTGAGTCCTGCTTCAGGAAATACACAGCTAAAGCCAGTCAACTCTCTTCTCACCAGGTATTCTTGACACGCTGGAAAACCTTCTCTCTGCACTTGGTTTTTAGGAACCAAAACATTGAGATCAGGATTTCTTTTTTTTTCCCTAAGATGCACTAAATGATTTTGAGTGTTCAGCACAATACTCTAAACGGCCCCTGAATTCTAAGTAATGCTGAAGACTCACCCAAAAGCAGAAATACCCACCCAAATTACAAGCTGCTTTTGAAAATCTACTACTTCCCTTGGGCTAGAAAAGAAGAATCTATCCAGAAGGCTGAATTGTCCAGAAGCAGGTTTGGCATTTCTCACTGAGAGCACCTGGGCATTTTACCAAGTAAGAAATACCTTAAACAGTTACTTAGCAAATCCCAACATCAGACTGAGGTGCCAGGTTTCTGGATAGATGTATACAATCAGACAGCTCCTCACCTACCTCTAAAAGAACAGATTTGTGCGATTTACAGCAAGAACAGGCTCTGCCACTCACTGCTTCAGTGAAAACTCCAGCAGAGCTGTGAGCTGAAGCCCTTTGCCTGTGGTGCAAATCACACCGGGATCCTTTCTTTTTACCCACTTCAGAGTAACAGAATTAATGCCTCCTGGGCAAAGCAAAGCATGGGCTTCCTGGTTCTGATGCAGCCAGCACAGGGTGTCTGTCTGGGGACACAGAGAGCTGGCTGGACACAGGGACACACAGCGGGGCTGAGAACCAGCATGTCCAGAGTGGAACTGGTGAAAGCGGCCTCAGGGCCAGGGCCAGGGTCAGGTGGAAGCACAAGGACATCTAAGATGCAAGAACATGACAGAGCAGCCAAGGTCACCCATGTGCTTAGGCAAGCTTAAGGCAACTAAAGGAAGTTCACTGACAATTTAGAGGAGAGTGCCAAAGAGAAGAGAGGAGAGGAACCACTGAGCAGAAGCTGGGGATGCTCACAGTAGCCACAGCCCAGCACCAGCTACTAAGCCATCCCTCTTCTTTAGCTCATTTGTTCTAATTCTCCTCATTTTACCAGCACCATCAACACGAGGTCAATATGTCAGAAAGAAGAGCTGGGGGCAGGTTCCTAAAAAAACAGCTCACACATTTTCAGGCTTGTGTGTCAGGTCAGTTCTTTTGAAAGAAAATGTGTGGGCCCATGGATCGGCCTCCTGCTTTGAACTGGAGCTGGGAATTCTGCCTGCCATCTCCAGGGACAATCCTGGGATATGTTCTACCTGGAAGTGATGGCAGCAGCTGCCCAGGTTCCTTTTCATGACAGTTGAGTGTACAGTAGTTTTTTAAAAAACAGCATGCACCAGTGGCATGCCCATTAGACACGAAGCCATGGTTGAATTCTTCTTGTCTCCTCAGGACCAGGTGGAACCAGAGGGAAAGGGAGCGTTGGCACAAATCAGCGCAGGCTCCTGTAGACATAGGCTGATGTGAAGACAGCATTGAGAGTCAGGCTCACGGCGAGCAGGCCCCGGAGAGCAGAGGTACCAAAGCGACCTTGAAGAGGAGAACACAGAGAAAAAAGGGAATAGCAGAGAAAAGATAGAAAGAGATAGTAAAGAACTGGTAAGTAAAAATGAACATACGTTGTACTGTTTCTCTCTGCCCAGTATTTTCAGCACAAGCAGAAATTGCTGAAGCACTTCTCCTGTCAGGAAAGGCTCCACTGCTCTCTTTTGGCTCTATCTTCATCTTATCTCATGCTCTTGACACCTGCATCCCCACCCCTCTTCTTCTGTCTCAGTTTAGCACTTTGTCAGTGTTCTTCAGACAGTCCAAAGAACAGGAACAGCTTTGTTAAGATCTTAGAATAGCAGGCAGAAGGCCCATTTTGCAACTACTTATTTATCTGATTTCCAGGAAAGATCTATTACCCTCACAGAAATGCTCACACATGCATGAAGCACTCACATGACTTGCACTCACCTCTCCAGCCTGCCAAATCTTCCCCTTTGGTAGTTGTGTCTACCACACAGGTAGATGAGTGTGATGAGTGATCCTCCTTTTTGATGGAATTATCACTGCAAATACTTCCCCCTTCCATAACAGATCTCATATCTGCAAGGAGAAAAAGATAGGAAAATTCACCACCTGGGTTTCTCTGAAGGTTTCCCATCTACTGTGGCCTAGACGTTGCAGGGCTGTGCTTGCAAACCAACTCCTTCCCATAAATGCCGTGCCAGGAGCGCAGCACTGGCAGCATACCAGGCACTCCCCGCTCCACGAGGTTCTTCCGGGGAAAGCTGGGCAGCTCGGGGGCAAAGATGTTGCTGTCGGAGTGGGTGTGCTCCTCGGAGCCGCTCGGGGTGAGCAGGGCCTCGTTCTGCGACGGGAACAGCAGCAGCTTCTGTCCCTTGAGGTTGAGGCGGGCGGGGCTGATGAGCGGCCGGCGGAAGCGCAGGGACCCCGAGCTGGAGGTGACGGAGCCGGCGACCGATGGAGCCGGGGACGGGATGCGGGAGGGGACAGCGCTGCCGGACAGCAGGGAGAAGGGCTCTGCAATGGAAACGCCCCCCGACAAAACCACCAGGTTACCATCCAGTGCAACAGGCACAGTTCTCTTTAACAGTTCTACAAGAAAAGGGAGTGGGAGCTGCAAATGTCCACCAATACATCTTGTACTGAAATTCTTTCTTTATTTGAGTCCCCTCACAGAAAAACACGGAGAAATTCCACAAGTACTTTGCATTGGGATGCAGGAGGCTTGCACCGGCCCAGGCTGTGACTGCCTTTGCAGCAGCACAGACAGCCCAGGGACCCATCTGGGCCAGAAGGGCAACAAACAGGTCACGGAGGACACGGGAGCAGAAGGGCAGAGCAGCCAGGGCAGCCAAATCACCAACTGTTGCACTCTGCTGGGAAAGCTACAAAAGAGCTGCCCCAGGAACAGCTGAAGGCTCCTATCCAAGCAGGCTGAACTCAGCTCTAATCAGCAAAAGGCTCCTTGTTTTGTCTCATTTATGTCCCCGTGAGCTCTCCCAGGGAGATCATCCAACACACACAGCACCTGATTTTAATGCAAACCCACTCTTAGCTGGGACCCTCCCTGCAGCATTTCTAGCAGCAAAATGGACATTTTCACTGGAATGTGACCAGGGAGGAAAGAATTCAACCAGACCATGTGTTTCAACCCACTCAGTGCAAATCTTGCAGAGACAGTTGCTCTGGAAGGCCTAGAGCAGTACCTGATGTAGGGGATTCCTTGGACTGGGATGACTGCGAGGCTGGGCGGCTTCCACTGAACAAGTAGCCAGAATCTGAAAGCAAAAATGAAACAATTTGATCCCAGCTGGCTCAGCTACTGCCAAACCCCAAACTCCTAATGCTGGATACTCCTCTGTGCCACAGGAGCAGCCAGCCCTGAACAGGACTGTAAGGTGTGGATCCCTCCCAGCCCATTTCCTTCTGAAGCACTGCACCATTCCAGCACCATTCCCACTGGGACAGCCCCCTGCACACCCACCTGCCCTGGCCAGGGAGGGGATGGTGCCCAGCGAGAGAGCCCTGTTGAGACGGCCGGGAAGAGAGGAGGAGGAAGTTCTGCGTGGGGACCTGAAGAGCTGCTGGTTTGTCAGGTGGAGGATGCTGGGTGGTGTTGGGACAAACAGAGACGTAGCAGGTGAAGGGAAGGCTGTGCCAGGGCTGCTGGAAAAGACAGTAATCGAGTCTCCAGAGAGGTACCTGCAAAGGACACGCATGACAGACACTTAGCAACGAGAAATCCCAGCAACTGCCTCTCTTGTTGTGCTTGCAGGAACACTTGTTTTGTCACCAGGTTTGGACTAACTTTTCAGCGCAGGAGTGCTGAAGAGTTTACGGGAATGTTCCTACACTTTGGGAAAAGAAGAACTGCTCAACCTTACTTATATGATTGTGCACCAACCTGTCCCACAATACAGGGTGGAAAAGAGGGTGGAACAGTTTAGGAACTCCAGTGCAAATACCTTGGATGAGAAAATTACCCAGAGAATGCTTTATGAAGTCCAGGTGTTGAAAATACAGGAATTCTGAATTATTTTTAACAATTGAATGAAAATACATGAAAGAAAGTCTAGAATACGAACCAGAATCTCTGTAAGATAATCAGATCTCCTGTAAGATTTTTTAATTAGAAACAGGTAATAGAATTGTCAAATAAATCATGATGAACTGAGTATGAAGTGCATATGTTTTTAAATGGAGATATCTGACTTTGCAGATACAGTTTAGCAGATACAGTATTTGGAGGCTTAATCTCACTTCTGATGGAAACAGAGACAGATGAGAGCAGCAACAGGGTTACATGGCTTTTCTCCTGTGAGAGGAAAGCCACGAGTAAATCAGAGCGTGAAGAAAATCTCAGCCTTGCACTGTGGGGTGACTTATGCACGTGTCACTCTCTCCTGGAGATTAAAGAGGTGGTGCAGCAATATTACGCCGTGCTAACTCTAGAGTTAAGATTACAATTTAAAACATCTTATAAACTACTTATCTGCTAATAGGAGGCAGCCATCACCAATCATGACCAGCTTACTGAGGCTGAACACGTGAGCCAAGCAGGGTCCTGGTGCAGGACATGCCTCTAACAGCAGCCAGGGACGCGCTGGTCTTGCAGCCCCAACGGCCCAACCTCTCCAGGTTCCAGAGGACCTGCGAAGGGTGTCCTGCTCTGCATCCATGGGGAGTCCTTTAGTGACCCAAGACACACAGATGGATGTGCCAGCTCAGCTTTGTAAGAGGAAATGAATGGGAAAGGGATTTAGAAGTGCAGCTCAGGATATGAATCATAGAAGAAAGAGTGATACCTACCCCTCACTGTGCCAGGGCTGTGGAGGGCCAAATCAGAGCATCACCTGTGAGCAACACAGCTCTTTTGTCCTAACTTTGCACCTTCTGTGTCTTTGGGCTAAAGGATCCAACTTTACACAGCTCCTTGAAGCAGCAGAAAACAGCTTAACAGGTTTACTGGCTTTTGGAAGTCTTTCGTTTAATGGGCTGGAAGATACTACAGTCATTTATCACTCATAACCACAATCCTGGGATTGTAACTGTTTTGGATCAGGCTTCCAATGGCTCTGCTGCTCAGCAGCCCCACCTCTCAACCTCACCAAGTTAGTGCAGCCAGATCCTCAGGGCAGTGAAGAATCATTTGTCTTGCCCCATCCAGAAAAGGAACTTTTCTGATTAGCAAAGAGGAGCTGAAGAATTTTAAGTATAACTTATTAATGCCTTAGGACTAAGTGCTGACCAAAGTATGCTTTAAATATTGATCTGTTCTGAACAAATTCCTGCTAAGTGTGCAAAATCCTGTTCCTGTTCTCTGCACACTTTAGTGTTTGCCACTGCCATGTCAAGAGGGCTGGATGGTCTAAAAGCTCTCATGGGAATGTGCTTCATGCCTGAGAATGGGCAGCTGAACTAAAACTTCTTCCAGAAGCAGATGAAAAAAGGTGAGGAGATCAAGAGGATCATAAGGCAGGAAGCAACCACATCACAGCCCTGGGATGGAGCACTGCAGCTGTGTCTTTGCTCCAAGCCATTTGTCATGTGGTAACAGTGGCTCTGGCAACAGTAAAAAAAGTAANTGCTGGGAGACCAGCTCTTCCTTCATTATATCTGTACCTTGTGCTTCCATGTCAAATGTCTTAACAATTAAAAAAAAAAAAAAAAAAAAAGGCTCTGGAGTCAGATAGTTCGTGGAAATAGTCAGGGCCCGGAAGCCGTTTATTTCAGAACTTGATATTGTGAACATCAAAAATTGGGTATCTTAATTAGTGTTTACAATGACCACAATGTTACTAGACAGTTGGGCACAACTCTGCTACACAGATACTTTAAAAATCAATAAATAGAAGGTTAAAGTAGAGTATTACATGGTAAGGGACTGTACACGGTCCTGAAGAAACACCTCCTGCCAGGAGAGCCTCCCCTCCTCTGTCCCAACAGCTCCCTGTTATCCACAGACACCACCATACGTGTGTGCCTCTGTAATTCACATTCTACCAGAGATGCTGCACCATTCCTGGGACAGAGAGAGACACGGGAGAGCACGGGGCAGGCCAGGCTGCAGAGGGACCCACTGCTCTATCAGATAATTCAGCCCATGAAATAAGAAGGTGAGATGCAGTCACAGGCAGGCAGCTTGGGGGATGTGCCCAGGTTCATCTGCCCAGGGCAGTCAGGGGAGTGAAATGTTTCCTCTGGACTTCATGTCCCCTCAGAACTGAGCTGGGGGTTACCCACGGACAGCAGCCCCTCTCCCTGGGCACTGCGTGCAGAACAGGTCCCTGTCACCCCAGGAACAGGGTTACTGGCTGGGGAGCAGCACACTGCGTGCCCTGACACTGCTCTGCCCTCCTGCACCTCCTCACTCAGGGCCACAGCCTGTGCCTCCAGTCCAATCCACAAACCAGGGGTAAAGAGCAATACAGGAATAAAAAACAGGCACAAGGGGAAGGGAGAATAATGCTAAAATGGGCACAGGTCTCAGACATTAGTATTTTGATATGTGACTTAGAAAGCTAGAAACTTCAGCTGCCAAAATTAAGAATTCTTGTCTCCTGCCTGTTGTCCTGCTTTGGACGTAAAAGGAGGGTTGAATTAGAGCTGCCACGTCCTGCACTAACACCTTCCAGAGTACAGATGTTTGGCATCAGTTGTGCCTTTCCCCCTAGCTGGTGGCACAAAGTGGGGAGGTGTCTGTGTATATGCACATCCTGTGTCTACACAAATCCAGACCTGCTGGCATGCCAAAAATGTTCAGGGAACCTCTTCCTGCCTGTGCACTCAAGAGCTTTGGTCCCAAATGAGGCTTTACAGGGGATGACTTCAGGACTGAGTACCGTCCCTTTCACTGGAGAGCACCTGCCATGGCTCAAAGAGCCAAGTGTACCTGCAGGTGACAGCACACCTGGAAGGAACTGGCAGGTTCTATGTGACAGCACACAATTTCAAAAGCATCTCTGAAAACCAAAGCAAAGCCATATACCACAGCTCCTTTCAGCTTTCATGAGTGCAGTCAGTCTGGAGCAATTATCTGGCTATTAATTATATTAATTTTTATAAGAGCATAAATACTTTGTCCACATTACAGCAATACATACTTCCTATAGCATCTAAGCATGATTATTAGCTTCACATAATTTCAGTGCACTTGAAAAATATTCATAAAGCCAAAATAAAAAGCCACTACACCGTTTTTATATTCCCACATGTCCTCACCCTTTGACACAGCCAAGCTCACCAGGGCATGCAAAGCTCAGATGTAGGAAAGGAGGAGTTAAGAGAAAGGAAAGAACTGGACATAAATACAGTGTATTTAGAATGGTAAAGGGCCACAAAGGTGTCAGTTTGCATGCACTGATGTCACTGAGGGCCTCAGGAAGAAGAGAAGCAGCAGCAGCAGAGATGCTGACTTGGTTGCTACCTCTGGGTTCCCCCTCACCCCCCTGTAGAGTCTGCAGAGTTGCTCAGGAATTTTAGCCCAAGTGTCCTCTTATGCCCTGCCACACTCAGTGGTGGCACAGGAAGGACAAAAGCACCGGCCTGGCAGACACATGGGCACTGCTGTCCCATGCTGCAGCCATGGTTCCAGTGAAGCAAAGCAACACAGTGTTGTCCCAAATCTTGTCCAGGGAAAGGCACTTAATGAACTCACACTGGCCCCTTTATAAATCTGGCTCTGCTGGGCAGGGTACAAGATTTAGAGTTGGCAGATCAGCCACAGCCACTGAGGGCCAGAGTCAGGCACTTGGGGATGGAGCAGATTTGATTCCAAGTGACACAAACCCACTAACAATCCCTCAGCACCTCAGCTCTATTCTGCTGTACCATCCTCTGGTCCAGACACATGGTCAGTGTGAAAAAGCAGCACCTCGAATTAGGGGCTTTTGGGCTAAAACCCTCTAATATTAAGATGTTTGCATGCTCTGGCCTGCATGGCTGAGAGAATCCCCAGGCAACAAAACTGCACCTGGAGACCACAGGTCACCACGTGTTCCTCTGTGGCCTGAAGTAAGAGCCCAGCTAAGGGAAAACAAGAAGCTCAAAGCACTGATCAAGCGGTTCTGGATGATTTTGTGTCAGCTGTGGTTGTTAGATACCAAGCCTCTGTTAGCTCTTATCCCACCCAGCAGAAGGAAATGTGTCACACGAAATAGCACCTCAGCTGCACAGGGCAGGAGCACTGTGCACCAAAACACACATTTTCTCCTGCTGGACTCACTGTGGGGGAAGCAACCATGCAGTTAGAAGATGCACCTAAGATATCTACACCTAGATGACATAGATGGTATCTAACTGCTCAGTGAAAAATGCAAAGCACCTTCCATACAGAACCTATGGCACGGCAGTGTCTAGAACAGCCCATTTGGCTTTGAAATCAGGTGTGGCAAGAACAGTCTCAGTAAAGGCAGTAATGGTTTGACTATTTTTTTTTTCCGCAGTCAACAGTAGAACACTGCTAACTTAGGATGCATCTGCAGGGCTCGTTGTCTGAGACACAACTGGTACAGATTGAACGCTACATTTTATAAATCAGACCACCTCGGGGCAAAACCCACCCTGCTCCTCCTTTCTTCCCTTACCCTAAAAGATCCATCATCCTCCACCATCAGCCAAAGCACGTGAGACAAGCAGAAAGAGAGGAGACTGTACGCATCAGAGTCTCTAAAACACCAAAAATTCAATTGCTGCAAGTTTGGTTTTGAGGCTCTGAGGTTTCTGTTGTTTTTAGAAGCAGCAGCACAGGCATGCTGAGGCACCAAGAAGTGGGGAAAATAAGCTGACACCTGAGCAAAACCAAAAGCTTCTTTGGCATTAAAACTGAACCCCACTTCAATATGTATTGTATTATTTTGTTTCACTTTTGAAATTTTCCCAATTACAAACACAAAAGTTCTTCAATTGTAAGTTGTGAACAAAGCACCACAGACAATCAGTTGTACAGCTTGGCCATAAAACAAAGTAGCTTTCTGATGTTCTGACATATAAATTAGTGCAACTAGTAAATATACTTCATTTATATTAATCTGCATAAAGCGAAGACAAATGGATTTCTTGCTTGTATGTCACTGGCAGTTAACATATCTCCCAGATTAAAGGACTTTAAACTCAGTATAGATTTGCACTTGCTGTGCAAACAGAGCTAAAATATTCCTTAACAGGATTATTCAGGTTTCACAGTGTAAATCCTCTCCTTCCCACAGTTCCACCAACTGCCTGTTCCCAATATTTAGTGTACATCCTCCCCATCCCATCCCAGCACTGCACAGGGAAAAAGAGAAGAGAATAAGAGAAAAGAATGGGAATGGTAAACAAATGTAACATTTAAGAGCAAAACATCACAAAAGGTGCCTGACCCCAGGGAGCTCAAGGACGAGTCAAATTGAAATTGAAAGAAAAAAACTGAAGTGCTCCTAAAAAGAAGGGAGGAAAACAGCTACTGAGAGGAGATAGGAGACAATATGAAACAGGACACAGTGAAGCTTAACACAGCCTTGACTTTCAGCTCCTGAAAATAAAACATCTGAAGAGACTGCCAGCCATCTTTACAAGCTGCCACTGAGAGTTTCCTTACTACTGGGCAAGAAAATCTGGACAGATTCATTTCATTCTTATTAATAAAAGGATATTGCTGACAGAAATCAGGCATGACATTACCATGACCATTCCCACCGAGTTTGTCAGCTGCTCACACCCCTCCTTTCAGCCTTCTCAATATATCCTTCAAATATGAGATTCCTCCCATCACTTGGACACGTCTCACAGGAGAACAGCAAGAGGAACTTTCAATCCAAATTGTACAGGTAAGTGCAGAAGACAATCACAGCTAAATAGAAACATCAGTCTTTTCTTACATGTACTTTATGAGGAAAATTTGGAAGTCCTGAAGCAGGAAGAAGGAAGGAATTGAAAAAAAAGTCTGGATGCCTTATTTCACTTAATGGCCATAATAGCTCAAGGTTTCCCATGCCTGTGAGCTGGAAGACAAATGTTTTGGGTCAGGATTGATACGTGATGGGAACGGGGAAGATGGAACCAGACTTTGCAGGTGCTGGATTCCTTTTGTGGGTAAGTAAGTAAACAACCCTCAGCATCATTCACAAGCACCAGAATGGAGCCAGGTTCTGTTAGCCTGGAGGTGGATATTGCAGTTCTCTGAAGGCACCAGAAAAAGGTTCCAAAGGAGAGCCCAGGTGGGCAGCAGGTCTGTGTGGCCATTCCCTTGCCAAGTTACAGGCACACAGCCAGGAGCTGCACCTTCCCGTGACTCAGCCTGGCTTATTGGTAACGAATTTCAGAGCTTCTGGCAGTGCTACCTTTGTGCTTTCACACTGAACACCGGTTCGAGGGACAGTGAGTACAAACAGCTAGGAGACAGCTTTTGTTTCCTTTAAAAAAGCTCCTCTAATTTCACCAGCATCTGCAGCATCCAGTAGTGTCTGCATTTTTCAGCAGGAGCTGCAAATACTTCACAGTGAGATCTCCATTCTGATTATTTTATAGTTTATACACTGGAAGATCACGACACCCAGTTATCTTGTACCAGACTACTAGGGTGGTGAGTTCCACTGTGCTATTCTGAACAGAAGAAAATAGCACATATTCTGTAAAATTGCTATTTCCTCTTGAAAGACCAAAATCCATATGAGAAGCTCAGTGGAGTGCCTTTCAAACAGCCGTGCAGGATAATCAGACTGCTTATGCTAAAAGGCCCCAGCAAGTTAATCCCAAAAAACCCAAACAGCTGAAGTTCCTTCCTCCCCACACAGTAATACCCAGCCACCCCAGCTTTCAGCAGAGGACTGCCAGGCACTCAACTCCAAGTCACAATTTCCAGACCCCCTTTTTCAGCAGTATTAGCACAATGCCAGACTACAAAAACAACCCCTGCAAGTCACCCAAAAAATGCATCTGTGTAGCCATGCAGTCCCACAGCAGAGCTCCCACCCCCTCCTAATGCACACCCTTCCAATCTGTGTTCTCAGCAATAAACACTGAGTCGTGATGTACAATGAAAGCTGACCAGGTATCACAGCATGAGGTTGTCAGTCCCATATTTTTTCTCCTTCTAAGGCTACAGGAGTGGAGGAACAAATGCATTTTTATCCAGTTGTGCTTGTACTCACATGTTGCTCGGGGAGCAGGTGGGTAAAAAACTCAAAGAATACTGGCATTGAAAGCAACAACCACTGGTAAATCTGAAAATTTAACCTCAAACAGCTGAATACTTTCAGGTATTAAGACACCCTGAGCTACATGACTTTTTAAAGCACCTTTTTGAATAAATTAATGAAGTTCCAGTCAAAAGCACCTAAGGACACTTCTCCATTTAAAACAGGAACCAGGAGAAGGGCAGAGCGAGAGGATG
This sequence comes from Eulacestoma nigropectus, assembly GCA_013397775.1. Classification (NCBI taxonomy): domain Eukaryota; kingdom Metazoa; phylum Chordata; class Aves; order Passeriformes; genus Eulacestoma; species Eulacestoma nigropectus. The sequence goes on along the minus strand of VZTE01003148.1, from coordinate 683,041 downwards.
CAGGTAAGTGATGCTACACAGTGGAAGGCAAGAAGAATCAGGTTATGGGCTCTGTGTGGTCCCCTCCTCGTGTGCCTGGGCACCACAGCACACGTTAACGAGGACTCCAAATCCAGAGGCAAGTTCCCATCAGTTCCAAATTAAAATGACCAGCACCATTAGGAAAGTGAAGGTGGCCTGGGCCCCATGGTGGATCAGGGCAGAGGGTTCCTCTGTGAGTGGCTAAGGATGGAGAGGCAGTGAGAAGAACCAGGAGGACAGGAGGAGCCAGAATCTCTCTTTGGCTGGAGGAGCAGAAAGGGGAGGAGGCTGCATTTATGGAACAGTTTGTGAGGCAGCTGGTGGAAGAACTGACTTTGGGGAAGCTGGATATTTGTACTGCTGACGTAGGATGCAGGAGGAAGGGAGAATGGAGGCAGCACGAGTGGCTTCCATGGCTAGCAGTGGAAATGCTCCAAGCAGCTAGCACAGTGGCAAACAAGGATGGGTAAAAATTATATATATACATACACACACACATAAATATACACACGTGTATATATATATATATATATAAAAATAAAGGAAGAAGAGATCTTCACTGCTTATCTAACTTTAAAAAAGAGAAACAGAGGAAGGGAAAATAACAAGAGGAGAGAGAAGCACCAGTCACAAAGAGTTCACAAGGCTTTTTTCCTCCTTCCCCCAGCGTCACTGCTCTGGCTCTGACCTTCGGGGCCGGAATCTCCGCTGGCCCGTTGACTTCCGCGTGGCCACGGCTGCGGTGAAGCCCACCAGGCAGCACAGGGACGTGGTGCCAAACTTGGCCGTGTCCAGCCAGCTGGGCGTGTCCACCTTCAGGTACCTCTCGGCCAAATGCAGACTCATCACTACGAACCACAGGAGTGAGGCAAACGCATCGATCCGCCGGAGCCTGCGATGGGAAAAGAAACCAAACAAAGAGTTTCAACACCGGCGAACCACCTCGGACCCGAGGAAGGAGAGGGAAGGTGGGGAGGGCACCCAGACTGAGCAGGTTCTGTACTGCCTCTGACGACAGTTCATCATGTGCAGCCCTGCCCACTGCTGGGCAAGTGTCTGAGTAGATCAGTTCCACCTTCTACCAGAGCTGCACAGGCAACTTTTCATTCACAGTAATTTAAGCTTAAATGGAATCAATCGAGGCACGCAGTACTACGTGTGCCGTTCTGGGAAATGTTTACCCCTGGATCACCGAGGCAACACAGGACCAGACAGCTCCCAGTAAAGCAGTTTGAAGTGAGACAGAAGCTGAGCACACCCACCTGATGCGCCCGGCCAGGAACATGGCCAGCAGGCAGGTGAAGAGCCCCAGCACGGCCACTGCCATCTGGTGATTCTTGCCGTAGGCCCACGCCGCGCTCAGGTTCTCCACCAGGCGCTCCGGGAGCAGGCGCAGCAGCTCCCGCCAGCCCCTCACCGCGCCCTCGCTGCCCCCGCCTGCACGGGGGCTCGTGCCAGTCCTGTTCTGCACAGGGCCAGAGGGGACAGCAGCAGGGACGGCCGTGCTCAGGGAGAAGGGGTTGCCTGACCCGTACAAGGCCATCAGAACCAGGAACGTACAGCTGAGGAAGGCCAGGAACCGCAGAAGTATCACCTGAGCTGGTGTGGTGATGGAAGTGGAAGAGGAGGATGAACACAAATTCTGCAGAGGAAGGGAGAAACACCTTGTCAGAAGCTGAATGAACTGCAGCAAGGTTTTGAAACGGTGCTGTATGAAACACTTCCAGACTGTATGGTTTACTGGAATGTTCTGCTCAAGTCCTTCTAAGTCTCTGTACTAGGCTGACACCACATGGGATTATTGTAGATTAGCAAGGACAAACGGCAGAGATACGAGCAGAAACCGAGATCAGGCAGGGCAGTGAAGCAAGGAGGTGGTCACAATTCAATTCCCACTGGTTTTTTTTTCTTTCTTCCCCTTGTACTCTGTAATTTCCTACACTGCACTCATAAACTGGCTTCCCTACCTCCCCTTCTCTGCCTGTCCCATTATTTTCCTTCCACTCTATTAATACATTAGACTTGCCTTCTGGCAACGGCACTGAATGACACCAGCAAGGGGAAAAACCTCAACTAACACTAGGAGCATCTGTGGCAACTCTCGTGTGCTCTTCTAAACTGCTGCCATGCACCCAAGCTCCCAGGGCTAGAGAGCCCCGGGGCTGCTGCCTCCCCTTCCCAGCTGCAGAGGTACAAAGCTGTCTGTCCCTGCCCCTGAGCTCCCTCACGTGTCCCCACGTACCTGGGTGTAGCTCTTGTCCGTCTCCCGGCGCCTGAAGTGGTGGCTGAGCAGCAGCGCCCGCAGCTGCCGGTTCTGGTGCTTGATGTAATACTCCACAGCAGCCTGGCACGGGCGGCACAGCTTGTAGGTCTGCTCCAGGTGGTGCTTGTACACCTCAATCTCCTCATCATACTTGCCCTGGTGAGAGAGCAGGAGGGGGAAAGTAGGTGAGAAGTGCAGGTCCCTCAGCAGTTGTCATGTTTGCTATTGACAGGTGGATAAAGCACGACTCCAGTCTCACAGGGACAGCTCCCTGAAACCAGACCTGGACCTGGACCAAGCTGCAGGCCAGGCATACAACCAGCTTCACACAGAGCTGACCCAGCCTCCGTGTCCCAGAAGGGATGGCAAAAAAGAGCCTTGGAGAAGGCTGCTGTGGCCCAATATCAGGATGCTGAATTTCTGTGCCCGATTTTGCTGTCTTTGTTGAGATCTTATGAACTCCACATAGGTGACACAAATAACTAGAATTGCTCTTCCTCTCCTCAAATGAGGGGACACAAAATACCTGTTGCTCCTTCACTCCAGGCTCATCCCTCCCTGGAACAGCCAGCCCTGCTGTGCAAGGCCCCTGCTGTCACACTGACACCCTTATCCAAGCATGCTGGATAACACAATACCAGGTTTCTCAGCTGGCACAGGCACTGCAGTTCACTGAATGCCAAAAAAGGGGCCAAAGGCTGGCAGTACTTGAGCAACTGGATAGGTCTGGCAAGAGGCAGGGACTAGAAATAAAGCTGAGAAAGGGCATCAGCCAAAGATATTTTCATTTATCATGATCAAATTTCAATCTGTTCTCTGGGAGTCGTTCTGATTAAACTCATTACAATTACACAAGGCAGACTGGATTGGGCAAACCACAGGACGGACAGATCCCACTACAGCACAGTCTAACCCCAAGGCTTGACCATGGTTGAAGCCTAAGGAGTGCAGCACTAAATTCTCTGCACGAAACTTTACGGAGCCATAAAACTGTGAAGGAGAAACTCCACTATCTCATCCTCCATGTATATTAAGTAATGGGAAGGCCAAGAAGTTGCTCAGCAGGAAATCCCATTGCTGTAACTGCAAAATCCCTTTGCCCTCCTAGGCACAGATGCCTAACCAGGGAAATCATGTGGCTGCAGAGGATTCCTCTCTCACTTCACTGGTGAATGCAGAGCAGCACAGCCAGGGCCAGAGGAAATCTATTAAGGCTTCTATAGTGGGCTGTTGTGCCTCTCAGATCCCATCCATGGGAAGTACTGGAGTTGTAAGATGATCTCAGAAATGTTTTGGGCTCAAGCTTCAATACCCAGTGCTCATCTAGAACAGGGGAACATTCCAGCTTTGAAGTAGAATTAGGTAAATTTGCAACACTAATCAGTGAACTTCTCTGCACTGGAGTGCCACACAGTGCTTCTGAAGACTGTTGGAGCATCATTCCACAGCACACTGAAAAACTGCTCTCTCTCCTGCTTACTAGGCTGCAGCATGGAATAAACAGAGCAGGAATAGCAGACACATGGATGGGAATACCTTGGACAAACATTCTCCAGCGATGGCAGTCTCTAATGAACACTTACCTCCTCCCTTGGTGAGAATGAAGCCAGTTGCTTGATTTTCATGGTTTGATGGTTGTTGCATTTCTTGCAGAGCAGAATTTGGCTGCTCACCCACTGCTGTGGTTTGGCGGGGTCACAGAAAGTCGGACTGCCCGACACAACGTGGTTAAGGTGTTCCATGTACTGGGCAGGGATGGGCTTGTTGTAGTCTCCATTCTGACAAAAAGCAGGAGGGAAAGCAAACACTCGATCATAAAATCAAAGCTAGGTTGACAGTAAGATTCCCTAAGCTCTGTCAGCAGCTCTACATTTCATAAACATTCACCTATGTAACAACATAAATAAGTAAAAAAAGAGACAAAATGCTTCAAACCTTCCCCCCGTCTCCACTGTCCTGCACGCCTATCGCAAGTAGCTGGTGGTGCTGGATTTCAGCTTAAGACAGGCTTTGCTATTTAACAGAATACAAAACCAGAGAAGAATTGTTCCATATAGTAAAAAAACTATTCTTAAGAGATATGTCAAGGCCACTTTTGCCCTTTAAAGCAAGAGAGGAAAATTTGCCTTGATCTCTCTAGGCAGCGCACCCCAGTGCAGTGGATTCCTTCTCCAAGTTCAGGTGCTGAGCTCACGGGTGCTCAGCACGAGCTGCCAGCTGTCCAGCCGCTGGACATTCAGCTGCCCTGCACCTGCACCACCCGATTGGAGGAGCAGGGCTCCTGGGGCACGCACATCCCCAGCCTCCCGCTCCCCCGCACCTCCTGGAAGCCGTTGTACTGCTCGCAGTTGGGGCAGTCCCAGCAGTTGCGGTTCCCGTAGGGCACCACCGTGTCCTGGTTGCAGAACCAGCAGTTCACTGTCACGTGCGTGGGCTTCTTCCTGTCGGGAGAGGAAACGTCTCAGGCAGGAGCACTGAGCTCAGCTGAGGGAGAGGAAAGCAATGGCTTTCAAACGGGGAAATGCAGGAAAACAATCAATTTTCCCATTCCATGTGCTCAGTGATACCACCTGGAGCAGTCATTTTAGCAATGAAAAGATGGAATGTTAAAGTGGAAACAAATTCTGCCTGACAATCTTACCTCTGTTCTAGCACCATGCACGTGCCAGAACTTTAATAACAGCCTCGTGAATTGCCCGTTTCACTGTTTTTCAGGGGCATATTTGAGGGTGCAAGTCCTCTCCATAATCAGCAGTGTTATCCTATGAGAAGGTGCAGTAGAACTGATGCTTAATACACAGGATTCCAAGAAAATGAAGCCAGGATCCACAAGAGCTGCCTGGGACAGTGCTCAGAAACCCAGCAAACAGGCTCATGGTTACAGTTCTATCTGCCCTGTTTGGTAGAAAATTTTTCAAGGACAAGGGCACATCAAATTATCCTGAGGTTCCAGCACTGTAAATTCTTTCTTCACAACTTTAGGTACTAAAGGAACTGAGAAATCGACATTTCTTCCCCTGCTTTTATGCACTAGAACTGAAGGGATAAAGACTAATGACCTTGATCCATGAGCCCCTTGTTTTCTAAAGCAATCCTGTTAAAGCAACAGCCAATACAGACAAACGGCTGTGACGTGGCCCCACCACAACAGGTTGTGACAGATGTTTGAGCAAAGAACTTCAGTGGCCCAACCAACCCCGGAGCCTGCCTGCTAGAGAAGCTCTGCGTTTGTCTCGACACTCAGTGCAATCCCCAAGAGGAGCTTCCTGGCAGGTCAAGGCACCACAGCCCAGCTGTCTGGGTTTATCAGAACCAGTCCCAGTCACACTTGCAAGGGAGGGCAGCTGCTCAGGACTCGCTATGGCAGCTATGCAGACAGATGGAGCCAGCTGCCACCAGCCCAGCTCCACCAGGGAATTAATCTGTCTGGCTCCACTGCAGCAGCAGAGAGGGCGACGGAGCAGGGGAGCTCACCAAGGGCTTGGGGAGCAACTAACAGTAGCCAAAGTGCTCCCAGTGGAGAGCAACTTCTCCCAGCTGTGGGAAATGTTCTCTGCTGCTGAAACATCTGAATGCAGCAGAAGTGTTGTCTGGCACCCTGTAACCAAACAGCCAGGTGGGTCTTCTCTCTCAGCCATCACCTCTCCAGCTGGATCTCTGCTACTGACATTTTTTCCCACTCCCATTTCCACAGACCATGCCTTGAAACTCGGTTCATAAAATACCAAACCCTCAAGCAATGTCTGAGCCTCCTGTTTAGGCACTAACAATGAAGATATGCTTGAAATGAAGCACTGAAAAGCCAGAATGTACAGAGGATTCCCCGCCAGATGCTGAAAGAAAAAGGCTGGAGCTACTAGGATGACAGATTCTCATCTCAAAATAGATGCAAACACCCACACCCCTCTTAAAATGAATATTCCCTGTTCAACTTTCTTCACTGCCAAGGGGGCTCAACAGATCTGAGTTAAAAATACCACTGCTAAAACTAACAGGCAAAAAAAAAACCCCAAACCAACCCAGAGTTTAAAGCAGACAAATCTGGGTCGATAGTCTGATTTATCCATGAGCTACTGCTGTCCAAAAGCCAAGCACATGTCAAAACAGCCATGTGAGGGATGGACAGCAACACCTGCTGTATTAGCTCAATCTCACTATCACAGGTGTAAAAGCTGTGCAAATACAACATGTAGGCTTCAACCACCAGAACGCAAACGCTGCTGCTCCTAGGGCACAGCCTGAACTCCACCCTCTGAGGCTGGTTATTGCCCAGGTCCCAGGTACTGCAGAACCTGCCACAATCCCTCCCTCTCGCTGCTGTGCACCATCCTCTGGCACCCACGGAAATAAGACCCACCACCCCTCAGCCTCTACCCACCCCCAGGCTCTAAATTCCATGACGTGACAGAGGTAGAAGCACTAATTTCAAGGATAACAGAACTGGGAATAAAGCAAAAACCTTCAGTGCCAAACCCTACCTGGGAACTCGCTAATATCAGAGACCAAATCCTCAGTATACTTGAGACCTTTCCATCTTTTTCCAAACAGGATTTCATTTCTCGCTCTTGAGGCTCAGGAAGTACTACCAAGGATTAAATAGCAGCACTTCATTCTGACAATGTACGCAAAAGAAATGGCTAAGTCCTGGATTATTTAGGATAAAAGACAACAATACTTCCTTCTGTGAACCTATAATCTGTTGCCATAGAAACAGGTGCAAAAAATCCCAAATTCCCAATCTGGCGGATGCAAAAAGAAGAACAAGGAGAGAAAAAGGTCATTTAGGCAAGAACATGTAGGTAGGGTGCTAATTTTCTAGTTACTGGGCAGGACTGAAAAAACCAAAAAACAAGTTCTGCATTTGAAAAGACTCTCAAATACAGATTTAACTGCTTTGGAGCTATATTTACCTTGACTGAATTCAGGCAGCAGCTGAGGGCAGTGAGCTAAAACACACACTGCTTCTGAAGTGAGATCCTGGTATGAGACTGAGAAAGCAAACCCGAGCCTTTACCATGTGCTCAATCCCTTGCAAAATGAAAGGCAAATCACCTGTGAGGAGTTTATAATCTACCACTGCACTAATCTGAACCAGCTTCACTGGACAGAGAATCTCCCAGCAAACTAAAACCTGAGCAACAAGAAGTGATTGAGTTACCTGCAGCACAGAGAGATTCCATTCACAGCTGACTTGCTAATTCCATGTGTAACCTGCACACTCAGTCAAGCTCAGAAAGTATTCCCAGGCTTGGATAAACTGTTTTGCAGGTAGAAGGCATTTGCTTAAGACAAAATTGAGGGGAAAATACCTGCAGTAAACTCAGTTGTGACATCAACACCTAAATGTCTGACATTGCTCAGGTAATATGACTAAATGTTCCTTTGTGAGAAGCTACTGGATTCCTTTGTTTTGCTCACAAAAATCAGGCTGCAGCTCTGCAGGTCCCATTGACAAACACTGGTGAGCAACTAGTTTGTGTCTGTCATGTAACACAAGGAGGAACTTAGGCTCCTTCCAACTCCCAGCACTCTTCACTACTCCTCATTTATACACACATTTAAGGTCACGCTGAAGTCCACACTTCTAATGGATTGCCAAAACAAGTCTCCCTGATAAGTGCTGGTAATAAACTGGATTTATAAATATTTTTATTTACATCTATTCCCCACTCTCTTTACTACGAAGTCAGAAGATGATGGTGTTTACTTTTCTATTGTCTTGAAAGAGGCCACTGGTGGATGTGCAGTTCTTCACTGGGTTATCCTCATTCTCTGCCAAGGATTAGAAGAAAAACCCAATTCTCCATTAAAAGTATTTAAAGCAGCAGTCTTCATTCTGGCACAACTGGATTACGAAGCAATTATTCAAATGGCTATGCCAGCAAATCTGAACAAAAAGTAGATGGGGAAGAGGAGCTGTTTTGCACAGATCAGTTTTGATCACACCACATCTGGGGGCAGTTGGACAGACCAAGCCCCGGCCCGGCACTGTCGGCACAGCTGGGTTAAGAGCTCAGCTCCCTGGCAGGGAAACCCCTGGGTGGCAGATAACAGCTGCCAAACCCCAGGTTGTGCCCATGTCCATCACCTGTCAGTAAAGGGGTCTGTCAGTGCAGACCCAACACTAACCCCCATCTTCCAATGCAAGAAAAACACATCATAGCTGCCTAGATTCCAGCAGGTGAACTATAAAATAGATGCATGTGCTCAGAACTAGCACCTATAGACAAGATTTAGCCACAAGACCGAATTTCTAACAGTATCATAAGTTACACTGCAGCCTGTCCTCTCCCAAGAGCCAGACTCAGTGTCTTCTCAACCAGGAAAAAGGTGCCCAGTGGACCCAGGCAGGGACGCAGCCTCAGTGATAACCATCCCCAGGTTCCGTGCATATCTGGACATCAAATCTTTTATCTCCTTGATAAACAAAATGCAAAGGCAGCATCATATCTATGTCTGACATCATGTCTGTGTCCCTTATTAAGCTGTCCTTCTTGATGACTACGGAAGATTCATTTAACTAAGGCAGAGTAAGAAATTTGGAAGTATCAGAATAGTACCGAGAAATACAAACATGTAGCCTCAAAGAATTATCAAGGTCACCTGAAAGAATTTACTAGCAGTCTTCAAGGACTTGGGGAGAAATGCTTTCCATTCCAGAGACCTTTTGATGAACTTGAGCAAAACAAATCCACTCTCCTCCCTCAAAAGGCATGTTAGCTTCAACTGGGTCAAAGAAATCTTGCCTGCTTCACTGGGATTGCTTTAGGCCACTTGGATTTCTTGGCTACCCTAAATATGTCATAGAAATGCCAAGTCTTGTATATGAGCTAATGTCCCACTGATCACTGATATGGTTAAATAAACAGCAAATGCTTTCGAGCAAACCTTAAGCATTATACTGAGGATGTAGGAACATGCTTCTCTTGCAAAGCGTAAACTTGAAGTGAACCTTAACACAGGGAGCCCTTGGGACTGCCTTGTCTCCAATAGAAGCACTTAACAGATGTGCAGACTGCAAAGTCTCTTGCTATGAAGACTGAAATGCCTCATATTCCACACATCCCTACGTTCCTTTCGTGCTATGCTAGATTAGAATCTGTCAAATTAAGCTTTTCTCCTTTTGTGAGATCTGAATCATGACATCTCTCCTAATGCTTTTCAAACCTGCTTTTCAATTGGTCTGAACTTGTTCTAAGACCAGGACCGTTCTGTGCAATTAAGAAAAAAGTAACCAGAGAATTCTGGTCCCTAATCAATAATTCTGACTTGTATGGAATCTCCCCAAGTTCTAGCACTGTGCTAACACCGTTGTTATTTTACAGACCTGTTCCCCAGCAACCCTTCCTTCACCCCACATCAACCAGCCAAAGGAGCAGGATCTTCTCTTTCCCTGCCTCAAAGACGTCAGAAAACAAACGGGGGAGACCCCGCTCGCCCAGAGCCGCGTCCCCCGGCGGTGTCCCCGGGCCGGAGGGCGGGCAGCGATGGGTGTACTCACCGCCCGCACCGCAGCGCGTCCGGGATGCTCAGCCCGGCACACAAAAGCCATTCCCGGGGATACGGAAGAACGCACCCGGCCATTCTCCCACACATTCCCGCCGCCGACCACGCGGAGAGCCCTGCCCCGCACACCCGCTCTGGGGACGGGCACAGACCCTCCCGGGGCTCTCCGGGACCGGCCCCGCTGCTCCCACACCCGCGGGGCGGCCGGGCGGGCCCCGGGCTCCGCGTGGCGCCTTCCCGCCGCCGCGGGCCTCATCCCGCCACGGCCCTGCCTCCCTCCCTCCCTTCCTCCTTCCTTCCTCGCCTCCCTCCGTCCGTCCCTGCGCCCCGCCGGCCGTACCTCCGCGCGATGCGGTAGAGCAGCAGCCCCGCGGCCGCGGCGCAGGCGGTGACGCCCAGCTCGGCTCCGTCCATGCCGGTGCCGCCGCGCTGACCCGGCGCTGGCGGTGCCGCTTTGTAGGGGCGCGGCCACCCCCCGTCCCGCCCCTCGGCCCGCGGGGGCGGCGCGTGACTCACGGAAAGGCCGGAGTCGTGCGGCGGGGCCGCCGTGAATCAGCGCCGCAAAGGCCGAGATCGTGGCGGCGGGGGCGGCCCGGGGCCCCGGCGCTGCCCCGGCCGTGCGGGGGCGGGCAGGGGAGGTCGTGCCTGGCCCGCCGTGCCTGGCCCGGCGCCCGGCGCACGCAGCTCCGAACGGGGGGGGCATCGCGTCTCCTAAATTTAGACGCGGCGCTTTCTGTGTGACAACAGGGACAGGCCCCGGAGAAGGGCGGCCGCCGCGGCCGGGCACTGCACAGAACATCCTGAGCTGGAAGGAACATGCAAGGGACACAGCCCAGCCCCTGGCCCTGCACAGACACCCCAACAACCCCACCCTGGGCATCCCTGGCAGCGGTGTCCAAAGGCTCCTGGAGCTCTGGCAGCCTCGGGGCCGTGCCCATTCCCTGGGGAGCCTGGGCAGTGCCCAGCACCGTCTGGGGGAAGAACTTGATGCCCCACCTGTCCCGCCCCTGACACAAATTCAGACCCTTCCCTCGGGTCTGTCACTGCCCTTAGCGAGCAGAGATCAGTGTCTGCCCCTCTTCCCTCAGGAGGATGCTGCAGACTGGGATGAGCGTCCCTCAGTCTCTCCAGGGTGAACACACCCAGTGCCGCTCCTCTGCCCCACGGCCCCTCGCAGGCCCCAGCTCTGAAGGGGAAGAGGCTTCAAACCCCTCAGCAGATCCACCCCCAGCAGCACAAACAAGACTGGAAACAGGGGGTCTATAACAAGGCAGAGAACCGGCAATTGGTCAGGAGCTCTCCTCTAGAAAGGAAAGTAACCCCGTTTATGCTCTGATCCCTCAGCACATACAGGTGGCATCTGCTGTTCTCACAGAACTGGAAGCAGTTCGTAGTTTGACAGTCGTGCTGTGCTTTTACGTGAAAGTAAGAGGTTAAGATCTCTCCAAAACGTGAGACTGACCCAGCCTCAAATTGTGTAGCTGTTTTTGTGATTAAAACAAAAGAAAAACCTCTCAGCACAATAAAATTGCTTAAAATTCAGGAGTTCCAAGTTATGTCAGCATCATGTTTTTTAAAAGGCATAAATGGAAAAGCTCTTAGACAAATATTTGTACTAGGAGTAAGCTGTGCTTAACTATGGTTGGGCTCTTCACTGTTCCATATCCATCTGTACAGATTTAACCATGGAAATTAATTCTACGGATTAACAGTGAATATTTCATCTTAACAAATTTAAAAGGCATATAATTTTTTCATCTCTCTTCCATTGTTTAGTGCAATTACTTAGGGATTGTATTATGAGACCAAATGATAGGGAAAGGAGGAAGAACAACCCACCCAGTCATTTGGCACGCCAAGACCTTCTGCGTGTCCTCTAGGACTTGTGCTGCAGAGCTGGTCTGTTTTTCCTACACAAGTCCCTCCCTTCCTATCAGCTCTATCTGTAGTATCAGTCCAACCAGAGGTGCATTGTTTAAAAGCTTCCTCCTTAAAGGAGCTAATGAGGAACTTGTGCAAGGGGCACCATCACAGTACAAGCATGGAACACAATTCCCAGCAAACGCAGGTATTTTGAGGGCTATCAAGGCAACCACAGATACCTAAAGGGAGGCAGTAAGTCTTAGAGTGTAAGGACTTGGGAAATCCTCAAGTGGCTCAGAAATACTTCCAAAACTAAATTAACCAACATGAGTAGCTCATAATATTGCAGCAACAGTATGTGTGTAATTTCCATTTAACTGTTAATTTATGAATGGGAACAGAAGCAGTCCTGGTAAAGTCAATGGAATCTTCGTGGGCGCTTCAGATAGCACTGTAGTTTCATCACCTTACTGATAATTAAGCTACAAAGGGTCTAGTAATGAAGCCTTTACCTACCTTCCATGAAAATGACTTTCTGAAGAAGCTGGAGAAGAGGAAAGAACAGTGAAAAATTCTTTTAGATTGACTTTCACAAGCAGAGAAAGGTTGGTTATTTTTAAATTCAGGTATCGTTTTAGAAAAAGCTACTTCAAATTCTTCCCTCTGGTAATAGGCTTATTCCATACTCAGTGACATCAATGGGATTGCTCACAGAGCATCACCTAAAAATGGTAACTCTTTACAAGGTTTAAGGAATCAAGGGTTAGTGAATTTTAAAAATTCTATTAGAGAGAGGAAGGAAAAAGGATTTAATTATACTAATTCAGAAACTCTATTATCTCCCAATATAGCTTATTAACCCCTTATCAAATTAAGACTAATTCTGTCAGGATTGGTAGCAAAGCTTAAAGGACAAAAATAAAAATCCTGCAGAATTCCTGATTTTCCATCAGATTTAGGCAGAACAAAAATTTGTTCACTTTCTCTTGCTTTCTCTCTTTCTGAGTCCCAGACTTCTCAAAAGGGTTGGAGTTCCCTCCCCTCATTCTCAGAAGACATCAGCAGTCTACACATTTGACTAACATTTTAGAAGTGAGCTAGTGCACTGGAAGTACAGAGAAATGCTAATTTAGGAAAGCAAATCTCAGAAAATGTTTCAGAGTAGCAGCACAAGTGTCCTATTTCTCAAAAATAGAAACAGTTTGACAGTTTTGCCTCCTATAAAGAGACTGAAGCTTTTGCCTCTCATCATCTCCATAAAAAAAGCCATGTCAATTTTTACTCAACTGTTTCCTATTTTAGCTTAGGGGGAATGTGATAAGTTATTTCCAGTAAGACATAATAGAAACCAGTTATTTTTTGCAGTTTTGCCTCATAATGAGGTACACACACATTCTACTCTCTTTGCACTAAGCTGCGACATCACACTGATGTCAAACATGACCTCAAGTACCAGTCATCATCTGGGGTCTACTGAGAACAAATGGGAAGGTTTGAATCCAGTTATCAGCCCATCCCATTTCTGCAACAAAATCCCTGCCTGAAAACTTCACCTGATCAAAGACAGCCCCACTCACTACCAGGCTGTTTGCTAATGCTTCCCACGCTCCTCCCAAGCCCACACGCCATCTCTGCTGTGAGTGGTCCCTGAAGCCAAAGCTGTCCATAAACACTTGTTTATGCTCGAGGACTCAGCACCTGCTCAGATCATGAGGAGCTTGTTGCTGTCACTAGCAGGGAAGGCTGAAGCTGGGCTCAGATGCTGCCATGTTTGTTTCAGTTGCTAAAGCAAATGACACTAATGAACAGAGGGCAGAGTATGGCCAAAGCAAAACACCAGCCTACCTGAGTTCTAAAATATGTTATCCTGCACTATCAGGAATAATTCATATGCCACATTTTAATCACAACTGCTGCTGCAATACAAGTGGGGTGAAGACTATTAAAATGAAAGCATATTCTAATATTTTTGAAAGAACTAATCTCAAAGGTAAGAATTGTATCATAGGAACTGTAGAAAATCTCTATCTCATGGAATTTCCACAGGGCAGCCAGGCCACAGTCACTGACTGTCCTTGTGCTCTCAGGCCTGCACAAAAGCACAGTCTAAAAGCCAGGTCAGGACAGATGTGTTTACACCCAGTACCATAGCCATGTATCCCAAATGCACAGGGGCACGCACAACTGTAATTACCTTCTTACTACAAGCCTCCCACAGTCATATTGCCAGTGCAAATGGCTTTTCTAAGAGATTCTGGTGTGCATAGCTCATACCATCAAAACAGAGAAGCAAGTTTGTCCTACTTGAACATTCCAGGATGTTCACACAACAATGAATGATGCACCTTGAAAAAACCAGAACTACTCTCAAACTTATTTGGGCACTTAGGCTATTACAGTGCTCAAAAGCAATATGACCCAGTGGTAAAAAGACAGTTTCAAATGTCCAAGCCAGTTCTCCTGTTTTAATACAGTTTTAATGAACATCAGTCCAAGAGATCACTTGATAGTATGAGGTACATTCCTTGACCACATATGGCTGTGCTTAAGGAAAAGGACAAACATATAATTAAATTAAATAATGTAATTTAATTTAGTAGCAGTTTAATTATCATCAAGTTAAAAAAATTTATAATTAACTATTAACGTTAATGACTTGAGACCTTTTAGAAAGCATGAGTCCAAAAGGAAATATCCACAGGTGGTCACAGACTTGTAGTTTTCCCACCAGGACTGCCACCTGCACCAGTCTCTTAAAGGACTATTTGTTCAATGAAGAAATTGGTCTTCAGTCTGTAACAGGAGTCTTGGCTCTGCTACTTTGCGTGGTCTTCTAAGAGATACACAATTAACTCGTAGGTGGACAAGACAATGGCTGTGTTTGGTATCTGCCGGATGAGCTGGGCAAAGAGTCCTCGGTAGAAGGCCAGGTACCCCTCTTCCCGCGCCACCAGCCGAGCTGTCTGGATGAAAGCCTTGTACTTGGTGCCCTCCTCTCGCAGCCGTGTCCGGATGACCTCTGCACAACAGGGAACCAGAGCCCAGAGTTACCAAGGAAATGTGCCAGTGCCAGGAAAGTTCCTGTGTGCAAACCCCAGGGACATGAAAACCTTCTGTACCAACTGCCAGCCAGTACTTCCAGCCATGGAACACACTGCCCTTCAGGCAAGAGGAAGAGTTAAAGAGGAGTTCTCTTTCATGTGGAATAAATGAATGATTTGCTCATTGAAGCTACTACAGATCTAAATGCTTTACTGATGCTCACATAATCAATGTTGCTCTTTCTACACAACCACATCATCCACATCTCTCCAAAAAGACTAACATCGTTCAGTCCACAAGTGCTTCCCACAACCTGATCACAGAATCCCAAAGGCTACGGGTACTTACCCAGCTGAGGCTACTAGTGAGAACAGAAACGTTAGGCAATCAATTTTTTGGTAGTTTTTGAGTTGTTTTTAAACTAGCAAGTCCCAGTCACCAATCACATGTCTAACTAGGAATAGTGGGACCAGTACTGAAAATGTCAGTGCAGAAGCCAAAGCAATGTGCATTTGGCCCTTCGAACAACTGAGTTTTACAGCCCTAGACCCATCATTTGTCTTGGATTCCAGGCAACAGCTGTTGCACTGCACTCATAAATGGAAGGGTTAACATACCATGAGGATAGGCAATACAAGAGGCACAGCCCTTGGAAACAGCAGCAGCAACCATCAGTCCAAAGAAGCTTGTCGAGTTCCTTTCGGTCCCATTAGAAGAAGGGGGCAGTTGGACTTCCTTTAAGTGCTTTTTCAAACTCTCATAAATAGCAAAACAGATAATGGTCTCAGAAATCCCTGCATAGGAGGCAGTCAGGCCCCTATAGAAACCACGGATACCTTCTGTCTGGTAAACATATCTAGCACACTGCAAAGCATTCATTGGTTTGGAGCCCCTCACTCTAAAAAACAAACAGAACAGAGCATATCATGAGCCAGGAAAAAAAATTAATATTAAAAAAAAAACCCCTTATGGCTTTCAATAGTTTTTATAACTACAGAAATGGTTCTCTAAGTTTTACTCCAAAATTCTCCTAGGAAAGCTGCACAGAGCAGGACCATGATGCTAAGAGTGCACACTTGGCTTTGCTACTTCACTAATATATACTCATAATTCCTTCAGCTCAAGTTCAGTCTAGTCTGTCACAATTCACACCAAGGCTTTAAAAGACAATAAGCACTGAAGAGACACTGCTTTGTGTCAAACTGGTGATTCCATTTAAAGCCATCTTCAGCAGGCCAAGAGACGGAAGTCTGCTGCATGAGAAAGTATCCTCCACTTTAAGAGGCAGCACTCAGTTCAAAGGTGCCACCCTGCAAAGTGCTGGCATTAGGTTTTATAAATTATTTATAAAGTTGTCGTGCCTTGTAAGATCCTTTTTATCTGACCTAGCATGTCCTTGCAGGAAGGCATTTCCATTCTAAGCAGTCACATTATTAGCAGAGTCCCTTATTGCTTTGATATCCACCAGTGACTGTGAATCATTCAACTAAAAGAGATTGCTGTCAAATTCCCTCTGCCTTCAGGAGGTGTGGTTAACAGTAACATAATGGTGAAGGAGGCAAAAGAATGTTAAACCACTGCAGCAGATTCTTATGGCCTCTAGAAAGTTTTATGAAATAAAGTGCTGTGTCTTCATCACAATTTAAAGCCAGCACCCTTTCAGTTACAGCTACCTGAGTACCACACCTGTCTGATCTGGGATCTGGGATCAGTACAGGTGACACTGCCAAAAGGGACCCAGACTCCACCCTCATGCTCAGCCTCCCACATGAGCTCTCATGACCCTTCCATAGCTTCTATTCAGTCCTCAATACATTTATCCTCATCATCAACCCCAGAACTAGAGAGGATTCTGTAAGCAGCAGGGAGAAAAACAATGCTACACTAAACTGAAGATCTACAGTGAAACCAGAGGCTGAACCTAACCCAGCACTCAAGGCAACTCCCACATCCTTCTCAATAGTTTCTGTGCATCAAACTGAAGTAAGACACACAGAACCTGAACCTTTAGTCTGACCAGATGGAATCATGGTGGCTTGAAAGGTGGAACTGAGAATCAGGGAAAAACTGGGCAAGATCTATCAAAGGACAAAGAGCCATGAGGAAAACCACAACAGTTTTCCAGAGGCTCCCATAGCCACTCGGTGGCATCCCTTACCCCCCATCAGTTACTTACTTCCGTTCCAGCTGCATTCTCGTTTTCACCATCCATATAGGGTTCATCAGGGAATTTGTGATAAAGGCTGAAGAAAACGAGACCAGAAGTACAGCTGAATCCAGGCCACTGTATGAGCCTTACACCCTGTGCAGTGAGACAGTTCTATCACCAGCTCTAGCCAGAGGTGTCAAAAGCCACACAGGTGCACAGCTTCCAACTTCATGTTAAAATTCAGGAGGCATCAATCCATGGATTCTTCCTTTTTGCACCTATTTTAATATGTGTGTCATGTTCCTAAAGGCTGTTGCAGACAAGATACCTTCCTTACTGATGGGTTTTGGAATTCCAGCTCAAAGGAAACCCGTGGGGACACAAACCTGAACTGGACTCAGTTCCCCAGGGCTGTAGGTGGTGCCATTGAGCCGCTCATTAACAGAACCCATCCCTAATTAAGGGTTTACTTTGGGAACGATTATTTTTAGTGACCACTCTGGTGACTGATGACTGAACTAGGGGAGCTCTTCTGCAGTATTTTTTCTACAAGAACAAACTTATTTTTTGCAGCCTGGTAGGAAAAATACAACATCCTGAAACAATTTGGCAAAAGCAGTATCAGAAGTTCAATGGTCTTTACTAATATTTTTTCCTTGCATTAAGAGACATGACCAGAGCATTGCAGTTGGAAAAAACATCCCAAATTAGTAAACAACGATCTAGAAATATTTCCGTGCTGAACAGAAAAACAGTTCCTCTGTAGACAAGGCCAGCTAGGAGCTAGCAAACTCCTGTTTTTTGGCATATACCACTCAGATTAAGTGCACATATTCAGCACCTGCCACCACTGGCCTCTGTTCTTGTTTATAAACCACAGTTAACCAGAGATATCAGCCAGGACTGGTGTGTTAGCCCAGGTCCTGCACAGCCAGCCAGCCCAGTCCCTGCCTTATGAGCCATTCTAATTATTTCCCAACTATTGAGAGGGTTGGAAGAAGTCTTGTAGCAACAACAGCTTGGCACAAATCCTTTCAAGTACAAAAATGCATCTCAGAGCCACCATCTCAGATACCAGTGCACACACTGCCTGCTCTGGCTGCACACTGGGCCAGTGCTGCAGACCATGGGGAGGAGGAATTACAAACACTTACCTGCAGAACCTGCAGAACAGATGTGCACAATGTTGCTGTTGGGCACAAACATGCTGTTAAACTGCTCTTTGGCTTTGGAGTAGCACGCAAAATACACAGCTCTGTGGGGGAAAAAAAAAGAAGAAAAGCAATGTAATACAGACAATGTCAAATTAGACAATTACTGTTCTTCACCCTGCCCCCTGAAAACCAAAACTTTCTCTGAAGAGGCCTCCACATGACTACTTCCATCTACAAGGACACAGGGCTTTTTGTTTTCTTTCTTCCCTTACACTACAGTGCCACAATTTGACTTGACACCCACAGGGTAGGAATATTTTGCTACGGGAGGCAGCATGGTGTTGCAGACAAAGCAAGTTAGATCAGTTATCTACCCCTGCACTTGCATTAGACACACTTTGGCAATGTCACTTTCCCACCTGGAGCCCATGTTTTCCATACATTTGTTCAGCACTCTAACTTCATTAGCAGCCCTTCCTGCTGTAAGACTGAAATTCAAGTTGAGCTCATCTACAACAGTCAACCTGCTGAGTAAGGAGCTGTCTGAATCAAGTATGTTCAGCTCGCAGCTCCCTGAAGTGAACTGCTAGAAAAAGGTGGATAGTGGTGGCAACAATCTGAGAATTTCCACGAAATACTTTATGGAAGAATCTGAAGGAACACAACAGACAGCATGAGTGAGCTGCATGGAAAAGCAGAGTCCTGGATTCAGAGCCCTGCTGCAAAGGTTACCTGTACAGAAACAGGATTCCCTGCTGCTGGGGGGGACATCCCACCTACCAGGCAAGAGGCCAGAGAGGGAGTTCATCGCTCTTCAGGTTCCTTTCTAACTGGTTCAGTTTCAGGCAGAGAACATCTGCCAATATCTCAACTGCTAACGAGCTTTATCATTTCCTAGACAGACAGATCTTTAGCCCTGCCAAGAACGGGACAGTCACAGGGAGAGACCATTTAGGTGCTGTAAGACTTCCAAACGCAAACAAACTTTGTTGCTGCCAAAAGAGGGACACACACCCCTCTTGGGGTTGTGTGGCAGCAATGAGACTCCTTCCCCCTCAGCTGCAGGTTTTCATTTGAGAAGAATTTAGGCAAGCAAGGGCCGGAGAGCTACTCCTCTCCCCTGGCATGCAGCTCCCACTCTGCCAGGCAGGCACTGGTATATGTTCAAAGAAGCAGGACATTAAAATAATGCGATTATTAACCTACAGACTTTTCTGCACTACTTTCTCTTCCTTTTCAAGCACAGAAGTGGCTCTTGCAGTGACCTGGAACTTAAGTATACTTGGCATTTAAGTGCCTTATTTACTCTGCACCTTCCAGTGTTATAAAAGTGTAAACTAGATTTTTATCAGTATTTCTTGGTGTGTACACTGAGCAGAATACAGGCACAAATCTCAGTTTACAGATGGGATAACTTCATGGCCTATTTTCTGAATCACAAATGCACTGTAACATTTGTGTTGGCACCTTAAATGTGTCTTTTAGCAATAGTTTAACTATTTACCTTGATGGTGCAACTCCAACCAAGTTTGGACCCAGCCCTCGGAAGAGTGACCTTGGTCCTTCTTTTTCCAGAATTGACCTTAAAATAAAAAAACAGGCAGGGAGGGAGAAGATAGTATTTGGGTTAAAAGTTAGTTTCTTGTTCTGTTGGGCAGAGAGCCAAAAGAACTACACAAAAGCAGAGAGTATGACTCGTGAAGCTGTTAGATTTTAATCTACATATTATACTTCAAAATAAGTAGAATTATACACTGAGTAAAAGCCACTGTAGCATAAAATTCAGTTCTCTACAGGCAAATGGCTATCAAATGGCACAAGGTTATACTTTCCATTCTTTGAAAGCTGTCAGGAATTGAATTAAAGTTTTGTGGAGAATCCAGTGATAGTTCAGTCTGATGAACAAAGAGTATTTTTGGTGTTTTCTGTATCTAAGCAATTCAGAAGTTCGCTTCCTGTACAGTTCTGTATGGAGACATGAAAAAAGAAATCCTTTTTCCTTTCACAATTACCTAGGGATGTGCTTTTTCCCCAGAGAAAGCGGAATGTGGCAATCATACTACAAACCATGTGAGTGCAGCAGCTCTCTTAACTGAGCTCACCATGGGAAAACCATGCAGGAAATTCCGGATGACTCCAGGCTCCATGGGTAGCTCACTGCACCCATTGGAACTGCCAGGTTTCCACAGTTTGCTCTCTAGTTCATTGGCACTGTTGAGAGTGCTCCCCACAGATTTCAAACCCAGCCTCATTAGGCAGGAGGAGATATGTGAGCTTCTGAAACACTTTTGTTTTCTGCAGCAGAGTTGAACTTTCTGTATAAACTCCAGGGCTGAGTGTTTCCAAGGAGACAGATCCACCAACTGCTTGTTCTTTGTCACTTAACAGTCACGACTGCAGCTTCCAGCTGGGCTAACTCATCAGAATCTTAAATGGATTAGACAAAACCAGCCTGTCCCTCTGGAGTGCTTTCTATCAGCAGCAGGCTTAACCTGCCCTCTGGGTACCTGTTTTCTTTCTATTTACAGCAGTTAAGGGGCTTTCACACTTAACACCTTTAACTCTTACAGAGCAGTTTTATTGGTAGGGCTCTAGTGGCTCCTTCCTTAGCCATACAGTTTTCCCAAACCACGAGGTCCAAGTCATGTCCAGTTTGACAACGATCAGGACTGAGAAAGGGATGAATGTGAGAAAGCAAGGGACCAAACTTCACTTCTTTCTTCCTACATTTGTATTTTCTCAGGTCATAATCAACAGCATTATCTACTCTTCATAGATACTGCCTGCAAGGGAATGACAACAGAAATACTTTGCTCTCACTTCTCAATCCTCTAAACTAATCAGGTTGAAAACTTGGCAATACATACAGCTAAGCAATTCCTGAAGTGAAATGAAATCAAGATCTCAGTCACCAAACTTAATGAGCTTAATAAATATATTAAAAGGCTGACCCATTTTAAACCATTTCCTCTCTCCCTAACAAAAAAAAAGACAACCCCAGAAAAAGATGGGCCCAGAGGATGAATTAAGATCTTTCTACCTTAAAAGTTTTCACTTTCTTTAGTTACAGCTGCCTAAAGTCCAATGCTGCAAGGTGAAAAGATAGCAAAGGAAAGGAAATTAAAATCAAACTGGCACTGCCTTATGCATTCAGTCACGAATTTCTCTAGACTCACCTCTGAGTAGACAAAGAAATGTTTGGCAGGGGAAGGCAGGCTGTTTACAATACAGAAACTCAAGTCCCAGAATGACTCCAGCCAGAGAGCTCTGCAGAGAATTTGAATTAGCACTCCAGTGTTATATAACTGTGCAGCTTCTCCCCAGGCAGTCTGCCAGGCGTGCTGGCCTTACATAAAATCATTCAACTTGCGCTGCTGGTCGGTATTTTCCTTGGCATTCCTGCCACCTGATCTCAGCAGGACCTCTGCATCACCCTGGGGTGCCCAAGCAGCCAAACAAACTCAATCCTTCTGCAGGAGGTCTGACCATAAGTCGATGGTGCTTTGGTATTAAAATACAGTAGCAGAGATTGTCATAGTTGCTGGTAGAACTATTGAGCAGCTGTTAGATAATTTCACATTTCCTCTTCTTTATGAACACACATCTGAAAGGGAGCAGCTAGAGCATCAAACACTGCAGCCTGAACCACTCAAGGCTTTTAACAGAGACTAAGACAGGTATAGACAGGACTGATGCATAATAACAATCAGCAAAGACAACGTCTAATAGCAGAGGAAAGCTCAGTAAGTCAGCTACAGCCGAGAAGATAAAAGCCCCCAGGACCCCCACCAGACATTATATTTTAGTGAAGTGAATCTCAGATCAGTGTGTCAAGGAACAGTGAATGAGAGGAGGAGCAGGACTCACTTGAGAACACGGAAGAGCCCAGGGGATACAGATGTTGGCCTGACCATTCCTTCCCCACTGATGGTCCCCAGCTGCACCTGGGGGTAGTAGACAGTCCTGAAGGCCAGTTTTGAAGATTGAAGCCTTGTCTTTATCACCTCTAAGGGACACGTAAAGATGGCTCCAACTGTTCCTCCACACCTGCAAAGTACAAACAGCAGACAGAGTGTGACAAACATTGCTGCACAGATGGGTAGAACCACAGCACAGCATAGAAATAAAGTCTGAAGACTTGTCTCCAGTTATTCCACACTGTGCACGAGTCCTCGGGAAACAGGCAGGTTTGGCATTAGGCAAAGGAGACTGTTCCCATGCCCTGGGGGAGGGACTGTTAGAATGGTCATGGGTCATGATGAGATTGGTAAACACAAAGGTGATAGCAACACTAACAAAAAATCCCTGATTGATCATGGGACTGGTCCCATGTTCTACCACAACTTGGAATTCTGCCTGTAAAAACTTGCATGGCATCCATGTTTCAGAGGTTGTTGTCCTAAAACAGACATAGCCTTGAATGGATTTTCTTATGGGAAGCAGGAAGCTGCCAGATGAGAACGAGCCACTGGGGATTAGGACACTACAGAATGAAAAAAACAATATAATTCTTCACCATTTCAGTACTTATGATTAAAGAACTGTCTTCAGAAGTAGCAAATATCAAAAGTACACTAAGCTAGGCACTCTTAAAAAGAATGGATATCAACTTTTTTAGAGGGGAAGGAGGGAAGGAAGCAGCAAGGATGAGAGGGAGGGTTGGCAAACAGAATAACAGGGCAGAAAGGCTCCTAAAGAACAGACCTCCCATACTCTGATAAGAGAAGGACAAAAATGAAATATTACACACACATGATCCTATAATAGGCATATATTAATCTTAATACAGTCAGACTGAGCCTCAAAAAAAGCACATTGGACCAAGACTATAAAGTGTATGAGTCTTAATTTTCATTTTTATCAGTGATCTGGAAAGTGACTGCTCAAACTATTTCTCTCTGCTGCTCTTCCTCTTAGGTAATTGAATGTTCCTTCTGGCAAACTTCATGATTAAACATAATGCTGAGGTTGGCTAAAAGGTACTGTATCTACATTTTATTACTCAAACACACTGGGATTTAGGAAGACTTAACTAAATACTTCAGGTTTTTTGCAAGGGCATTTACTACAGCTGAACTGACTAGGAAATATTTTCTTTGTTTGCACAAGTGTCAAAGCATGTGATTGCTTCAGAAACCTGTATTTACAATTTTCCTTAAAAAACACTGGGGGTCAACAACTTAACTCTCCTTGATGTTCATACGAAATTGTAATTTTAGTAGTTTTCTATGAAAGGGAGATGAATTTTAAAAAGTAACCATACCCTTTTTCTTGTGTATAAAAACCCACACTGCTTGCTAAAGAACATTGCACGCACTAATTTGGGAACAGAGATCCACAGGAGGACATTAACAAAGGTGTTAGTGCATATTTTCTAAAGCCCCTTCCAGACATAACTACCTTACTAGGAGAATCTTTTTTTAAACACAAGGGCAATAAAAGAATGGCAAAAAGATGCAAGCTGTAGATGCACACCAGCTCATGAATGCTTTATCCAGTGCAACTTATTTTGCCTGCGGCACCAGTATATTTTATATGAGCCGAAACCATTCTCTGCCAAAGCCCCAAAGTCCCCAGGCTTGCATTAACAGCATGGCCACCCAGGCTGCACAACCACAGCAATCAAGGTTCTTTATAAGGCTCAGAAGAACACCCCAGACCTCATGGCCAGGGAACACAACTTCCTCACCACAGCTTTCATGTTCTGCAAGGTTCTGCCCAAGAATGACCCCAAACTGGGCTTTTCAAATGCAAATGCATCCACCAGAAGAAACTGCTTTCATGGAGACTGGCAATATGATTTAACAGCATTGTTCAGTGAGTAAATCCTTGCTCATTCCTCTTCCTTGCTGAAAGGGATAGAAACCTGAACTAGGGACGATCCACACATCCACAATGACAGACACTGTAAGAAAGAACTTCGCCTTCATCCCTTTGAAAGCACTTACTCTTTTGAGTGTTGACTAAAGTCACCGAGTTGATCATGAAACTCAGTATATAGCAGCTGAAACTGTGTCATTTGGCTCAAAAATGCCAGTGCTCACAGACCTTATCAGACCTCTGATTATTTTGTGTACTGAAGCAGGACTTGGAGCTGAGCCCTCTGTGGGTCCATACAGCTTGGGAAGACATGGCTTCAGCTCATCCTTCTCTCTTTAGTCAGATGCATCTCACACTGCTCACATTACTCTGAAATGACATCTCAAGGGGAAAAGGCCCGTCAGGAATGGCTTCTCCAGCAAAACCTTTCCTGTTCCCACAGCTCAGACATTGCTTGGAACAGAAAGTGTTTTGAGGGTCCCCCCACTGCTGCCTTTCCGTGCCTGTCCAGTACAGACACACATACCTGCAATTAACTCCTGACTAATCAATGCACTCCAGAGCAACTGCAAGTCTGGGGGAACTTCATGAAGGTAATCTGATTGCCTTAATTCCCAATTCATTTATCTACCAATGCTCCACTACTGTGTATTCAGTCTTCAGTCCTCATTTATTTCACATTAAAACAATACTTTGACAGTAACAATTCATAAATTCAGAGCACTGAAACGATTTTCTATTTCTGAACTACCAGCTGCTCAGTCTAGTGACTCCTTGCCCTACAATTTTTTAGCCTCTCTGGTATATTCTCTCCCACATCAGCTGTCTTCTTGCCTTCCTAGCCCACTCCTTGCCTTTCATCCTTTTAGTCTGATAATCCAGTTGATTTATGCAGCTTTTAAGTACTTCTGCTAATGCATATGTGATCCTTTGATATCCTTTGCATGATGAGTTAGTATCTGCAACACCAGTTTTAACAGCTCAGAGTTTATGTTGTCAGTGCAACATCTAAGAAAAAACCATTATCTAACAGCAATTCTCAGAGTGTCACCAGGGTGCACACATTTTGTCCCAAATATAAATACACTGCAGATAGTTCAAGTAAGGGCTTTGATGTATTGGGCAGTTTCTTCAGATGAGATGATTTTCCTTCACATGGGAATTCCACACATCATCCCCTGGGAAGATGCCTGAAAAACAACACACTGTGCACAAAAGAAACACTTTGTATTCCCAGGGTGTTCCAAATGCCTACATCTGGGAAAAAAGGAGAAACAACCTCAGCTACATAAACAGCCATAGACCCTGAGAGATTCAGGGATATGCAGCACGATAAATTTGATTTGGGAAAATCCTGAGCTGCAATCAAGGCAAAACCTCCAAGCCTTCATACTGTAAGTCAGGGTTTTTTTGCTGCATCAGTGCAGAACAACAGTTCCAGAGATGTTAAGCAGTGTTTACTGCACAAGCCTCTTGCAAAAATCCTGAAACGCTGTCTAAATCTGTCTTTAGTGAAAAGGACAGAAACCTCCCTGGAAACAAAACACCACAGCAGAGTATTTTCAACAGGTCAAACATGGTGATCCATGGAGATACATAACGTACTCTCTATTAACAGCTGCAGAAAAATCATTTACCTCCATAAAGAGAACATTGTTTCAAAAACATGCAGAGGACGCACATATCAGAATCCAATTTTCATTTTTCTCTTGCTGCCAGCTTTCTATCTTTACAAAGTCCACCCCCAAAGTACCAATGACCTGCGTTTGAAATAAACTCTCAGCATCCACTAGCACAACTGATATAGATGCCAAGAATCTTAATTAAGACTTACTTCATCAGTCCTAGATTTAATCACTTAGATTTAATATTCTTAATACAAATACCAAGCCAACGTTGAATGTTAAAGGAAGTCCTGCAGAACAAAGATCTTTCACTAGAGTACCACTGACTTCACCAAGATCACAAAGACGATGGAGCTGCCTGGTTAGAGCAATCACAGCTTATAACCAGCCTGACACATTTTGTTGTGTATTTGAAATTAGTCTTATTTTCTAAAACATGCCACATGCTCTAGCATGACATGCACAACAGAAACAGCAAAGCAGGTTCTACCTTTGGTATTTCATTACTGCATTGTCCAGACTGTCAACAAAACAAGCTGCTGCATTCTCAGATGCCAAAGGAAACTGAGTATCAGAACAATAAAGACTGTGCCTAATGCTTTAATGTTATTAATCATTCATTCAATTTCCACCTAATCATGTTGTTATCAGGTGTAGGTATTCCTGTAAGCATTTCCTGTGTTCCTTGAGCTGCTACACTGTTAATGAGGTAGGGAATGCACAGGAACCTAAACTAGGAGGAGGGTGAGACAGTCAATCCCAGGACCAACACCCCATCCTGCACCACACACACATCTTCAGGTGAACACTGCCTCTCTCCATTTTAAAAATGGAAACATTATTTCCCAAACTGCTTCTCAGCATCAGCACATTACTTAACACTACCACTTCTTAGGAAATCTCTGTAGTAACCAGCATTCCTCCAGCTGGAAAGACAACACGGAGTAACCTCTGCCGCAGCAGCTTTTCCAAACAAAAACAAGCAACAACTGCACTGACTTCAGCAGGGAAACAGGAATCCTGACTTGTAAACACGCTTGTATCTGTTGTGCAACTCAGGCATCATTGTCGCTGCTGCTTCTGAATCCTTCCCAGCCCTCAGAGCCGTGTTCCCATCAAAATACCAAGAGGACTCTTTGGTTTGCTGGTGCTACTGGAAGCCTGAAAAGGAACTAACAGAAATGAAAGGGCCAATGAGTCTGTCTGCCTGAATAAGCTGGTTAATAGGAAACCATCTCTTTCAACAACTGGAGAGCACTTTCAAGTGCATTTCATCACTCCCAGCCTCTGAAGTGCTAAACACTCTATTCTGGCCACTAAGATTAGCTAGGGCTGGCCTGCCTGCTTTGTGCAAACACAGATATGAATTACTTTTTAATCTGACACCACAGCCCATCCCCACCTTCCTAGAAAACCATCATAATACCAATAATGCCTCTATCAAAATTATTTCAAGTGAATGGGTTCCTTTTACTTTCTCTGCAAAAACCACTTTACAATTGAACAAAGGATGGCATCTTACATGACTTATTTTCTGAGCTTCCAACATTTTCTTCTGCTGGATGGGTGATTTTATCTGAGGTCCTGGTTCTTCAAACAGCTTTATGTCACAGTACAACCCATTTATTACAACAGGGTTCTGTGAAATAAAGTGCAAAGCTAAAGGCATTTGAAGGTCTGAGGAAGAACCTCAATGGAGACTATTATCCAAGCACTAACACACCAACAGTTCTTTCTAAAAGTCCTTTGGGATGTGACAGATGTAGCAAAATATTATCACAGCTGAACTCCTTTAATCAGCCTTCATTGAGCAGGCATCCTCTACCACCACGACTACTACTACTACAAACCAAAATGCTTAAAGGAGACAGGACACAGAGCCTCAGATCTACCAGGATTTGGATTTCCAGCCTGCCTCCAAATACATCACCTATTTCCCAAAACATTTCTTACACGTAGAAAAAGGCACTTTAGAGCTTGGGCACCAGTTTGAAACTGATGCTCCATTTTTTGTTCTACCCAGTGAGCCCCAAGAAGTGCATTTCTCACTTGAAAAGCGAGTAACAGCATTAGGACATCTGTACACACACAGGACAGGGAAGGTCAGGGCCTCCAGCTGGGGAAGCTCTGAAATAAACTGGATGGCAGGGGGTGGACCAAACACTTCAGCATTGGCTGGTGCAGGAGAACACTACATTTGCTGTCTCATTTTCCTCTCTGTAGCATCACAGCAGGAGAAATGATGGCACTTTCCTGTGTCTCTTTAAATAACACGATATGCAGAACCAGAAACGGGTCCAGCAAGGACCCTTTAAAGGCCTGTTTACCCTAAAAGGGCATCTCTTTTCTCTGTGCTGTATTTTCATCACTGCTTCTGAACCAAACCAGGGTGGTCAGGGGGGCATTCCCTGCTGTGTTTCCCTTCTTTCCCTGCAAGCTCTCCCAAAGGCAGACAGGACGTGGGGACTTCCTGCAGAAAATGTTTACTGGGATCCTTGCAGAAGGTACAATAAATCACCAAGGAAGATGCTGACCACCCAGCACTAGATTAAAACACTGATGAGTTTAAAATTCTTATTTATTTATAGTCTGAGGAGTTACATGAGGACACCAAGAGCTCTAGATAGGCGCTGTTACTATCCAAACAAATTCCATGTGTGCACTCAGGTCCAGCTTCTCTCCCAGGCTCCAGGTACTGCTCTGATGCAAGTGGGGGAGGCAGCGGGGAGAGAGGACGTAGTGCAGAGTATTCAAGCCAGCAGAAGAGCAGTGTCTCCGAAAAACTTAAGATTTGTTTGGTTTAATATTATATTAAATAAACCTATTGCTCCAGGGACATGTCAGAGGAGACTGAAGTATCCTGTTAAGCAACAGAAAAACCAATGGTCTACTATTAGACAGTTTTAAACTAACAACAGGTTTCATGTTGGCTTCCTAACTCTTGTCAGGTGACAAGCACTAAAAAATATTCTATCACTTAGATAATTTAAACTGTTAAAAAATTAAAATATTTCTGACAGGGCCAAAAGTGCACTTAATCTGCACAACAGATGATTAAAACTTAATTTACACCATAAAATTATCTTACTCGACTAGTATTAAAATAACTGCAATAAGTTAATTTTCGAAGGGTTTCTGGTGGGCGGTTTGCAGGTTAGGGCTGTTACTTTTAGCTTTTAACACAACAAAACCAATAGTTTACAAAGCCTTGAAGCAAGAACCGGACAGAAGCGGGCTGCCATGCCAGGTCTTTCACCCACACGTACCAGGACCTTCTCGAACCCTCTTTCCCCCCATTCCTCTTCCCTTCTTGGAGTTGCTGCATGTCGGAGGAATGCCGGGGATGAGGCAGTCACAGCCCCGCTGTCACCCACGCGGGGATCACTGAGGTGTTGAGCAAACCTCACCTTCCTCCGCAGGACCGAGCAGCGGGGACAGGGATCCGGGGTGACATCCCCCGGCTCGGGGCGGCAGGAGCCGCACGGGAGGGCCGCACGTACAGCGGGACATTTACCGGCGCCGGCCGCCGCCGCTCGCCCGGGGCTTGCCGCTGAACGCCGCTGCACGTCGCGACAGCGCGACCACGGCCGCGAGCTGCGCGGCGCCGGCAGCGCCCCGTGCCCGGCC
>VZTE01003148.1:595794-653942 GCA_013397775.1 Eulacestoma nigropectus | reverse complement strand
CCTCCTGCCGGGGCCCGGAGCAGCCGCTCGCAGGGCAGCGGCCCCGGCCCGCGTCCGTGCCGCGGGCACAGCGGGGTCCCCGGCCCGGCCCTGCCCCGGGGCCCCGCACTCACCCCCCGGCGAAGAGGTGCAGCAGAGTGTTCTCCTGCGGGCCGCCCGCCATGGCGGTGAGGGTGAGGAAGATGAGGGTGAGGAAGATGAGGGTGAGGAAGATGAGGGTGAGGGTGAGGACGGTGCCGCGCGCCGAACGGGCCGCGCGCGTGACGCCGCCGGGAGCGTGGCCGGCGGCCGCGCGTGACGTCACAGGAGAGAGCCCGCCCACCGTGACGTCACGGGGCAGGCGGAAGTGGGTGGCGGGGTCAGTCCCGGTGCGGGGCGTGCGGCTCTGGGGCACCGCTGCCGCCGGTGTGTGCGGCGGGGTAACCACACAGCCGGGGTGTTCATGAATGCCCAGCCTTCAGCATTAAATCTTGAAGGAAACGTTAAAATCTGCAGAAAGACTCGAGGTCTGCCTGTTTTTTTCGAGTTTCCACTGGCCTTGACAACGGGCTTGAACAGCTTCAAATTCCCAGTCCTGAACCTGCCAGGAACCGGGGTCTGACACTGGGGTGTGCACGTTCCCAGCATTTAAACTTCATCCTATTCAGAGGAACACAGAGCTTCACAGGTTAAACCCAAGAGGTCAAGCAATGCCTGGGTCCCCAGTGGGGTCAGTGGTGTTTGGGTGTGCCTGTCCCGGACCCTCAGCCTCCAGAACCTTTTAGAACTGCGTGTTTCTGTTGGAGGCGATGGTGAGGAACCCTGAGGTGCTGTTAAGAACGGCCTGAACTGATCTGTGTGCTCTACACGTAATGATTTAGAAAAGCAGAGTCAGTCTGGTGGACAGGAGTGACGGGATCCTTGGTCCATGGAGTTTGCTGAAAACAAGGAATGAAAAGAGCATTAAGTGCAAACAGGATCTGAGGCAAAGTTATAACTCTGACCACCTGGTCCCACATTCCTCCTGGGACCCTGAGGACCCCAAATCATAACTGAGATCCTGTGAAGTTACTCTTTGTAATGACATAGAACATATACCTGAGACCCAGGCAGCAATATGGATTTGCTACTGTAAATGTATTAAAGATGCTGGGCCTGTAAAATGGTGAGAAAATGAAGAGATTTCTCTAAAGAGTAATCTCATCAGATCATGCAAATGAATGTAAAAATAAAAAAAATCTGGAGAGGAGGTGACTCAGAAGGGCGCTGGTAACCATTGCAGGTTATCAGGACACAGATGACTCTATTAACACATCTCCTTTGTTTGCTCAAGGTATTGATTCAACCACCATGTGATCTTTGGAG
Organism: Eulacestoma nigropectus; assembly: GCA_013397775.1. Taxonomy (NCBI): domain Eukaryota; kingdom Metazoa; phylum Chordata; class Aves; order Passeriformes; genus Eulacestoma; species Eulacestoma nigropectus. The sequence goes on along the minus strand of VZTE01003148.1, from coordinate 652,598 downwards.
GCCCACCTTGTTTATAGTGCCTCTCACTAGCCAAAAAAAACCCCTTTGGCCTTATAACAACAACAGAAACCTCGAAGTAGGTGTAAACATTGGGAAATGCATCTCTGACACCTGATAACATCAACACATCCTGGCTGCAGGGGCCTCTTTGCTGAGCCTTCCAGCTCAACACAGCAGTGGGACACGTGCAAACATGTAAGGATTCACAGGAAAAACTGGGCCAAATAATCTCATTTACATCCACAAACTACAGAGGCACAAAGGCAGGACTTTGGTGCTCGCACAGGGCCCTGTTACACACACACAGTCCCAGTCCACAGGGCTTGGCCAGGTGTTGTCTCACATGCCCCGACAAGAAGCTCCCCCGCACATCACAGTCAGTTCTGAACCTCGGTCTGGTGCTCCCAGTGCCAGAGGCAGAGCAATCCTTCTCCCAGGGGGAATCTGCACGGACACCACAGATTCTGGGCAGACATGCAGAGGCAGGAGGGTATGTCCAGCCCACCAGGAAGCGCAGGGATACAGCTCCCGGGTCAAATGGGTTCACATAACCTGGGGAGGTGCCAGGCACAGTCCTTTGCAGTGTGGAAACAAGAAACTTGACCTGAGGGACTCTGCTTCGAGCAGGGAGCAGAGGAAAGAAAGGAGAAATCTGCCTTCCTGCACAACAGTGGATGAGGTCACTGTGACATGGGAGGGAGAGGAAGGAGGTGGGATATTCAGGTAGGAAAGGCATTGGTCAGATGTTTTAGGGACACAGGGATGTGGGGGAAGCTGATCCTGGCAGGATCTGCCAGGCCAGGGCTGTGTAAGCTGTATGAGAAAGAATGGAACTAGCTATAGCAAGGGGGGCTGAGGAAAGAAGCAGCTGTGCCTTCTGAGCACAAAAGAGGAGGGAAAAATCAGTTTAAGCAGCTGGAGCATATAGGATCCTTCAGAACATTCACATGGTGTCCTTTCCCTCGGTTTGTTTTATTCTGTTGCTGTTCCTCTGCTCTTGCCCTGCCCTCAGGCAGTGCACAGAGACGGATCTCCTGCTCGGGACCAGGGCAGTGGGGTTTGCTGCCAGGCTGGGGCTGGGTGGGAGCGGGAGCAGCTGCCAGGAGCAGGAGAGCTCCGGGGCCGTGTCTTGGGTGCCAGCCCAAGCAGGGGCGTGCGGGAGGTGTAGGCTCACGACAGCCACTCACCAAAGAGCTGCCCAGAAAACCCTCTGGACAAGGGTTCCTCAGGGCTGCCGTGGCCGGGGAGCCGGGGAAGGACGTGTCCAGGGCTGTGCTGCTGTTGGGCACGGCCCCCGAGCCGGGTCAGCGCCGGCCGGGCAGGGCCTGGGCAGTGCTGCCCGGAAAGCTGCAGGGCCTCATTCCCAGCTTCCTGTCTCAGCCCGGCTGAGGCAGCACAGGTGAAGGTCAGCACAGTTTCACCGTTTGTAGCTTCGGCCTAATTTATGCTCTGCAACCTCTGGCCCATGCAAAAGCAAAGATGGGCAGCAGGAGAAAAGAGCTGTGAGGGCAGCAGGGAGGAGCTGGGTGCAGTCTGCCCTGGGGGTGTGTGAGATTTACCAGGCCTAAGGTGACATCTTTAAGCACTCGACTCTTACAGAACCATCTTTACTCACTTTATGCCCTTTGGTACTGCCAGAGACACACAAAACCATAGAATCATGGAGTGCCAAGGGCTGGAAGGGACCTCAAAGATCATCTGATCCCAAACCTACTTAGAATGTTTAGGGACAAGTTGCAAGTTATTGAGAGGTTATAGAACACCACTAAAGTAGCTACAGGCTTTTTATGGGGAGCACTGTTCCTAAAGAACACCAGCTAACAGGGAGGACTCCACAGTGGCACAAGGCCAGAGCGGCTGGAATCGATATTTTGCCCAAAACTGTCCCTTTTCATCCGGCTTTTTCCCCGCAGCGCCCTCTGGCGGGAGCGGCCCCTGGAGCTGCGGTGTCCCCAGGCCGCTTCCAGCGAGGGGGGGTGACAGAAGTGCTCCTCCGTCACCGAGTCCCAGGGCAGCTGACCAGCACCTTGTGGGTTAATGGTACTCTTATCAGGCGCTCACTTATCCCCTCTGCCATGGCCAGCAGCGCGCTGGAGGCAGTAAAAGACACTGATCTTAATTGTGCTGCTGAGCTCGTTAAGGAGTCTGACACGGGTTCCAGACGGGTGTCTGGGCAGCCCGAATGTGCTCCGAGCTGCACGGGACGCTGTTTGCCTGGGGACCACTGTCACAGAGAGAACAGCAACAGGTTACTGACCCCAGACACTTGTGCCGCCTGCTTTGCATCGTGGCTCCAGCCTGGTTTGCACGGCTGGGCCAGAGGACGCTGCACACACCCACTGGAGCGAGGCATGAGCTGAATCTGCAATCGTTCCTCAGCCTCTGAGGCTGTCTGCAGTCCAGCCTGGAGGATGCTTGGCAGCCCTGCTTGCCTCTGCCTCTCATTCCCCAGCAGAGAGCACTGCAAGAGCAGTGTTAGGAGCAGAAGCACCTGAGAGCAGTGAGGGATTAGGCACGGAAGGTTTGATCTTGTGCAGTCTCTGCACCTCCAGCTTTGCCTGTATATGCCTATCACCCACCCTGGACACTTGGAACATGCTCTGTCTTGTGGCTCCTGTTCCCCGTCACCAAACGCATCTCCGAGGAGAGATCAGTTCTAAAAAGCTCAGACAATCAATGACTTTTTCTGAAGCCCTGGCACACAAAGACATTGGCACTGTTTGGGCACCTCACTTGTTTGAGCCAGAAAGCAAAAGTACTCCCAGCTTCCTGGCATCATCACCTTGATTTTACTTTTCCTTGCCCAGGTGGAACGAGGAGCTGTGTTTGCTTGTACCTGCTTGCACAGCCTCAGCAGCTGTACAGATGTGCTGTGCAGAGGAATTCCCCTCCTTCCCCATCGTCATTTTCTGGTACTGATCTCAGATTGGGGTAGGTATTGACCGTCCAATCTCCCACGTGCTTCCCATGCCAGAAGGGTATTGCCAGAGAATCCATCTCTTTCTTGCTTCAGCCATCCACTGGATTCGAGCTCCTGGGGTACAACACGCTCTGATGTGTCTGCTCCTCCATCCCGGGGTGCCCCTCACCTCTGAGAGCTGCAGGGTGCAGGTTTGGGTGCAGGAGATGTGGGTACAGGCAGGGAAATCAGAGGAGAGCAGGTTTTGTGGTCGTGCTGAGAACGTATCAAAGCACCAGCAGAGTGGGCCAGATCTGGGAAATCTCTGTGTTCCAGACACTGTTGGTACAGCCTGCTGAGCATTTCTAGGGAATTTCATGAGGATAAATGTGCACAGAGGCATTGTGGCCTCCACAGATCAGACACCGCAGGAGCCACATCAGGGGAAGTTCCTGAATTACTCCCATGCCAGTACAGCATGAACCCAACCAGGAAAGGGTTGAGCTGGCTATTCCTGGGACTTGTTTTGTCTGGTGGCTTCCTACAAACTGGAGCAAGGACTCACCAGCTTGTTCCACATCATTAGCAGCTGGCAGCTTCCCAACCATTACCAGCATAGTCTGGATCTCACCCAGCATCTTTGAGATGAAAGACATTGCAGCACCACTGCACTCACTGTTTTAGGTCCCAGTCCAGCTCCCACTCAAGGCAGTTACTCTTTTTCCACTGACTGCAGCTGGAGCTGGGTCTGACATTCCTGTAACACATCTGTCTCAAGTCCTGAGTTAGGTGAAATATTGGTAAAATAGTCCAAAACAACAGATAGGGGCCTGCAACCCTGCTATTTTCTGGCATCAAATTAAAAACAGCAACACAGTCAAGCAAAAGCATGAGGAATTCTGTTTCCTTCCTGAAAACACTGAAGGTCTGAACTTAGAGCAGCCAAAGCACCTGGTGAAAGGAACCTAGGAGCCTGCTGTAAGTGGGTGTCTGTGGGAGGCTGAGACACTTTCTAAAGTGCATCCCTGCCAGGAGCACCATCAAAGAAATCTCTCTGGTGGTGATGAACATCCTGATAATAGCACTCATCTGCCCTCAGAATGGCCAAGGTCACTGCTCAGATTTTGGGAGCAGCCTTGGGAGAAATGTGTGTCCAAAAGAGTATCCAGAGTCATAGTGAAGACTGTGTAGTAGCCAAGAACACGGTCAAGAGACACATCACTGGGCTATTCTGTCAGCAAAATTTTGTTGAGAGTGATTTAAATCATGTAGAGTGATTTCATGGACATCCTAAAAGCTGTAAAGTAAATGCATATAGTTTGAATTCCTTCTTTCATTCTGCAGCGAGTGATTACTGACTCTTCCTGTTTGCCATGAGGAAAGATGAGGCACGAGGGCACAAAATGAGCAGGCAGGGGTGAGGCCAGGGCAGGCTGCCTTGCCCCAAGGTCAGCAGTTGTCTGTCACACACGCAACTCCCTCAGTCGGCTGCGCTCGGATGCTACAGATGGAGGGCCTGGGTTGTTACAAGACTTGGCCTCTGTTCCTACACATCTTGTCATTGCTAAACTAGGTTTAGTTCCATGCTCAGGGCCAGGGCACCAAGCAGCAGCTGTCAGTTCAAACACTGTCATGCAGCCGCTGCAGGGCTGACCCACCCTGGGAGCAGCAGCCCGTCAGCACAGGAACAAGGTGGACATTCAGGGGAAAGGGAAACTGGGTAAAATTATAGCTGGCAAAAGACATTTTTTCCACACTAACATGGAACTGGATTCATAAGCTTATGGTAAGAAGATGCCACTAAGGCCAGGAGTGTTTTCCCTAGAACAGGAGGTGTGATCAGTGGGAATGAGGGACTGAGAGCTGGGAGAACCCTTGGGAAGCTGTTCAGAGCCTGCCCACGGCCAGCCTGGCTCAGTGCTGACTCAGACAGACACCACAGACTGTGGGACAGCCAGCTCTGCTTCTGCTGCAAACATCAGGAAATCCAGTGACTTCACACTCTGGGCAAGTGCTGAGACACCTCTGAAGGAGACATGAAACCCCCAGGGGTCTGTGAGGAACAGCAGGAGCCCACGGGAGCCTTCCACAAGTCAGCATTGTTGGAGTGCAGTGGGTGAGCAGAGCTCCTCCATCCTTGGCAGTTCAGTGCAAATACAGCCTAAAGAGCCAAATAGAGGGTGTATAGTCAAATATAGGGGATGTAACCAAACATAGGCAGAAAGAATCCTGATTTTTGGAGGATTAAAAGGGGATCAATGGAACAGAGTAGCAGCATCCCCCCATGTGAGCCAACTTCCCTCCATCCCCATAGCAAGCTTCTCTGCAGGAAAGGCTAGGATTAATGGGAAACATATGGGAGGAGAGTCTGTGATCCAGGGCTCCAGGACAAGCAGCTGAAGCACGAAGGAGCACCTGGACCCCATTCAGGAGTGAGCTCAGGGGTCAAACATCTCGTGAATGGGGAGTGGGCTGGGTGGGGAACTTAAAGGGTACAAGGATCCAGTTTGGTGCTTCCCACCCTGCCAGGGCACCACGCCAGTCTGGGAGGAGCATTCCAGCTCCAGCACAACAAAGGGTGAGAGTCACTAACCATACCCTGCATCTTCCACACAGCTTCTCTTTCCCGCCCTCCCAGGTTAAACTGTGAGGACTGGACTCGTGGTAGAGTCACCAGGGACACTGGTAAAGCCAGTGGGGACATTGCTCCCTGCTGGGGCCTGAAGACAATGCTATAATGCAAGTGAACAGTATATTGTTATGCAGCAGGATGAGAGTTGCTTCCAATTTAAACCCTGGTATCATGGTGACAGCTGCATCACCTACATGCTCTTGTCATCCCCCAGCTGTAATTACAGCAGAAACATGGTGGGAACATTTTCAGTGTGACAGCGTTCTGAATATCTGTTTTCCATGTTCGTGGTTCTCTGCAGTTTAACTAACAAAATACCTGCAAGGATGAAATATCCTTCATCTCAACAATACCTCTCACCTCCTTGGATTTGCAGATAATCACTTGATGCAACCTTTCCCTTAAAAATAAGGATTGGCTATTTTTAAAGAGGAATTAAGTAACTGAAGCGAAGATGGAATGCAGAGAGGAGAGGAGCTCAGTTACCAAAGGCTCTGCTGTTTTATTAGCTAACATGAGAATAAAGTGTTCAGTAAAATGGCTGCCCATCCCATCAGTTTTATTACCTTCCACATGTGCTTTTTTATTATCATTAGCTTAGCTTTAAACAATCCTTTCTAACCTTTCCTGTGTCTTGAGCTTTGCTGTCCTCACTCCAGAATTAAGTAACAAGGTTGTAACCAAGCATTTTCCATGCCTTACTGTACAAGATTCACTGGGTCATTCCAGGACTACTTCCTCTACCTCATCCCTGACACCCTGGTTCTGCCATGGAGTCTGTGCACACTCCTTGAAATCACCAAGGCTCTCACTACAACATTAAATCTCTGCCTGACCTTCAGATTTATCTCAGTAAATCTTCTGTCCAGCATGGCCTTAAAACAATCTGCTCTAACAGCCCAAGATGAGGATTAAGTTTTATAGAAACAAAAGCAATAATTGCTACAATTGGAACATATTTTCCCCTGGATTTGTTTTTTATTCAGTAAATGAGGATTTTCATTTAAATATGTTCTGTAACATTACAAATGGATACGGGAGCAATGAGCCAACAATGCTCTTGCAATACAGCAATAAACCCCTCAAGGACTGTGTGTCCTATTGTTACAGCTTTACGGGCACTGCCTCTTTTTCTATAAATTTGACACTGTCAATCACCAGATCCTTCCAGAAAACTCCTCAGCCAGCTTCCCCAAGAACTCCAGAATAAGCTGCAATGCCCTGAAACGTCTCAGGATTTCTTTTGGGACCAAATCTGAACACAAGGATCTTTCAAAGCTCAGTCCTCTCCCTTTTTCCTGATGCTGAAGAGCTGCCTCAGTGTCATTGCTGCAGGAGCTTCCCCAGCCACATCCAGTGCCCTGAGTGCTCCCACCCAGGGGTCCTGGAGCTGTGCAAGTGGCACACAGATGCTGACAGATGCTGACTTGCTCCACGCTGTGATTTCTCACCAGAGGAGAATGCTGTGCTGTAGGCACAGGGACAAGGTGTGAGTAGGAAGCCTATAGGGAAGGGGGAACCTCTCCCATCAAGAATATGTGCTTTGTACCCTCCACTTCTTTGCTTTTCAGCCAGCCAGTGAAATGAAAACCATGTGAGGGGTGGAGCAGGAGGGCAGGGATTTATTGGTTGTTTTATAGGAGATGATATAAAACACTTTTATGTCAAGTTCTCTGTTGTGTTAATTTCCTTTCTCCTTCTCTTGCTCTTTCCTTAACCACATGCAGGAGAGGGAGAGCAGGAGAGATCCAGGCTCTCTGCAGTCACAGAATAAATCTACCTATGGAATGCCTGTGGTCAGTGCCCAGCCCACTCTTTCTGTTACCATGCCATTTATTGTGGCTTAAGGGAAATAAAACCTGGAGCCAGGGGATGTCTTTGTGCTGTGGGCACATCAGTCTTGTTGGTTCACCACCTCTTCCAACAGCTGTGCTGTAATGTGCCCTAAATGCCACCTTTTAATCTGATCCTCAGGATTCCACTGCAGTTTTAATCCCATTGTAAGACCTACCTGGCTCACAGTCTAAGGGGATAAGGCAGGTAAAAGAAGGAGAATTATTTCTGTTTTATGGATTTATAGAGACAGCTGTGGGAGCTGGTAACAGCTGACTGCAGGGGATGCCAGTGTGTGATCTCAGGGTATGCTGGCCACTGAGAGAAGCAGGTGACTCCGTGGCAAATTTGATGTAGTTCACACTTCTTTGTCATCTCTGACTGAAACAATGAGGAAAGGCAAAGGATGAGAAGGGGTTAAGAGGGAAGGGAAAGCAGCACAAGCAGATTTTAAAAAATAAATTACTCCATTCAAGGCAAACGGCAGCCTGTTGATATATCTCACCCAAAGGGGACTGAAAAAGTGACCTCATGCTGCTTGTCAAATACAATCCCATCCCTCCCATAACTACCTAATGCTGCAGCTCCATCTGTATGGAAGCGAGTCCCACCACACCAGGGCCAGCTTCACCTCAGAGACAGAGCAGTGCCTGTCATTCGTGATGACTGTGTGTTATACAGCCTGCCCTGGTCAAGACATTTTCCAGTAAATCTGGGAGCAGCAAACAAACACTGAGCCCTGCACTGTCACATGGACATGGTGCAGAATGGTTGAATGCTTCCGTGCAGGTTTAGGTCATGCTTTACACACTGTGTAAAACCCCTTAATTCATCTCAATATCACTGCTGAGCCTGAAGACCTGGTCATGGGCCTGGGTCACACATGTACCCAGCCACAGGACTGGCCCCACACTGCCTGAGCTGCAACCTGCCCGAGGGCTTTCTCTTTCTTTTGCTATTAGCTTCAAGGATAAACCCAGAAGTAAGCTATCATTGACTAAATTCTAGCAGTTTCTTTGGTGCCAGAGAGCCAGATTGGTGTTCAGAGACTCTGAGGGGTGTGCCAAGAGGCTGCACTACCTCGAGGATCCCTGGGATCGCCTGTGCGTAAATCTTCCCCCTTGGATGCGTTTCATGGAGCCATTCAGAGTCCCATGAAAGCCAAAGACAACACGGAGAGGTGGCAGGCAGTAGCAGGTGACTGGATGTGATGGTGCAGGAGGCCACCTGAAAGGACCAGGACACCACCGTTCCTCAGCCTGGGCACAGCTTGCCGAGAGCCCTGAGCAGAGGCTGAGCTGCAGCCAATTTGGCTTGCACAAGTAGCTTTTCACTGAGGATTTTATGGGACTCCCTGGGACCACGGGCAGTGGCAGCCCCCCTTCCCTCCTGCCTCATCACCCTCATGTTAAGCTATTTTACAATTATTATCTGAAGTCAGTGTTTAGCTGTTGCCCAGGTAACAGCTCAAACACGCCTCACCTCGTGGCCTCCCTGCAGCTTCACATGGCTGAGAGAGCTGGGGAGCAGAGCTGGGGCCAGGCGCTGAGGAAATGAGCTTTGCAGCCTCCCCAGGACATCCCAGAGCATTGGAGAGCTTGGAGGAGAAACATCCCCAGCCAGATTCCTGGGCAGGCGCCTCATTGAGCACACAGTGCCTGACACAAACCCCGCAGCATCCCCCCCACCCCTCACTGCCCTCGATTCTCCAAACGCGTGCAAAGCCACGAGGCAAAGGCACCACCCCGCTCCCACTGGCACCTCTGCCCTCCCTGCAAAGACAGGCCCTGGGATGGATCCTCTGGGGAAGGACGTGCTCTGACACACACTGGGAGTGCCCACAGCCACACACAGCCCTGCAGGACACGCTGTGCTCCTGAGCCACAGCCTGAGCTGAGGGACAAGAACCCGGCACACAGAGCCCTTCAGGCCCTGCAGGGGCTAGAGGTGCTGCAGTGAAGGCTGCGGCAGGCACCCAGCAATCCCAGTTCAGGGAACTCACTGGAGTCACAAGGAATATTGTCTGGGTAAAGAGGATACTGTCAGGGCTGGTGTCCCTCCTACAGCCTATATGTCAAATGTGCTCATCTCCCAGGCCAAAACACAGTTCTAGCAGTGTTGCTGCTTGGTATGTCACAACCACAGGTTTACCTTTCCAAGGCCTGTAAACTGCATCCAATAAATCATCAGGGACTCCTCGGGGACTGACTGGCAGCTCTGTGCTCCCTGCAGTTTGGAGCCCTGCCTGCACGCCACAACCACATTGAGATGTTCCACATTCACAGGCAAGCCACAAAAATTCTGTCCCGGTGCCCTGTTCCTTCAGGGAACGTTGTGGCCCTTGTCAGGGAGCAGCAGTGCTGTAAAGCTCTAAGGCAGAATAAGAGGCAAGGAGGCTTCAGCATGGTACTGACTGAGGTTATGGTCTGGTGAGGGTTCACCAGTGTTGACACAAAAGTGTTTATAGCCAGTGCTCTGATGTGAGATGTGATCCTCTGTTCTGTCATTTATCCATCATGGAACAGCCCCATGTTATGTCAAGAGTACTCTCAGCCTCCAAGCAAAACCCAGGAGTGGGAAGGAGTTCACACAGTCTCCCTTACATAGTTACAGACAAGCTGGCCCAAAGTGGTTCGCTGTCCTTTGTCAAAATACAGATTATCACCCTCACGTTGCACGGGGAAATGCATCAGCTTTGCTCGTGGCTCTGCCTGCCTGCAGAGGTTCCTGCTGCAGCTGTACCAGCGTGGCTTTAACAGGCAGCTGATGCTTATTTGTCCTTCCTTTCCAGCTCAGCCTTGCAGCCATCCAGCACCCCACTGGTATCTCAGTCCCAGCCTGAGCCTAAACCCAGCCTCAGCTCGGGTCTGTCAGGGCCGGGGAAGGTGAGCCTGTGATGTTTTGGACCCCTTGCACTCAATGGTGCATTGAAGCCCATCAGGAAGGGATAAGGTCAGGTATTTCCTCTGGGCTGGGTGCCCAGCAGCTTTGGAGCACGGGAGGAAGAGATTTTCCAAGGCCCCTTCAGAAAGTGGGGCCAGAGCTGCTCTGGCATGGCAGGAGGAGAGAAGTCTCTTGCCAAGCCCCCTCTGGACCCCTGATCAAACACTTTGGGGCACCTCCTTTCTGCTAAGAGATGAAACCACTCCTCTCATGAATCTGGGTGCCCAATGCCAAGTTTAGATACAGTCTAGACGCAGCAGGGTATTTATAACCTTGGCACATGACGTGGCAGCCAGTGGGGTATAAACAACATTCAAAAACCATGAGGCCCAAAGTTATTTATACATCAAAGTGCTGAATGCAGGTACCACAGCCCCCAGGGCAGGAGCCACAGCTCACTGGGCACAGGGAGAAGCTGCACTATCAGTGGGAGTAGGGGTTTTGAGAATGGGACACAAGAGCAGGTAAGATCTAATCCAATCCCTGAGCTTCACTGATCACATCTCCCTGGGAATTTCCAGTATTCAAGAAAAACTTTGATTTTACCTGTTGCCACAAGAGATGAAAACGAGTGAGCAGCAGCTTAATGGCTCAGCCATTGCCTGAAATGTAGGCAAATCTCCATTCTATCACAACAGCAAAAACATCCATATTCAGCAGGTAAAATTCACAATGAAACTCTACTGACAGCTCTACACGATTGAGTGGCAGCAGCTCTCTCACAAGTGTAAGAACTGACCAATTCATGACAGTAACACAAGTCAGGATCTCTGCTGCCTCTTGAATAAGAGAACATGAGTGCAGTGAGCCTGTAGCTGCCCAGGTGTGAGGGAGTGAGGCATTACCAGATAGACAATCTCTGCATGTCACAATTAATTCAATTTTGTGCAACAGGTGCAGTCCACTGTTAAGCAAGGTTTGGGTGACACTGTCCCGAGCTGACAATGCAGATAAAGATCTAAAGATAAAATTGAGAAAACAGAAGAATTACAGGATGATTTGTTGCAGAATATTGGCCTGTTTATGGGTAAAACTGATCTCCTTGATCTCTTGGACTGAAATGGGATGGAAGCACATTTTTTTGCCTGGGAGTTGGAGCTTTCAGCCAGCTCTGGCTTCCTTGTGGAAACTGCGTCCATAGAGTAGGCTCACAAGATGATTTTATCTCCATCTTGGTCTTGATACAGGAATCAGGTAAGGGCTTTAGGTGCTTATACTTCTCACCAGACAGTGGCTCCCTGGGGTGTTATCGGTGTGGCTAAGTCCTGTCTGGTGGCTGTTAATGTCCCAAGCCTTTGAAACAAGGACACCCCGTGAGACAGCCTGGCGGGGACAGCCAGGCAGAGGGATGGGATCGAGTCACTGATAACAGGGTGAAGGAAGTTTCCATGTCAAATCTTCCTGCAGCCCTTCAGGGAAAGGAGTGCCACATAAAGAGCGGACACAACTGCTCTTCCCTCTCCTCTCTTGTCTTGCTACACAGAGTTTTAGGTTACTGCCTTTGGGAGGGGAGAACCGGTTCTGCAGGTCATGGTGGGGGAGCAGGAGGGGAAGAGTGAGGTTGGACTCCCCATCTGTGTCCTTTGTGTGACTTACATGTCATGAAACACCTCAACCTTCCACCCGGAAAGAAATTTTTACAGACATAATTTGCTTTAATAATAGCTTGCAGAAACACGGTACTTTCTCCTGGGAATCCCACGCACTGGGCAAACATCTGACCTACAAACCTCAGCCCTGAACACAGAGGTGTCACTGTCACTCGGAGATGGATTATCCCAGCAGAAAGTTACTGCCCAAATATTAGCTCATCCTAGAAGTCAGAGAAAGGTCAAGGAGTTGAGTCCTCCAGTGCAGTCACTAGGAAAGTGTCCCTTCTCCCTAGCAGGTCTTTAGGAGGCATGGATGCCAGGGCTCTCTGCTTTCAGGTATCTGCTGCCTTTTCTGTAAAGTGAATCCAGTCCTCGCAGGGAGAGGGACAGACAGCACAGTCCAGTGACTTACAGATCTTGGAAACCTTCTGGTGGAGGCCTCACTGCCAGCAATCAGGCTATGATTTGTCAGCACAGCCTCTCCCTGTGCCCATGCCCATCTCAGCTGCAAGAAGTTATATCAGCCCAGGCACTTGAAGCAGATTTAGGGAGAGAAAGAAGTGCGCAGCACAGCGAGCCAAGCTGAGGAATCCTGCACAGAATGTGGGTAGCACAAGGGTCCTTTCTCTGATTTTGAGTCTGTGTATTCTGCTGGACCACGGCCTCCCTCACAGAGAAGAGGTTTCTTGGCAATTTGCTTATTTCTGTTGCAAAACCCATCTCTCCTGACTTGATTTCTCCCCCTGCTTGGTGTGCAGACACTGCCCATGGCCTCATGATAAGGGGATCACTGTTGAGCAGTTATAAATAGCTATCAGACACTGGCCACTAGGTCTGTGTTACTCACAGCAAATGTGTCAGCCAAAGTTCTTCCATCAGGAAACTGCATTTCCCAGCCTTTGTCTGTCTCTCACTCTCCTCCCTTCCTAGAGGTATCTGAGGTATTAACCCCTCTATCTCCAAACTGTTTTCCTCTCCAGTTCCTGCTCCCTTCCCTTTCTCCAGTGTGGCAAGGAGACAGTGAGATACAGACACTTCCTTTAGTGGAGACATCGTTCATTGGGATCCTCTCCTGTCCTGACACCACGGTTTGGAAAGTGGATTCTGACAGAACAGAAATGTACCTGAGCAGTGCTGCCCTTGTGACAATAATTAGTGTAATTTGAGCAATAAAGAAGCTACAGTCAGGTCGTAGTAGTGAGTCAGAGTAGACAGAAGTGAATAAGGGATGGAAAGTCACAGCACTGAGTTGCTCAGGACAAACTGCCCAAGTCTGGGGAAAAGACCTACCAGAGGCAGCAGTGAATCCACTGAGGACAGGGCAGTGCTGCGTCTGTGTCGAGTGGCCCTTTGTCGTAGTCCATGAGAATCTCAGCTTGGGACACAAAATTGAGGTTAGGCCATTTTTAGGTAGCAGTGAAAAGGCTGGAATGGTAAAGGCTGGATGCTGGTCCCAAAGAGACAGCTGAGATTACAGAGAAGTTAATGTTACACAGTTGTCTTTGATAGAGACCCAGGGGCAGGTGAAAGGGAGGGCAGGGTTGTTTTTCCCTGAAGTATCTATATTAGCTGTTCTCAGAAGTTACTGACTTCTGAGTAAGTCTGCAGAAGACTCAATTACACAAGTTCCTAATATAGCAGGTTATATGATCATGGGCTATGTTTTAAAAAATTTTGAGTCACCCATTTGTCCACTTCTAATGGTAAAGGTCTTTGCTCTGTGGAAACTCTTCCTACTAGAGATTGAACTGACTCAAGGGAACACTTATTTTGGGAGACTGTCCTTTAAAAAGAAAACAGGGTGAAAAAAAATCAACTCTGAGCACTATTCACGTTTATTCACGTCTTGAGTGAACTGCTTCCTGTGCAGACAGAGTAACGCAGAAACCGGGCAACACCCAAACCCAGCAGCAGCGTGTCCTGGTGAAGGGAGCTCTGGACTGGAATTCAAAAGACTCAGTTCCCAACTCCCCCCTGGCCTTTTGCTGCCATTCAATGAGTCAATTCATTGATCTGTGCCTCAGTTTCCCTGCCCTGCAACAGGCAATGATACACACATCCTTAGGGCTCTGCTCCTGAACACTGCTAAGAAAGTGTTAAATATAATTTCTAGAGGGCTTGCCTAACTCAGCCTCAGCTGTCCCTGTTCCTAATGTGTTTACTGCACTTCATTCCCTCTGAAGGGTCCTGTACTTCAAACACTTTTCCTTAGAATAAAAAAAAGTATACTAACAAGTAAACAAACCACAGCTCCATCAGCCAGGAAGAAAAAACAAAAAAATGCAGACAAAGAGACTTATTTGGCTAGGTGACATCCTGCCCAGCAAATTCCTAATTGCCCAAGATGTATCTTGTGAACGGAACTGTTTTGTGTCCTCGAGTGAGGGTGTGTTCAATTTGGGGAGCAGAGGAAGATGGAAACCGCACAGAAATGAACTCCTGTAGCTGGGGACAAGGAGAAGGATGACCCCAACGAGGTCACATCGGAAGGCAGCCCCCCCTTTTTCAGGGGTGGGGCTGGCCCTGGTGTCTGTCTCCTCTGGCACCTCGAGGTGTGTGGTTTCAAATCCTGTCTGCCCTGAGTCCTATGGAGCAGCACTAAAAGACAGAGAGGGAGGAAAAAAAAAAAGAGAACAACCTAACCCCAAATCTCTTTAAAGGAAGTCAAAGGCCAGATGTTCCTTGCTTCCTCCCCACTGCTGCCGCAGTTGCCATAGCCTGTGGTTGTGGTTAGTCTGTCTGGAGCTCAGATGTGAGAGACTGAAACTTCACTGGAAACTCCCCCCAGCTCGGTGGCTGCTCATCTGCAGCAGCACCTGACAGCAGAGCCTGCAAAGCCCCAGCGTTGTCTCAAAGCCAGAGGCTGTGCTTCTGCTGGGCTCGTGTGACTGGTGTTCAGAAAAGGTGTTCTCCCCTCAAAATATAAGCTAGGTAAGCATGACATTAGTAAAAGAAAAAGTGTGCTTTGGACTCTAAAAGAAATATGTCAAAAACCATTGCTTCCTTCAGCCCTTTATTCTGAGGCACCGGGAGGACTTAAAGACATTTATATAACAGAAAGAAAGGTGCCTTTTGGGCTCTGCCTTTATAGGTGGCCAATAGCTTTGACACAGAAATTATATTCCCCTTTCCACCCAAGTGAAATATTTTTGGCAGAAGAGAAAATGAAATCATTCCCCACACCCTGCCCAGCGATCTCTTTTCTGTCCTGTTTTACTACACACAAACATTCTCACTCCCTTTTGTGATGCAGGTGAATGAAAGAACCACGTTTCATTGAGAGAAAACACAAATGCACATGCTTTGTTGTGATGTGGAGCAATGAGAAGGTATTTCTTTAACAGCTGGGAAGCTTCCTATTGGTGTGATGTCCTGTGCTAGGGAATGCTCCAGAAACTAGGAGGATGTATAGAGTCAGGCATGAAATGTGTATATTTAGTAAGTACAATTATATTAGATGTTTCTTCACATTGCTCCTCTGTAACTGGCTGCATATGAACGAAACAAAAAAATAAATACAATTGTGTCTACTACAGAAAAGAAATTGTAATCAGGCAGAGCAGAAAGCGAAGCAGACCAGCTGCATGGCATATTTTGGCCACTGCTGAGTAAGTGGAGTGTGTAAGATGGGCCAGCATGTACACACATGGCTAACAACTGCTCACAGGTCTCCTGAGAGCACAGCAATAATCCAGAACAGCCGAGAGAGGCTGGGCAAGTCTGCAGTAAAGTGGAACTAGAAGCAGGACATAAACAATTTATCTAAAATATTGACAAGCTTAATAAGCCATATTAGTTCTTTCCCTGTAGGTAGAAAACTTTTTTTCCTGCTTGAGATACAGAGAGGGCAGCAGTAACAGCCTCAGTGAAGACGTGCAATGCGCAGGGGTGAAAAGCAGTGATCTGTTATCGCCGGGTTTCTCTGTGCACAGCGGGGCCGCAGGGACCGCGGGGCTGCTCCTCCCCTTCCTTGCGCGGGGCGCTCTCTCCGAGTTTTATTTAACTGCGGTGTAATCCCGACTCCTGCGGCTCCTCCGCAGAGCCGCGCGGGCAGCGCAGGGCGCTGTGCCCGGGCCCTGCGGCACAGCCGGGGCGGGAGCCGGGACCCGGGCACGCACAGCCCTCGGGGGCTGCGGACCCTGCCAGCCCTCCTTGTGAGGGGACGTGCGGAGCCAGGGGGCTGCACGGGGGGGTGAGGGTAAAGCGGGGACGAGGCACAAGGAGGAACAAAACCAAGAGGGAAGAGCAGCGGGAAGAGTGATCCCAGCCGATAGGATTAATGACTCCAGAAACGCCGAGACGAACCAGTCTGAGGGGCTGGATCAGTTCCGTCTGTGATAGCAATCTATGGATTGTCCACGCAGACAGACACGATCTGTAGCTGGATTTGTTCCCTTCAGAAATGCCTTCATCTGCTAAAGCACGGGCAGCCCCTGGCCTGGGGGAGTGGGACACTCGTGTGCCCTCCTGCCTGGTGCTCACGGCCAGGTCACTCCTGAGCTACAACGAGTGCTCCAGCCCAAGGCAGGATTTGCTCACGCATCACACCTCGTGCCCTCTCTCAAACCTGGGGACATAAAACATTACTGATGTCATCCATCCTACTGATTTCTGCCACTTCTTTGAAGCAGACCAGCGGGTAAGAAATAACAGGACTCCCAAGACAACACACCTCCACTGAGGTTCCTGCACATTCAGCTTCCTTCCAGCAACCCTGACACCCACCTCTTGCTGGGGCCATGTGTTATACCTCATACCAGTTTGTCTATGTGACCTTAAGGAAGTGATTTGTTAATTAAACATGACATTTTCAACCTACAAAGTCTACTTAATGAGCATGAACTATTCTGCTTTCAAGTGGTTTTGGCTGCAATTCACAATAATTAGGGGGATTTTCCATGCTTGTCCTTCTCTTTCTAAGCAAAGCTGATTTTTCTGCCTCTGATGCTTAGCTTGGGTGGCATTTGGCCACCAGCTCTGTGCAGGAATCGTCTGTACATCCAGCGATCTGAACCTGGCAGAAAGGAGCAAATGCAGGGATTTGAACCCTGCCAGTTGTCCCCACCATTCAGCTCACTTCCCTGGTGATTTATTCATATCAAAAAGGAGCCAGTTATACTTCTGTAATCCCCAGGAAGGAACCAACAGCTTTATACCAGAGTGAACGAGAGCAGCATTGCATTCACAGTCTCCCTAGATGGTGCCTTGGGTCATATTCCTCTCATGTTGAATCATGAACTATCACAGTCACAAGCAAAGCAGGGCAAATTCTTTGGGGTCTGTGTCTTCTGCAAACATCCTACTCTGGCTGACTTGTCTCACACAAAGCAAATTGGCTGTACAGGGAAAATAATCATCACAGACATTTCCTCTGTCAGTGGAAAAGAAATCCTGGCCAATTCCATGCCACTAGGAAGGAAAGGGTAATCCAAGGAGCCACCGGATGCAAGTAGCACCATTCGTTTTCACTGCCATCTGCCTGGGGCAGAGGTGACCCCCAACATTCAGGACATGTACAGGTTGAAATGTTTTTCCTGGCCTAAAATCACCTAAGAAGCTAAGGCAAAAGCTCGGTCTAAAGACAGACATCCTCACCTTCAAATCCTTCGTGTCCAGGACTGACATGGGCTTCTCTGGACCACGTGTATTTGGTGGAGACTGATGCAGTCAGGCCTTGAGTTCACTGATGGTGACACACAGCTGTCACTGCAATCAGCCATCACCAGAACCAACCGAGTCCCACCCCTGCCTGGGTATAACATCCCACCATCGTTAAAAGCTTGGTGCTGGCCTTGGCAGAATAGAGACAAGTGCTCAGAAGATTCAGGTAACAACTGGTGCAAATCTCAGCCTGGGCTGAATAAGACTGAGCTCAGCCAGATATTTTCACCTCAGAACAGACTTTCTTTCTGTGGGCAGCCTGTTTCGACCTGCAGCAAGACAGAGACAATGCACAGTTTCCCTCTCTGAAGGGCAGGAAGGCACAAAGTTAATTTGTGTTTTCTTCCTGCTCCAGGATTCATGAAGAATACCACGCCAAGTTAGGCCATTATGACCCAAGGGCCTCTAAAACCCAAGCAAACACTAACAGTTCTTTCAGTTTTCCTTGGCCTGAACTTCAGGTGAGCTGAAAACATTGCACAGGTGGCATTTCCAAAACCAGGGGGTACAATTCCGTACTGCCCTTGCCCTGAATGGCTCTACCAGCACTAGTTCTAAATGCGTGACTCTCAATGTTTAGTTCTGCTGCATGGGCCTGACAAGCAGAAAATAAGAGAGAAAAGGCAATATAAAGAAAGCAGCGTGCAATGTGAATGTAACAGAGCTGTTGTGATGCTCTGATGTAGACCTAAAGTTGTCTCTCTCTGAGAGCAGCAGTTAAAACCTTTTTTTTTTTTTAAATAAAGAGTCATGTAATCCAATGAATAGGTCTTTCCAGGACTGACTAGGAGCAGGATAACACTGGGAAGATGGGAGGGTGTTATTTCTGTAATCACAGCTTGCAAAGCCACCAGACTGACAGGAAGAATTGCAGTCAGGATGTGAAGGAGCAGGGGGAGGCAAGACCAGAATCAACCTGAGGAGGTCAAAGCACCAAGAAGTCAACCCAGGCCAGGGTGGAGTTGAGACACTGTGTGTGCCCAGGCAAATCTTTGAACCTGCCCACACCTCAGTCTTGCCCAGCTGTGAAATGGAGATGACAGGGGCATTGTGAGCCTGAGCTCATTAACGTCTGCCAAGCTCCCAAATCCGCTGACGGAAGTTGCTGCGCAGCAGGAGCACAGAGTTGTTGTTTTTAGGGTTGGGGCTTTTTTTTTCTTGAAAACACTAAAGAGATGAGCAATTGAAAGAGTAACCAACATAGTTCACTGCCTCTTTAGAAACGCCTGGTGAAATCCCAGCCAGCAAGGGAAAAGGGCTTGCGAGGGAGATGAGAAGCGTTGCTGACGCCAAGTCAGAGAGAGTTCTGGCACAAGGGTGGTAAAAGCTTCCATCCCTCTCACACTTGCCTGTGAGGAGGGGAAAGAAAAATTAACAAAAAAAGGAAAAGAGAGAAAAAAAAAAATAAGGGAAGGGGGGGGGGAAAGAGAGAAGGAAAGAGGGAGGGAGCAGCAACTCAACGTGGTTGGAATAACTCAGCTCACTGTAGCCTGTCCAACAACAGCCCTGGCGGATCATAAAACAGCCTCTCACATCCATGTGGTTTTTGCTGCTAGGAGACAAGGTACAAAACACACAACCTCATGCCGGGCTCTATAAAACCTTATATTCCCCCTCAGACCCAGAGTTCATCCGAAGAATTTGCATCACCTAATTAGAACCAAGTTTTAAAATAATAAAAAATAGTAAAGTAGAAAAAAATGAAAAGCCCCTTTCCTTTCTTTACCCCCTTTTTGTGATTTTAGTTACCATAAAACTTGAAAAGTACCTTTCTGACTCTTTTCCAGGCAGAATTTCCACACAGAGGCTTTGCTGGCAGGTCTTAACTGCTGAGTACATTTGAAGGCTAAATCACTTCCTCTCCGTGGTGCCCAGTCAGGTGTACCCCGTTCTCCTGCCTCCATGGTGAGGGCTGCTCACAGGCAGCACCTGAGGAGCACAAGGAGCCCTCAGCTGCTGTTGGCACTTGCAGGGTTGTTTTTCTGCACAGGGAATGGGAAGCCAGTCTTTGCTGTTACAGACACTGTGATAATGTTTCTCTTTTATTTTCATTCTTTTTATATCTTTACATTCTTCTCCAGTTGTACACCAGGATGAAACGTGCAGTGGCGCAGGTGCTTAAACCGGCATTGTCTCTTTGAAACAAAGACACTCCCAACTCACCTAAGGAACTTTACCACAAACAGTTTCCTTTGTGTGGCAGTGCACAATCCCTGCTTCTCCAAATTCCCTATGCAGTTTTATCTGTACATCCTCCTGCTAACCCTGTCCAGGGCCTCCCATGACTGCAGCTCATCGGGCGTATGAAATGTCCGAGCAATTCTGGGACTGGCTGAGAAAACCAAGGGTCGGCCAGCACGTGCTGAACATGCAGCCTGGTTTGTGGCTGCCCTCTGCCCCCTCATGCCACCCCTGATGGCAGAGAGGCCGTGGGCAGCTGCTGCGGGCAGTGCCTGTCAGCTGGGCAGTGTGAGCCCAGGGAGGAGCTCTTGGGAGGAGCTGGATGATTCACGTGGCCTCTGTCCAGGCATTATGACCAGCACAGACCATGGACAAGTCTTGCCTGCCCTCACACAGAGCCACAGGACCATTTATGTTGGAAAAGACCTCTGAGAGCATCGAGTCAAACCATTCCCCCAGCACTGCCAAGTCCACTGCTAACCTGTGTCCCCAAGTGCCACATCCACGTGGCTTTTAAATCTCTCCGGGGATGGTGACTGCATTGCTTCCCTGGGCAGCTGTGCCAGGGCTTGGAAGCCCTTTTGGTGAAGATATTTTTCCTGATATACAACCTAAACATCACCTGGTGCAACTTGAGGCTGTTTGCCCTTGTCCTGTCCCTTGTTCCCTGGGAGCAGAGCCCGACTCCCACCCGAGGCCTGTCCTTGGCTTGCTTCCACATCTACCCAGAGTTGATTGCTCTGGCTGAGGCCTCACAGAGGGGCTCTGAGGAGGGGACATGCTGTAACTGTGGGTTTGGGTTATATTTTGATGGCAGAGGCTGTGAGCAATGTTCATTCCTAGTGGGTGTATCATGGCCTGGCTTCCGGAGAAAGCAGCTCCGGGTCCCTGGCAGGGAGGGCGGATCCGCTGCGGCCTGGACGCTCTGGAGGATGCAGCTGTATCCTCCCCGCCAGGCTGCACTTGCCTCTTCCTTCATCAGACCTCAAGCAAGGGCTGCACCTCCTCTCCTTGCAGCCCAAATGACAAATGAACTCATGTGCCTGCCCCACACAGTGCCCAGGTGGTGGCAAAAGGGAAGGAAACACATCCAGCCTGACATAGCCACGGCATCTGCCAAAAGCCTTGGGCTGTGTGCAAGCTGGTTTAGGAGAGGGATTGCTATAACCTGAGCTCTGCAGCTGAAGTCCACCCTCACAGTTCTTCAATGCCCACAGAGACAGCAGCAAGGAGCTGGACTGGAGGCACTGATGTCAAGAAGACCTGGTGGACACTGCGTGCGTCACTGCACTGAGAGGAAAATGTTATCTCAGGGAGGGAGAGCAGAAAGAAAACAAGAATCCCGAGGATCTCATGCTCAGAGGATGAGAGGGGAAAGAGGTCAGTTCCTGACAGGCAGCTCAAAACAAACCCATTGTTCTGAGTGAGACTCTGTTGTCCCTCTTTCACCAGGTGTTACCTGGAAAATCCATCTGCCCATTCCTCCTCCCTTCGCCATTCCTCTGCCCTGGCAAAGTGGGGGAATTCGTGAGACAGCTGTAATGGCACCAGCTTCCTGGCTGGTCTCCCTCACCTTCCTTGAGGAAAAGCAGCAGCTCTGAGCTGGTGTCTGGAGGAGGAAACAGGTGCTGGACTGAACCAGAGAATGCTGTGGGAAAACCAGGCAGCCCAGGCACAGACACCCTTTTTGGCAGAAGCACCACATCCCATGGTAGGACACCTGGATTTTGTGACTTGTGTGTTTTTTTCCTGGCCTATATATATCTGCTCTGTGGGTTCACCAACCAGAGTGCCCTGTAGTAACACACACCAGGATTAGAAACCATCCCAGCCCAGACACATGCTGCTTTCTGACCTCCATACTTTTCTCACTACCTGCTGTCACCTTCTGGAAAGCCTAAAAGGGACACACATTTTTCTAGAAGAATGAAAAAACCACCTTCCAGGCCCTTGTATGTCAGAAAAAAAAGTCCAAATCTTTTCCTTTTCTCAACTCCAGTGAAAAAAGTCTCTTCTGGGTTATCTCACACTTATTCCAGGGCTTACCTGTAAGACATTTCAGTTCAGAGCAAAGCTCTAGTCCTGGATTTTGCAACCTAATAAAGACTGTAGCCTAGCAAAACTAAACTAAAAACAGTTCTCTGTCATGTCCACAGTGCCCTTGCATCCCAGCACCACTGCCCTGCGTGGTGCCAGAGCAGGCTCCATAGGTGCACATGGAGTACATAAACCTTTTGCATAGAATGGTTATTTTAAAAATTCCTTGAGACCATAACACCAAAGAAAGGACCCTGCAGAGCCCAGTGGTGCACAGAAAATGAAAACATTATGCTCCCCAATATGCTGTCGTGGGGAAGCAAGGCTGAGAAGGGAACTTCTTGCCATGGCTGATTTATGGTTGCCTTGGCTCATGGCCAGCCTGGAATACCCCAGCCTTTGGAGAACCTATGGAAGTGAAATGCTGAGGAAGTTGTACATCCTCTAGAAGAGTCAAGTAAAAACAAAGTGCAGGCTTTATAAACATGGTGTGTATACACTGTTAAAAGAGACTCTTTCTGCTGGGTTTTGGCTTTGTGTCTAATGCTGCTGGCCAGAAAGGCTGGTTGGGAGCAGGAATTTGGGGATTTCTTAAAAATGACAGTATTGGAAAAACGTTGAAATGTTGACATTTCCGATCAAATGAAAGTTTTGGTTTCTTTTTTTGGTCAGGATCCCTCAAACTGTATCATTTTCCTTCTTTTAAAATAATATCCATATTCAATATGATTGTACGAGCATGATTCTTCCAGTGTTTAAAAGGGAACATGAAAATTCTATGGATTACATATCTGCACCTTTATTTGTCAAGAGAGAATCAACCCACCAAAAACATTTTAAGCATTATGATTTTCCTTATTTTTTTTTTTCCTGCAGTACGTCAGGGACACTGACTTTGATCTGGGGGTAACAACAGACAAAGCTAACCCAAGTGTTCTTTACAGGGGTCACCTGTGTGAGTGTTCAGATTGGAGCAGGTGCTAAAACCTGAGCTCAGAATGTTCCTGAGTTGAGGCTGAAGGAGGGCAAACATCAAATCAAGCTTTGCCACTGACATCAACAGGATGTAGCACAAGCCCAGTCCTGGTTTTCCCGATCCCTGGGAATGGATGTCGTTCATCCCAGGCCGATGTGAGTGTGCTGGCCCTTGACTGCAGCCTGGCTCATCTGCTTTTTATAAAGCACAGGTCCCGTTCCAAACGGGAAGAGAAGTGTCCTACGCACGGGGCTCTGCTCCGAGCACGGCGCTTTCCGAGCGGATGCCACTCTGGATCCCGGCCCTGTCCTCCGGAGTCAGGCAGTAAATTCCATTCCTTCTACACACTTTAGCAAAGGCCATGTGAGTCATCACTGGGTGTAAGGACAATGATAAACGTTCCCTTGAAACGGTTTCTGCTCGACTCTCCCTTCTTTAGGAGGCCTTTTGGAGAGATGCAATCAGGTCCCTGGAAGGAGGCCCTGACGGGCAGCAAGGGCACTGCAGGCCATGCTGCAAGTGCACCACCATCCTTAAAGGCCTCTCCTTCCACTCCTCCTTTCCTTGCCTATGGATTTTGGCAATAAAAAGATAGGTCAAGCACCTAAAAGTGAGCCAGGAATATGCATCTCCCATCCACCTGAGACAGGTAAGCACAGGCAGGAGCACGTGAAAGATGGAATTAAGAGAAGTGCTGCAGGAATAAGGGACTTGGTTCTTCAACCTTTGGGGCACTTTGGCATCAGCTCTGCTATTAGGAAAAGATCAGTACCTGCTTTAAGTGAGAATTAATGCTTTCTGTAGTAGTATCAGAAAGGGAAATGTAGTAAGAGCATCTCTACAAAAGGAGGACAGTCCAGGGCAGTGCTGCACAGCTGTAACAAAGAACAGAAGCTGCAAGAAACTTCTCCTTCCTCCAGGAAAATCCAGCTGAAGATCCATGTAGTGAAAGCCATGAGAGGCATAAAAACCTTTTCAGTGCTCCTCTATGAAACTTAGGAGATGCACTACATAATTGTGAACTCCATCCCCTAGTTCCTTACCTAGAAATATTTACATTTCTGAGACACCAAGCATCCCCTGGCATGGCCCCAGCCAGCTCAATTCCATCCAAAAGATGGCAAAGGAGGTGAAAACTGTGCAGTCCCTGCCTTCACATGGCCAGCCTCTCCTGCCAGTCTCTCTCAAGTTAGTTGGACAGGAGAAGGAAGGAAAAAAAAGACCAACCAAGCCCCAAGACTGTTTTTATTTATGATCATGTTCATGGGCCACTCTTTGTCTAGACAGCTGGTATTAGCATCTGAAGCTGTCCTGGAATCTAAAATACCATTTATCTACAGGGGAAACAAAGCCCTGGATTAAACAGTCCATAAAAATAATCTGGGAATTGACATGGGGCCCAAGGAGACCAAAGGTAACAAGATCTAGAGCAGGCACCTCTGTTTGTCTTGGCTGTAGGGATGTTTTCTCAGAAAATGAAACAAAACAAAACAACTTCCCTCTCCCAGTAACCCCCCCAAAATAATTTGGCTTCAGGAGAGTGTTTCCTTTTGCTTCTTCTCCTCCCACCTTTGTTTGATTGCTTTAAGCATATCCCCATCCATCACCCACAGCAAAGAAGTTTCCAAACATAACCAGTCCCTGATTGAAAAGTGGGACTGGAGAGGGGCAGCTCCTCCTTCCAAGGATGTCCTCGGAACTCTGAGCTGCTCTGTTTTCCTGCAGAGAGACTCCAAATGCTCAGGAGTGCTAAGACCTTCTATTTTACTTCACTAGTGCCTAATGTGGGGTTTTCTCATGTAGCCATTCTGGCAGATCTTAAATGAATGGGCCTTAAATGAATTTAATTAAACTACCAATTACAGTTGGTAGTCTCATTTTAACATTTCGTCCAAGGAAATCTGCCATTTTAATCCAATGCAGACAGTAAAGAGTGAAACAAAAGGTCAACACTAGATTAGGACAAGGGCTTAAAGCAAGAGACAGCAAAAATGTCACTCTATTTAGGTGCTTCTCTTTAAAAATCAGCCTTTCCAGCTGTATGGAACAGTCTGGAAAGAAAGCTGCATGTTGGTGGCACACCTAGAGCAGATCTCTCATTTCCAGTTGTGATACAGAGCTCACACACAGCCTGGTGCAAACTGCCCGTGTTCTAAAATCCAGCCAATAAACATGTGAGGTATGAAATATTCCTTCTCTGCATGCTTTGTTTAGAGGCAGATACTGCTTTTTGTAGTGCAAAGAACAACCAGCACAAAAGAATTTTGTGAATTCCAAATTAGTGCTCAGCTTCCTTTCTCCTTGCACGCTCTCTGCAATCTTTGAAGCTTCTGCCACGTTACCACAGGGCCACTTTCTGTGGGGAACAGCTGAGTTTTGGCCACTGCTGCAAGCCTCAATTTACTGGCCCATGGTCCCGACTCAAGATGGCCAAACTTGTCACAGTCAGAGAGACTCTGCTGTTGAGATCAGAGTCTGAAAAGACAAATTCCAAAGTGCAAAGAAAAAAGGATGTTTTCTTTTCCGCTGGACAAAACACAACTTTTCTGGCAGGCCCAGGCAGGACAGTCTGTCCACTTTGGCAATACCCTGCACGCCTGGACGTACACAAGTGTGTTTTTACATGCAGCCTGGTTTGATTACACAATCTCTCTCCAAGAGAATTTGGCAAGAAAGATATCTGAGAGAATTTAGAAACAGCACAGTCTGCAGCGTGCTGCTTCTCTCACACAACTTCTAGCACCATTTGGAGCCACTGACCACTGGGAAAACACCCAAAGAAATCTCCCTCAGCGCTGCTCAGGGACCCAGCCGGCCCTTTGGGAGATGCTGCAGGGCTGCAGGGTCAGCCTCAGTTGCCAGCTTGTACCCACAGACCTTTATCCAACAGCTCAGTCCACCTCAGAACACTCAACCAGCCCCAGGCCAAACCTTTCCCCTCCCTCTCTTCCCAGTTATGATTCTGAACCTTTGCCAAAGGCATCTGGTAAAAGATTCACTTGTCAAAGGCTTTTCCTGACCAACAATCTTTCTGCGCCCTGGCTTCTTCCAGAGCTAGACCTGCTCTTTCAGTGCCCATCCCCTCCTGAAAACACTGTGTAACACCCAGCTGGGGAGATAGTGTTTAATGCTGGTGCTCAATGCTTCTAAACTCCAAGTTAAACTTACTGGGAAATGAATCATAGCTTGTCTTGGGATTCTCATGCTTCTTTAGGTCACAAACACCCCACCTGTTTGACCATAATATCATTTTATGTGCCTTTGCTGTTTGTAGAGAAAGATACACCCCTTGTGCTTACTGAAAAGTTCTTGTGATTAGTGCCAGTGCCAGGCAACCTGAGAGAGGAAAACAAGTTTATTCTAGTGAAGGCCATGGCAAGTCTTGATTATGCAGTTTAAAACACAGTTAGCAAACACAAACACAAGAAAACACAGACCTAAAGCTTGTGTGCCACAAGTCTCTGCTGTAAATGCTAGGCATCCTCCAAGATCCACAGTCCAGATCTATGATCTGCAAGCCCACCTCAAGAGTGTCTGAGCTATAGGATGCAGCTTCTCAGGGTGGGTTCCTCTTCTGTCTCTCACCCTTTTAAACTCCAGGGTTATTTGCATTTCTCTATTTTTTTAAATGCAAATATAATGGTCAGATTGAATATGAAGAATCACCTTTCTAATAAAAAGGATTTTATTACACAGCACTTCACTTTGGAATAGGTAGCTGGCATCTGTGAGAGCATTAATTGAAAACATTTGTGTTTATCCGAGTAGGATGCATCAAAAGGACTTTGAGTGGTCATTCTTCTAGGTTTTCCTTTACAAAATCAATTGTAAACTTCATTTCTGGCGTTCTGTAAATCTAACTTTCACCACTGTCACTTCCTATTGTGCAGCACAGTTTCAGTCAGTTTTCATTTAACAGCATTTCACAAAGAGCACACGTGAAACATCCCCACAGCTCACTGTTGTGAAGGTTTACTGTGTCAGTGGTGTTACCAAACACCACAGCCAATAACTCCTGAAATCTCTGCACTGTCTATACCAGGTCAGAATGAAAAATGTCCAAGTGTCAGCCTTAGTGATCAAATTTCCTCACTTGTCTGCTTGATTCACTGTGTTCCCCTGGGTTTCCATATAGCTCATTAAACAAAACAAACCTTTAGAGAATGTTTGACATGATTAACTACCTTTGCTGGTAATGTGTGCAACCCACCCAGGTGTCTAGACAGTTTGAAAAATACAGATCATATTTAGGAGTAACAGCTGGTACTCCTCGAGTCTCTCTGCTGGACCTCAAATTAAAGGAGAAACAGACCTTATCAATATTAGGTGGTTCTCTTCCAAAGAAAACATCCAGCCCGTTGTTGCAGGAAATTAAGTTACTGCTTTGGTAGATGGCACTTTACCTGCAGCCTGCCAGGAAGATCTGCACTCCCAAAGGTCCTGTTTTGAGAAAAGTGAGAGAACAAAGAGTTCAGACCCATTTCCACTGTAGGAGACCTTCAGTATTTTTTCATAAAAGGCAAAAAAAATATCAACACCTGTGTCCTACCAGATTCCAGTTTAGGCAGGTGTTTTTTGCCTGCCTGTGTACCTTTTAAAATAATAAGGAGGAGAACCTGTTTGCTTATGCAGGGTTTAGACTGAAATTTTGTTAGGTGCTTCTAAATAATGGCTTAACAAGAGGTTCTGGGAGGGAACAATGACAGGCTCTGGTAAGAACAGGCATTCCAGGGACTCCTCAGGACAAACCAGGTGCTCTCTAGAAGGTCACCCAGAAGTAGCTCCTCTGTCTTGGCTCACGTCCCACCCAACACCTCTGCACAGCAAAGCTTCCCTTGGCCACGAGCTGTTGGCTGCAGAACAGTCACACATGATGCCAGAGGCAAAAGCAATGCTAGGTGCCCAAAAAGCATGGACAGGAGTCCTCTGATTATTAAAAGATGCGAGTCTGAGCAGAGTGAAAAATTGCAGGTTAAACCCATTTAATGAGGACTCTGCCCCAAGATGCCCCACGCGTACAGGATGTGGTTTTCCAGGAGTGTGAGTGGGGCAGAAGCACAGAAAGCCAGGGAGGTAGGTACCTCTAAACATGATGGCAAATGGGACTGCTCCCAGTCAACAAAGTTTACACAAATAATGTGTAAAGGCCAGGCAAACACAAAGGAAATCCCAATGTATCCCCTGTTCAGCAGGTATCTGTCTTCTGATTGAGTCAAATTTGTCACAGTTCTGAAAAAACCACAAAGGTCTTTGCCCCACTTCATAGTATTTGAGAATTCATTGTCCCTCTTATAGGGGGAAATAAGATTTATAGCTCAGCTAAGCTCCAGTCCAAGAGGCTGCCCAAGCCCTGACCTGTGGCTGCTCAGCAAGGCCTAAACCCAGGCCATGAGTGCTTTTATTGCAAGAGACTGTAAATCACCTTACCTTCCATACACCGTGGCAGGATGTGAGCAGAGGAACGCGGCTGCTCTGTGCTGTCCCAGAGCAGGGCCCAGCTGGGCCAGCAGATTGCACAGCACAGGTGACCCCGAGCCTGCGAGCGAAATGCCCGGATTTGTATCTGCCCCGTGTCAGGGTGAAGGGTGGGAAACCAGCACGGGGGTGCCACAGGAACAGAAGGCGCAGGGCAGCCCCAGCACCCGCTGCGAAGAGCGTGAGCAAACTGTAAAACACGAGGCAGACAAAACATCTGGCAGCTGCTTCAAATAGT
The DNA here is from genome assembly GCA_013397775.1 of Eulacestoma nigropectus. Taxonomy (NCBI): domain Eukaryota; kingdom Metazoa; phylum Chordata; class Aves; order Passeriformes; genus Eulacestoma; species Eulacestoma nigropectus. The sequence goes on along the minus strand of VZTE01003148.1, from coordinate 624,131 downwards.
TTTCTGTCTGAAGGGCAGACAAGCCTGCAATAGTTTCGAATGAAAACATGTGCAAAGGCAGGATCAGTGCTTCAGTGTGTTTTGTGCAAGCACTGAATGAGTTTTGTTCCTTTCAGCACTGTTTTGTAAGCCAAGAAAGGCTGTGCTTTGGGTTAGGTTTTTAATTTTAATAAACTTTACTAAATAAATTACTGTATTTCCTTCTCCAGTCAAATGCAACTTTGGCATAAGATCAACAGCATTAGCTCTGCATAGGAAGCATGTGGGAGAGAAGAGGGGCAGTGTGCTAGGAAATGTTTTTCATAATTGTCTTACCTTATGTGGGAGAAAAGGTGTGACTGCCAAAATAAGTTCTTAAAAGAATGACGCACGTTCTTTCCAGTTCCCACATCTCAGGCCCAGGGAAAGGGAAAATTGCCTTGATACTGGCAAAGGACGTGACAGGTACAGACTGGTGGCGGGGCTCCAACGGGGAAGTTGTTTGAGCTCAGAAATAAATTCTCAGTCCTCCAGACAAAGGAGAGAATTGGCAATTGTCTTCCCCCCTCCAGGTTTTCCTGTCCTGACACTGTCAGAGCTTTGATGAAGATCCACAGGCACAGGTCTGTGCAGGAGTGTAACCTGCGCCCAGGACAGGCTTCCCTTTCGACAGGAGTATGACAAGACTGCTAAAGAAGGATGACATAATTCCTTACCAGCTACTAAACTCCTCCACTGAACACTTCCCCCTTGCACACTTTCTTAGACACAAATTAATTTCACCAAAGCCTCACCTTCCAGGAAGAAACAAAAGCTACTCCACTGCTCGTCCAGAGCACCAGGATGCCAAGGTTCTCTGCAGAGTGGCCCCAGCACTGCTGCAACAGCAGGCAGGCTGTCGAGGCCAGGAGCCTCCCAAAAAATGTAGGAAGAGTTCCATGTGCGTAAAGTGGTGAGTCAGCAGCAGCAGGAGGATGGGATGCTGGCAGTGCAGCAGGGGTGGCTTTCAAGGCAGTCCTGAGACAAGCAAAACCTGCAGCTTTTACTGCTACTCACAAAGGCAGAGATCTGCCTGCCATGATGCCAGGGATGGAGGCAAGAATAGCAGGGGAGCAGAGCACCACTGATTTATTAGGACTTGCTAATCTGTGATTTCATTTGTTGATTCCATCAGGTCCAATCCCCATCCCATGACTTCCTCCCCTGTTGCCATGGCACTGTACATAAACACTGCAGGCTCCCAGCCCTGAGCAGGTCATTTGTTTCAAATATTCCATGCAGCTGGAACACAAGCCTGTTTGGGTGTCTGGAGCTGAGCATGAACTAATTCCTCAGTTTTCTGCACCCGCCCCACCTTCTGCACCCTCCCAGCCTCCTGCTCTCCCCCAGCCTCAACTGCAAGGGAGGGGAAGGGGCCTGGGGCACGAACAGGCACAAAGTAAGAGTTTCACTGAAGTCCTCTGCTGCCTGCAGCAAACCAGAAGTGTGATTACTGAATATGCTGGATACTGAAGCTCAGGCTCTACAAACCCTTGTCTTAATCACGTGCTTTTCCCACATGTGAGACACTCAAAATTTAAAAAAAATAAAATAAAAAAAGTCTTGCCCTGACTAGAGACAAGAAAGCACTTGCCTTGGTGGCTGCAGGGAAGACAGAGAAGTATGTGGACAGGAGGAGGACTTAAAGCCATCATCATGGACAAAAGCACCTCATCACCACGCTTCCAGTCACTTTGGAGAGGCTTAACCTCACTGCTGGCAGCAGTGGGAGCACCTCTGTATTGCACAGGACTGAAGGCACAAGCAGCAGGCAAACAGCTGTAAAATCAGCTGTAAACCCAGTTACACCAGGAACCCGAGGCTGCCTCATCACAGATCAGCCTCAGCTCCATCGCTGAGGCACTAATGCAGCTCTCAGGTTACCACACCTCACCGCCCTGTACCCACAGCAGCAGCCTGCCCTCCGTCTGTACACACCTTTTAGATGCCCGCTTTAAATTGTTATTTTTCCAAGCAGAGATAAGGCCATGACAGCCCCTGCTCTGCCTGTCTGGGCAGGCTTCCTGGGAATAAGCTCACTGCTCATGTAGAAACAAAGTATAAAGAAATCTGATCATTTCATGCAAATAAAACCCCTCACCAAGTAATATTTAATAAAGTTTATTAGGTTACTGAGTATTATCTACAGTCATAAAATAGAAATAATTTTAAACTGTACAAAGTAATGTCCTGGGGAAGTGAGGAGAGACAGAAACGAGGGAGCACAAAGAGCATTAGAAGTAGGGAGAACACAGCTACTTCCCTGGAATTCTGGAAGACACTGGCTCGAGTTGAAGGCAATTGAGTAGGGCTCCACACACACTGAATTTTGTGTCCTACCCTGCAACAGAAACTAGTACAAACCCCTACACTGAAAAAAAAGTCATATAATAATAGAATAAAAAAGGGGCACATCACACCCCACCCAGTCTTGGCACCAACTCTGTGCTTTAAAAAATATACTATGCAAGTAGTTTATTTTCCAAAAGGTACCCTACAGCAGCTGTTTAAAACATGTTCTTATACATACACCACAAATACATATATTAACATTTTCAACAACTAAACTCATTTGTACCTAAACAAAACTGAAGGGATAACTCAAAAGCAAAAAAAAAAAAAAAACCCAATCACACAAACATTTTTCAAGGAAAAAAACACAAAGAAATGTGCAAAATAACCCCAGAAAGGCAGCATAGTAACCTGTGGAGAGGTCAAGAGAGCAGCTCCTGCTAATAAAGGAGTGTCATCCTCTTTACTTGGCTACCGAGGATCTATTTGGGATGTGCTGATTTTGCCTGAATTGCTGAATTGAGAGCTGTTTATTGCAGTTCTCTCCTGCTCCCCAGCTCTGGAGAGGCTCAGTTTCTTCTTGCTGTGCCTGAAGACCACCCCCAGTCTCTGCTAAATCCTCCCAAGTTCACCCTGCAGCAATCCCCTCCTGGGCTCCTCACCTGCTGATGGCATTTCTGCAGCCACACTGTGACCACTCCTCTGGGACAACCTCCCTCCCCCAGCAAGGCACAGAGAACCATTCCTGCTGCAGAGTTAAGCGGAGATTAAGCTGGTCTATGACAGAACAAAGCCTGGTTTGGATGAATTTAAGCAGCTTACCCAAGAAGAGAATTCCCTAGCAGTGCCATTCATTTAGAGAAACATTACTGTTTCTCTAAAGCCTCAGCATGGAACAGGGGCAGAGCTCAGGGGACAGGACCTGCAGCTGTGTGACAAAGCTCATACAGATGGGCTCACCCTATTGCACAAGTTTGTCCCTCCCTGTTCCCACATCAGCCAGCAATCCCAGAGCAAAAGCTGCAGCTCTCAGTCAGGAAGGAGGCATGTGGAGACACAGCCTGACTGCAAAATCGACTGAGTGAAACGCATTAGGAGGAGGCAGAGCAGAGAATGGAGCAGGAGAAGCAGTGGTGATAAAACAAGAAAGCAGGAGTGTGAAATAGCAACAGAGCAAGGTGAGACGTCCCAGCACAGATAAGACATCAGCAACATAACCACCTTCTCCAAATCAAGAAGTGTCCTGCTGGAAGGGTTCTTGGTTGTGTTGTTTCAGGGCTTGGGGTTGTACTTTTTATTTTTTGGCTTTTAGAAACTCATCAATTAATTCTTCGTGGTATTGTAGACTCTTCCCAACTCTGCTGGCTATCCCAAGCCTTTCCATTCTTAGGACCTGGTCTTAACATTTCTATTCCTAATGCCTCCTCTTTCCCCAAATTATGTTTTTATTCTTATTTTTATTCTTTTATTACCATCCTTCCCTTCAGCTGGTACAGAAAAATCATTCACTCCGAGGCCCTCGAACCCCAAGGATGCAGCACAGCCTTTTCTCAGGAGGAGCAGGGAAGCACAGAGCCTCTGTAAATGTTCCTTTTGTAAGTGTGCTGGGGAAGTGACTTCCAAGGAACAAAGCACTCAGTTGTGAAACAAGGATTACTTGAGAGCTTGCCAGTAAGGGCACACGGAGGCTGAAGCAGTGGCAGGAATGCTTTGGCCGAGGAGCTCCAGCAGCAGGGATGACACGAGGGTGGAGAGCCCAGCGCTCCGTGGGTCAGCTCCGGTCCGTGGCCTCGGTTCCACCTCTGTCCTGGAGCACGAGGGTCATTGGTAGAGCAGGTAACTCTTGAGGGAGGCTGGCAGGGGCAGGGTGGGGATCTCAGTCAGTCTGTCCTTGCCCAGGGCAAGCCTCACGGCTCGCCGGCACAAGTCCATCAGAGGCAGTGGTTCAGCTGGGAAAAGAGACCCAAGACATTAACAGCCCAGCCCACAAGGCACACGTTCACTCTGCTGCTTCTACAAATCCCCCAGGAAAGACTGAGCAAGAGAAGGGAATGCCTGGCATGTCTGCAGGACCTAAGCCATTCAGCAGCTTCAGCTCATCAATTACACCAGCAGGGCATGAGGTTTCTGTAGGTTATTTAAGCCATACATGTGTGAATGAAACAATCCTAGAATACCAACTGGAAGTTGCTCCTCTGGAATACCCTTCATTCCAGTCAGAACACATCTTCGAGCTCGTGCCTCTTACTGCAGTATCCAGAAACTTTTGTAAGAGTCACTGAAGTAAAAGACTGCAGCAGCCAGAGCATCATGTGGTCTGGGTACCCAGAAGCACCATGATTTATCTCATATAGGAGGGTAACAGCTGTCAAGCCCTCCATTTATACTGCATAGTTTCCATGAAAAACAAAGCCATCTGTCAAAGCTTCATGTTACTACTTGCACCATGACGTTTCCACTAGAGGATTCCCTCCTGTGTCACAAACCCGGGAAGGATACAAGCCTTTGGCTATCTTTTTCTGCATCCTGTATTTAAAACCCTGAGCAAGACAATACAAGTTTTTCAGGAATGGCACATGGGGCCCTTTGCTGCTGAGGAGTCATTGACAACACGGAGGGGACTGAGGTCAAAGCCAGAGCTAACACATCCCAGCTGCACAGGAGGAAGATACACATTAGCTCCCCACAGCCCCTGCTGCTGAGCCTGTCACAGCTCACCCTGACACCCCGTGCTGCTCGAGCCTGAGGGGTTTGTCCTGCCCCCAGAGAGGGCTGACAGACATCCCAAAGCAGATAACTGGACGTCCTTCTATAGCCTGAAGGCTCTGCCTGCACCTTTAGAAAGCTTCCTTTACTTGGGCTGAACACAGACACCTAAAAGCACCCACGGCACAGAATGAGTTTGGCTGAGAAGCTGCAGTTTTCAGTGACTTTGACAGACGCCTACAGCTCCAGCTTCTACTGCTACATGCCAAATTAATCTGACTGTTCATAGAGCTCCCCAAGCCCCACCATTTATCACACACGTTCTGTGTCACAAGGAAGACACGGCTGCACTCAGCTCTGGCCTGTCGGCTCATGACCCATTTCAGGATCCGTGCTGCCTCTTCCTCAGGGACAGGTTCCTGCAGCAGGCTGCACCTCTCTGCTCTGGCTGTGACACTGCCAAAGAGGCCCATTACTGGCAGCACTCCTTTGGCACTTCCCAGCGTAGCTTATTCTTAAACCACCGGGGCACAAACTCGCTGCATTCAAAGTCTGCCCCAATTCCGCCCGCTCTGCACAGAGACAGCTGGGACAGAGGCAGTGCCCAGCCTGCACCCCAGGGGACAAGGGCCCTGACCTTCAGAGCCTTTACATATTCACAGAACAAATACATTTCAGTTTAGTGGCCTTAAAAGGAGAGGATCTTCCAGAGAGATTAAGACTTGTCCTCATCTAGTTTGCACTGATAACCCAGTCTGACAGGAGACCAGAAGACAAAGCACACACATATCTGACCTCCTTCCATTCACAAGCACTACAATCACTGGACAGTGTTGCTATTGAATGCTCAGAAGTGGTTAGAGCCAGACACCTTCTTTCTATCTGTGCCAAAATAGCATCCCGTCATTGCTGGCCTGGTGCCCACAATTCACTCCTTAGCTGAGAGCACATTACAACCAAATCCAGTCCTGGAGGTGGCCGTTTCCTTGCTAAGTGCAGCTCTGTGCCAGCAATTCCACAGACTTGCTGGCTTTGAGCGGAGCTGCAGGTTTTGGCTTTGACCCTCCAGCAAAACTTGGTTCCTGGAGCTGCTGACATTCTTTAAGCTGTTGTGGCAGAAAGAGCTGGGCTTTCTTTGGGTGAGAAAATGCTCTGCCAAGAGCTCTCTGTTTGGTCTTGCAGAGCTGAAGTGTATTTCTCAAAGTACTCGCAGATTTTGCTCCTGCCCCTTTGCAAGGCTCTCCTGGTTATTCTGGCAGCTCAGTTTGTCTGGTGCCTGGTGGCAGCTTTGTTGCACCCCAGTGTCAGGGTTCACCAGAGCCGGGCCAGCACCAGGACACCTCCAGCACAAACAGAAGAGCCCAGTATGCTACAGCTCTTGGGCAGACACTGTTCTGGAATGCAGGGGAAACTACTCTTCATACCAATACTGCCAAATTTATTTCACTAGCAACATAAATCCAGATTTTAATCCACTTCCTTCACCTCTCTCCTCCACCCTACCCAGAGGACTGAGTCACTGAGTCTGGCCCCATGGGAACTTCTGACTATGAGAGATAACAGACTTTAGCACATTTGGACAGCCAAATTTATTACTAAGCTTAGCTAGAGATTGATGTGCCTGTTAGTAAAAGGCCTGGCATGCAAGTTGGGCTGACTACAGTATCCAGCCCCTTGCTAGAAACTAGCACACTCTGCTCAGAGACGCAGGGAAATGAGCTACTTTTCTGAAAGATGAAAAACATTCCCATTTTCTTAGATAGGGACAGATTTTCCCTTTCTTGCCTGCAAGAGATTTTAAACATCCCTTCATTACCCATTTAAAGAAGGGGATTGTCTCAGACTTTCTGTAAAGAGACACCAGGATTCCAGTGCCAGTAGTGCAACTGTCAGAAGAATGTTCCTGCTGCTCTTTTGGTAGCAATACAAGCTTTCCCATCTCTAGTTGGACACCCGGCATCACCTTCTCCCACCAAACGACCTCCCCAAGCCCTGCCTGCTCCCTGCAGGGCCTTGGTGACAGAACATGTGTGCAGTCAGATAAACATTGCGTATTTGCCATCGAGCACTCAGAGCTGCACCCAGCAATCCTTCTGCTGACACGAATCCTCACCTCCCTAGAGAGAGGAAAACCCTCCCCAGGACGGCCCAGCAAGGGCAGCCAGAGGCCCGTGCTGCCAGAACCAGCACAGGAGTCATACTCACGGTCAAGTCCGTTCAAGTAGCACATCCGTATTTCACAGTGGCCCCACACCGCGCTCACCACTGGGTAGAGTTTTTTCCCTTTGAGTCCTCGAAAGGCAACCCCCATGTACTGCCCGTCCACGATGAAGCTCAGCGTCCCGTCGTCCATGTCCAGAACCACCAGGAAGGAGTCGGGCACGATGAAAGTCTCGTCCGGTTCTAGGAAGGCAGGGTAGGTTTTGCTGGGCTGGTTCTTGCCGTCGTGGTAGAGTCTGTTGCGCCCGAGGTCCCAGCCCCAGGACTCGTGGTTGTTCCCCACGAGCGTCGTGTACCCCACGGAGTGCAGGGGGGCCTCTGCCGTGGCCACCCCGACCACGGCGTGGGTGCCCCGCTGGCGCATGGCCCACGTGATCTGCCACACGTGCAGTCCCCGCGTGTACCCCACCTTGCCCCTGATGGCATCTGTACTCTGGGCCACCGGATGCCGGTGAAATATCAGTTTGTCGTCCTCTTTCACAAACACGTTCAGCGAGCGATCGTCGTTGTTCCACGAGTGCAGCAACTGCACTTCATAGGACACCGGAGGCATGTCCAGCAGCAGGTCCAGCCGGGTGGGTTTGCTGTAGTCCAGTCCTTGGAGCTCCTGTTTCAGTGGCCTGTATACAGGGTCCCTCATGTCCACAGTCTTTATCCCACCTGTGACCTTCTGACCCATTGTGCGTCCTGATTTCGCCTCTTTACAGGCTCATCGATTTACCTGGCAGCTTCTGCTGTCATTCAGCCCTGCAGAAAAGGTTGCCAGGACACTTTGTCAAGATGTGCACCACTCAGTATTGCCTAATGGATGGAAAGAAAAACAAGAGACAAGTTAAACATTAGCACATTCAGCCCTGTATGCCACATTCACAGAGCGCAGCGTTCATGTGTTTATCCCAACAACGTGTGCTTCCTTTCCAGCAGCAGGAAGGGTTGCACAGATCAGCTGCCAAAGCAGCCATTGATACAGGGTTGAGGAGATAATTCTCTTCAACTAAAGCTTTGCTGAGTACCTTGGAGGCCTGACTGCAAGTCCAAAACAGCAGACAAAAGCTGCTGGGTCCAGCCTTGGGGGACACTCATTCCAGCAGCTCTTGCCCCCTCTGAACCCCAGCAGCCAAGGAGCAGATAAACCTCCTGCCTGGTTTGTCTCAAGTGAGCAGCTTCGGTTGGGGCAGCTTCTCTTCTCCAAGAGGAAAAAAAAAAAAAATCCCTAGTTTCAGTTGCAGAGTCCAGGGGGAGGAGCAAGATACTTCTCACAGTTTAGCAGTTTTGCTTCCAGATTGCAGAGAAACCTCTGAAACGTTTAAGCCAGCTTGGCCAGAGATACTCGCTCACTCTGTGCACCTCTCCTCCAGCACTGCATCCACTGAAGTGTCTCTGCTCTCACTCAGCAACACAAACAACCCTCTGTCAGACAGCTGCCAAACTGGGGGCAGCTATTAGGAGAATTAGAAGTGGGAGGGGTGCAAACGAGCTTTCTAAGAAAAAAAAGTGTTATTTTAACATTTCCTGAAGTGAGGCAATCATGCAGCACTCCTGCCAGCTACAGTCACAACACTTACTCACAACCAAGGACCTCATCTGGCATAGAAAATAGAGCATGAATCAGATCTGGTTTAAAAATAAGATTACTGGACATCAGCAAGGCTTCAGCTAGAAGGTGAACAGGGAAGGCTCCCGTATGGTCTGGATTAGAGATCAATTCAGCAGCTTCCCTACAGGTTTTTACTACTAATCCAAGGTATGCCATTGGAACAGTGAGCTAAATCCCAATTCTCAAGTAACAAGAGATAAGACTACTTTTTCTTTCCTTACCCACTTTTTTTAAAATCATGGATGGAGAGGAAAATCCTGAGATTCTTTAAAAGTCACATCCCAATGCACAGGCTGCAGTACAGCTATTTCAAACTTTTCAGGGACCTCAGATGTTGGGCGCTGCCAGACAGAAGATGCCATTTAAATAGGCCCAACCATGTTATCAGCTGCTGAGATGACCATGACATCCTGGAAGTTAAATAAATACCATCCACAACATCAAAACAAATCCTGAACCGTGTCAGCCGGCTGGCCAACAGCTGAAAACAAGCAAGGAACAGCAAAACCGGCTCGGGGAGGGCAGGCAGAGGATGCCAGTGCATCACCCTCCCACAGCACATGATTTAGCTGCTGTGCCCCCCAGCTCAGCCTGGGCCCACGTGTTTCCATGACTCACGGGCACTTCAGCCCCAAGGGCACAGGCTCCCTTGCTCTGCAAGCCTAAGGAACAGCAACACGTCAAACCAAGGGATCCCAAGAACAAGCCAAAACAGACATTAGCCGAGCTTCCCTGGGAGAGGCACATAAATGCTGACCCAGAGCAATAATTTTTAAAAAGCTTCAGAGTAAGCTGTTTGCTCAGGCTGGGATAAAACCCATCAGGCTGCTGAGACAGAACACGTGGTGCTCTGGAGAAAGCACCAGGTGAACTCCCTGGCATTCCAAGGCCTCTGGCACATGGACAAAAGCTGTCAACAAGGGACTGGCAAGGCACACGTGGAAGTCCACAGGCAAATCCAGCTGTTGGAATTTTGATTAGGATAAGGGAACAAAACATTGGCAGAGGGAGGAGAGACAGATTTCCTGTGCAGTACATGTGAGAACACAGCATAGGAAACAAGAACCAAAACAAAGCAGACTGCAGGAGTGCTGGTGCAGACCTCTTTGAAGCACAAAACACTCCGGAGAAGTAAGAGAGTACGACTGTGCTCTTCATTAGCAAAACAATGCCTTGTTCATTATGGCTTTTTGCCTTTTGCCAACACAAGCTTCATCGTATTTTTCTGAGGCTGCTGCTCCAGGAAGGGAATCACCCCAGTGAAAGACAACAGGGACTCCTGAAGCCCATGGGGCAGGACAGCCCTCACTGCCTGCCCTGCTCCAGGAGCAGATTTCTGAACACCAGCACCACTCATCACTCACATTGGTGAGGACTTTCCCAGGCAGAGTGTTAACAGCAGATGAAAGACAATGGCCAGAATAAAGAGAAAGGGGAAAGAAAGGAAGAAGACTGAAGCAAAGGGGTCAGTCAGAGTGAGAGCAGGTCAGGTACTGAGCACCCCATGCCAAGACTTAAGTGCAATACGGCTCCTTATTAGGGCAAGGCAATAATTCCTGCTCACAGCTGGCTCTGCTGTTCCTGGCACCAGTCTGGCCTAGAATTGCAGAGCAGCACCTTGCCCTGCAGTCAGGAACACAATTATGCCCTCATTTTTTACAAGGAAAAGCCTCTTCATGCACAAGACAATACAGGCACTTTCCCGCAGCAGGAGAGAGACAGAGAGGCTTATCCTGTTAAATTAATGGATTAATGCCCTGGGCAGCTTGATATGAGACACAGCCAGCCATAAACGAAAAGATATGCTGGGGAAGGAGCTGCTTCAAAACCTTTGAACTGCTACAGGTTTAAGTACAAATGTAAACACTGAAAGTGCTTTTATCTATCTTATCAACAGCTCAGGCTTGCTGCAACTCTGCTCTGCTTTACCAACACAAGCTCATCCCCATGATGCTCAGTTCTGCTCCCATGCTATTGTCAGTTCTATTGTTTAAGCCCAGGAGGTTAACACTGTGGAATGAAATTCTAAGGGTGTCTCAGAGAAAAGTATTCACTGCTATTTTCAGTGAGAATTGGACCTCCCTTCCATTTAGCTGTTCAGAGCAAGCAGTTTGCCATACTAGGAGGATATGCCAGGTTCCAAAAGTGCTTGCTGCAAACAGATCAAGGCAGGAGACAGCAAAGACATTTAAATGGAAGGCAAAGTCCTGCTGTTAGAATAGGGAGAACACAGCTCTGCAAGTAAGATATTGCACATGGCAGAGCAGAGTTGGTGTCCAGCTTCTCTTTGCAGTTCAGAAACTCATGGCTCCTCACAGATCCTCCCTTGCTCTGCACTGACAGAACACTTGCCTGGAGCATCAACAACAAGAACACATGAAGGATCCTCAACTCCTTGATTCCTATCCAGTTTTACTTTATTTCTTCAAGTCAGTTTACTGTGGCTTTACTTCCTTCCCATAATACTCATGAGGTGTACTTCTACAGATAAGAGGCCAAACCTTTAAACACCTCGTAGGCTCTGGGTGCTCCAGAGACAATGAATCAGAGCCCTGCCCTAGAGATTTCCAGCCTGGAACACACCTCAGGAGAAGAAAAGAAAATATATTCATATACTGCACATGGTCATTGACTTGCTTACAGCTTTAGAACTAAAGGATCCCAGGCAGTACCAATGAATGAAACTAAAAAACCCACAGTAGTTTTGCTCATGTTTCCATGATTTTGCTAGAAAAGCATAAGGAGAACTTGGTTAATTTTCTTGGGCTGAATGTTCATCCTGCAAGCCAATAGCCAGAGGAGCCACACAACTCCCAGTTTGCTGGCTAACCTGCCAGCAGGCAGATATGTGCACAGCCAGCATGTCAGAAACCCCACAAATACCCTTCACAGTGCTTCCCCTCCTTTAGAACAGCTTCCACACCAGGGATTTCCCCTTCCTCCCCTGCTGGGGCTGAGAACAGATCGCTCCATCACGGAGATATTCTGTGTAACCAAGCTAAAAGCCAAGGTGGATCAGCAACGCTAAAACACATCTTAAGTGGGGTGAAGAGGGGAGAACTCACGTGCCTCTAACAGCATCCAAACTTCAGCCCCAAAGAACCAGGACACTCGATTTTCCCTGGTGTTAATTCTCAGCATCAGAAACAGTGAGTGACCTGCACTGTGCATTTCTGCCTGGTGCAGGCAGGCTGTGACACCCGGCCCAGCGCTGATGCAATCCCTTCACCAGCATTCTGGCCTCAGCACCCTTCCCACCCGTCAAACACCGAGCAAACCCTGGGAAAAAGCAAGCTCACCCCTGCTGCTGGAGCTCTCCAGTGCTGTGTTAGCAGAGACCAAGCAGCTACAGCAGAGATGACAGGAACAACTGAACCAACAACATGGTCAGGGCGAGTTTCGGAGTGTTGCAACTTTGCTTGGATCAGGACTGGGCAGGCAACCCTCGCTGCATAGCAATGGTTTTGGCAGCCTCACGGCTGCCTTGCCCCACATGGAGAAGGTTGCCACAGGGGCAACTGGCTCAGCCCCACCTCCTGAGGAGCAGCAGCAGCTTGGCTCAGCAGGTTTGGCTGCTGGCAGGGCTCCGTGGCCTCCGCAGAAAGCGAAACTGCAGTCGCAGATCACGAGAGGTTGGGCAAGGAAGAATTAAGGAAGGTGGCACGTGTCCCAGCAAACAGCAAAAAGGAAAGTCTTCCAGCAGGGTAAGAGGCCCCTGACAAGTCACGAGATGTGTCAGGGATGGGGAGAACAAGTCACTCGGTGTCTGGCAGCGCTTGACTTTCCTGGACTACAAGGGCAACGCCCGCCCTGCTGAGCAAACGGCCCCATTCATCCCCTGAGCAGCACCAAGGGCTCTGCTGTCCCCACAGGAGGCAGCTGGCACAAGCCAGCCCACCCTCAGACCTACAGGAAAGGCTCCCGCCCAAGGAAGCCAGGAGCAGGTCATTGTACAGCACTGTTAGGACTTGTAACCATGGAGCATCAGCTTGTCTGTGTGAGCACAGCTCGCTCTCACTCCTCGCCTTGGGATGATTCAGGCAGTTTCTGCTGAAGTTTTCTGGCTACTTTTGCAATGCTGAAGGCAGCATGCCCCCTTACACCATCTCTCCAGTGTCTGGTTCTCCAAAACAAAGCACTGAGGTTACTCTGAGCAGCACATCTGAGTAAACTAAAACCTGAAGTAACAAACACCACCCATCCTCAACCAAGCCACTTACTAGACACCAATTTAAACAAATTTCCACTGTCCACCTACCCAGCCAGTTCCTGTTAACTACAAAGCGGCATAATCTGACAGAAAACAATTCTAAACAACAGGAGAGAGTTTACTCTCCTCTCTACTCAAATACAAAAAGTATTTGTAATGATGGAAGCAACTCAGAAGGAGTTCCAGAAGTCTGTGCCAGGGATCTTCTCTCCTATTGAAGGCAGGTCACAAACAGCAATTTTGGTTGCAGAGAAAAGGCATTTCTCTAAATGAAACAAGCGAACTCAGGCTGGTTTTCCTCACAGAGGAAGTTGAGTGGATGTTTCAAAGGTCATTAGGCTCTTTCCAGCTCTGCATAAGGTAACTTATGAATGTCAACTGCATGTTAAAGCCCAGGCACAAATCAAGACTCTTTAAAGCAGCTTCTCAGAGGCAGATTGCAGCCATTTGCCTGCAACAATTATGTTCTTGGCATGAGACACTGCTAGTCCAGCTTCCTATGGTCAACCCACTTAGGCCAGTACTCTCAAGCAGTTCTTTTGTCCCTTTTCCAAAGCTACTTTGCAGGAGTTTTGTCCTGGGTATTCTGAGGACAGCAGCAGCATTAGGAAGCTATACAGGTTAAACCATTACTGCTGCTGAGCCCAGACCTCTGCATCACCAGCAGCACAGTTGCTCCTTACCCTGCTCTGATGTGTCCATTTCCTTTCCACACTTACTCATAGTCTGTGGCCTTTACAGCCCGAGTCAGGACAAGGAGGCTCTGGCTGGAAACAGTTCATTTACTGGTACTGGAACTCACAGATGTTAAAAGGACATAAGCAATTTGCTCTTTTTTCGGCACGTTAGTTGTACAACAGGAATTTACTCTGAACACACGTCCCTAACACAGCAGAGCTCTTCCACACAGGCACATCGACCCCTGGGCTGCAGAGAGAGCAGCATTATATGGCATAAGAAGGGTTGTTAAGTTTGCCACGGGGCCTGGGAGAAGCCATTGTAGAGTATTCCCAGTGAGCAGCTGGTGAGCAGGCCAGGAACCCAGCAAGTGAAGCTCTTCTCACGCCAGGCAGGATGGAGCCCCGGGTTTACCATCCCACACTGAGGTGACAGCTCTGCATCGCAGCTAAACACCGAGAAATTCAGCCAGAGTCCCTTCCCATGTCCCACATTTGCAGCTGCAGCACTGACCTTCCCTACACCTCTCTCCTTTGCTCCTCTCCAGCTTCCTGCTGGTCTAGAATATCTGCTCGCAGCCAACTGGTGAAGTGCTACTTTCCAGAAGCAACTTTAAACTCTGTGTTGTAACAAGTGTTTACAGGCAGCTGTTACCTACAAGACCGACCTGATGAACTTGGGTTCCAGGTACAATTCAGCATCTGAATCATGCTTGGTGCCACGAAAGATTGTCACCTGCCCGGGTGTCAGCCAGGTCACCTTGCAGCCCAGCCATTCACCTGAGGCTCCCAGGTTCACAGCGCCCACAGTGACTCACAGACATCCCTTGCTGTCAGTGCAGGAGCTGGGGACAGAGAGATTCTTTTGGAGGAAACAGCAGAACAGCTGTGGTTTGGCAGCTCAGTCTGAGCAGACACAGCACCTGTACTTGGTGCAAAAGGCACAGACTTTTCACAGCTCCAATTTTTTTACATGCACTCAAGAGATGTGTCCGTAACCTGCTTGCGGACTAAGTGCCATCAGAAATAACTCACATAAGCAGCAGGAAGGAAGGTCACAGGCAACCCTTTTTCACATGTCCAGAGGTTCACCTTCCTCACACCTTTGTACCTGTCCAGCCACCGCCAGCTGGTTTTCCCCACATTATTGAGACTCTGCATGTGAACAAGCACTGCGTCCAGAAGAAGCCTCCCAACCCTTCAAGGCTGAAATCGATGCTTGGCCCGTTGCCAGTACAAACCCCCAGTTTTGTAACCCAGCAGCACTTGAAAGGCCTGGTCCAGTTGCCATGCTTGCCCAACGATTTTCCCTCCAGCATTGGAGCCATTTGATAGGCTGCATTTAGAGAGGCATTTCCTCCACAATTAGGCCACCATAAATTTTAACTAGTACATGTTTATGTTCAGAACTATTTGCATTAAAGAAGCCCACATGATCCATACTAAGCCACCCTCTTGGACAAGAACTCCTTGCTTTTTGTTATTTCCCCACTTAATTTGCAGCCTACACTGCCCACTGTCCATCCCTCATCTCTGTTTAAGTGTCTGGATTCATTAGTTTTGTCTGATAATGAGGAGATGGGGAGGGGAGTAGTGGGTGGAAAGAATGAAACTGATGTTTCTACCTCTGCCCAGAGTTTCCACTCCTGTATCAAAAGCACTTTTTTGGTTATAACTGCGAGACTGCAAACCCATCAGGACAAAAATTTTGATAACAAAGCACTGCTTTCCCCTACAAACAGTTCACAAATCACTGTAGTTTATTGCTAGCAGCAGCTGCATTAAAAGAAATCCATGTTCTCAGCAGTCACCTACCAGAACTCCCCTTCTGTCTTCTTCCTAGGTGACAGCAGGGCACAACAAAGAGACTTTCTCAATCAGATGGCTTGAAAGTGTCCACAGTGGATTGTGAGGATTTCAATCCCTGCTCCCAAAGGCAAGACAAATGTACTCTGTCAGGAGACACAGGATCCAGCAGGATTCCTTCTCTCAGGTAAACCATTTGTAGTTGGAGCTGTTTTAGTACTAAGGTTGTTCAGTTACTGTCTCTTCCTTTTTTCATTTAAGGATGTCACAAGCACTGCTAACAGTAAAGCAAAAATCCCCACAACAGAGCAGCTGCCAAGCACCAGATTACTCAGCCTGTTACCCTCAAATACGTTTATTGTGTCTGAAGCTTCAGCACATGTATTTACATCAAATACATCTCTGCCAGAGGGGAAGTTGTGCAAGTGTCTGGTACTGCTCATCACTACAGAAAAAGCATAGTTGAAATCTGGGCCATGTACTAGAAACAAGTAATTCTTGGTCCATTGCAACACCAAGACATTGGGGTCTCTGCTCCCTCCAAGCAGATTCTTACAGCACCAGGAACTGGATGCTGTTCTGATTCAGAGGGCAGAGCAGCACATTCAGCAAAATCAGGGCCTCGTGGTGCAGAACTGAAGTTATGCTCCATCCCTGCTTCCCTGGCACTCAGCTTGGGCAGCTTTGGCACAGCACCTCCCTGGGTCTGCATTTCCCCCGTTTGGATGGGCAGCAGCAGCACCAGCCTACCACAGAGGCGAGGAGGAGACGCTTGGTAAGAGGGAAAGACCCAAGTGCTGCACCCTTCTCATCCTTGCACATCACCTGAAGAGTGCTGGAGCAAAAAGTGAACAACAGGACCACAGAGGCTGCCACAAACTGCCTGTTACTGAGGAGGAAATCCCAAGTCTCAGGTTGTGATACCCAGAACACCACTCAGCTCCTCCTCACAAAACCCTGCCCTGTCCCTGACATTTAAAGAAGCAAAACACACAGATTCAGTTCACATGCCTCATTGTCTTACCTTGACACATGGAAAAACTCAGCATTCCTCTATAATATTTACCCAGATCTCTTCATCCCCGGCTTCTTAAGCGTTGAAAAAAAGGACTGAAGTTACATCCTTGTGTATGAAGACCCCAGTGGATCTTTCACACTTCAAACTACAGATTCAGGTCTTTCCCGTCCTGAGGTCTGTGGAGACTGAGGGTGTCACCACTGAAGACAAAAGCCTCACAAGAGGAGACAGCTGAGTCACTGAGGAAGTGACTTTTTTTTGGTACTGTTTAGGAAACCATTCTGTTCACTTAGCAGAAGGATGTTTTCAGAAGTCAGCACCCCTGCAATGCATCCAAAGCAGGAGCTCATCACACAATCGTGACAGGTTCTTTAAAGCAAGAACCCCAGAGCCTGTCAGATTCTCCAGTGCCTCCAGCACCTGCCCATAGGCAAAAACACCTTTCATGGTCTCCCTCAGTGAGTCTGGTAGTTCCAGTAGGTATTTCCCACATCCCTACTCTCAGATGAGATCTTGGACCATGACCTGCACAGCAGATGTGCCTCTGCTGCATCAGACAGTTCTTGTAACGTGCTAAACGATGACAACAATATCTTTTCTTCCATGCCCTGGACACTGGCCAAGCCAGCCATGGCCTAAGTTTAGGAATTCTCCATTCCCTGAAGTCACCTGCTACATAAACAAGGCTGTGGCTCAGCCTTATCCACCAGCTGTCCTCCGTCTGAGGACAGGCAGGCTCCAACATCCCCCTTGGAAACAGCCCTCACATCACCCTTTAGGAAGCACTGCAGGAACAGGGCTCGTCTTTTTAAGTGGAAAAGATGAAAGCCAAAAGCTGGATGCTCACATGAACCTCATGCTCAGTACGAGTCTTTGAAGGCAGGAAGGCCGGGGAGGGCAGGGTGGGCTGGGAAAAGCAATTCTGTCTGGCTAGGGGATACAGACTGCCTCACTGCCACAGCGCCGTGCCTGAAGGGCTGTGCTCTCCTCAGGTCCTTCCTCCTGCTGTGCTGCACCTCGAGCTGTGTGGCTGCACCCCTGACAGCTTCAGCCACATGCTGCAGCTGGAAGGAAAACAATCTGCACAATCACTGTGCACTGACACCAATGGCTGGCACCTCCCTTCCCATGTACAGCCTCCCCTCGAGCAGCTCAGCTTCATCTACACCTCCCACCCCAAAAGAAGTCACTGATGTTCCCAGGTAAGGAGGGATCTGCATGTTCACTTGTAGTGAGCAGGGTTCAGGAGCTTCCAACTCTCAGATTTGTTTCCAAGGAACAAAGAATTACCTTCAAGATAAAAACAGCAGTTTTATTATCAAAGTTAACTAGGTACTTTGCTTTGAAATACAGTTTCTTCCCCTGCATCAAAGGGCTGTTAATTTTAGTCTTGTAGCAAAAAAGAAAAAAAGTAGAAGAAATGAAAGCAGCATCTGCTTGGAAGAGATGAATGCAAGATAAAAGGCGTCTGTGACAGAAAGCTGGCAGCAGCCTTATGTTTTCTATTCAACTTTAATCTGGGAACAACAACCACCCTTAAACATAACAAAAGCTGTGGAAAAACCCTTTCCAAATCCAACAACATAGCCAGAAGATGCAATTTCTCTTCTCCAATTGTTGCAGCAGCCAGATGAGGTGAAGAGTCCAGACAAATCCAAGCTTGCTATACCAGGGTCACCCAGTACCTCGGCTTGCTCAAGTCCACAATATCCCTGCTTTAGCTTCCAATTCCTCCTTCCCTCCCTCAAGTCTCCATAGAAAAAGCAGTTTCCTAGAGATCTTCCACAAAAGGAAGCAGTCACACCATGGCAGAACACCTCCAGAATGCCTGGGCATAAAAGGTTTGCAATCCAGCCAGCAGAGAACAGCAAACAGCACTGACATTTCTTGTCTGCCCAGGACAGGCTGTTCTCTGCAGAGACTCCAGTCAGTATCATCGCTTCTGCAGTGGAAGAAGTGAAGCATGGATCCCCAGCCTTCCACTGCATAGCAGGGAGTATGGAAAGCTGCTCCATGTGACCTTTAAACTGTTTGGAACTACGGAGCAGCGAGGAGCCAGCACAGTGCACTCTGCCTGACCCAGCCCACTGCCAGCCTCTAGAAAGATGTGGTGTTCACCTCCCATTGCTGAGGCAGCTGCCAGAAGCTGTGTAACTCAAACATTGGCTATAGGAGCAAAAACCCAAGGAAAGAGCTGGATAAACATGGAACAGACCAGTGCCCAGACTTTTGTCAACATTCAGCAAATCACTCCACCAGCAGGCTTAGTAAGGTGAGCCCTCCATGTCCAGGAACACACACCAGCAACGAGGGATCGCCCAGCAGCTCTCAAATGCTGAACTAAGAGGATATTCCTGGCAGACAGATTGCACAAGAGACAGCTCACACTGCCAGCTTTACTGGAACACACTCAGCAACTCCCCGCAGCAGAGCATGCCGGGATGATGCTTCACTGGGTTTCTGACTTGTCATTAGCCAAAAAAGTTTAATGACATGGTTGGACTCTGTGTTTAGCTATAATTGACCTGGGACATCCCATAATTAGGAAGAGACACTGCACATCTCACTGGAGCTGGCAGTGAGTGCAGTCTCAGCGTGATGCAATGTTTTGCTTTCACCATCACCTGAAAGGGTCCCTGGAAATTGCTGTGGTGGTTTGAGACAGGCAGGGTGACCCAAAAGCTTTGGCTGGCTTCTTAAATCATCCACCAAAAGGCTTCACAAAGCAGCAATTTTGAGAAGCCTTTCTAGCCTGCCTGCTTGAAGTTTTATCCCTGTAAAAGCTCAACGAGACAAATCAGATTTGAAAGTGCAGAGCACCAAAATGAAGAGGATAAAAGCACTTTATCCAAACTGTGGCTGCAGGAATGCACATGCTGCTTTCAGAGGACATCTGCACTGTAAGGTGGCCAGATATCCCAGGGCAACTTTTTCCTGGAAATAGCAGTTGTGGTAATACAGAACAAATGTTTTTGCCAAAAAAAGCGACCAAGACATGCACTGCAGCATTGTTCACAGCAGCTTCACTACTGGTTCAAGTGGCAAAGGGTGAAATTTGCCCCTTAGTCTTACTAGGACACACTCAGAAATTCATTCCTAAGCAACAGCTTCACAAGCTTGAACTCTGTAAATCAAGTGATATTTAAAGTGGCTTCCTCACCACCTCCAGGGTGCCAACACTCAGCTGCACCCCAAGGCACAATCTCCTGCAGGGGAGGAACGAGACAGCCACTTCTCAGAGTCTGAGGTCTGGTTGGTGGTGACAGGGAATGCTAAGATGGTTTCTATCCCTTCTGTTTCCACCTTCCAAATGCTCTGACACCACCACAGAAGCCTGAGTAAGCAGAGTCTGAAGAACGTGCATGTCCTTCCTTCCCTCCCTAGGGCTTCTCAGCAGACTAAACTGTGGGTTTCCTCTCTAAAACAACAAAATTCCATACCTGTAATTAAGCCAACAGCTTTCTGCTGTGGCTATCCAGACTTTGCCATCTGGGTCCTTTCCATTAAGGTGACCCATTGAAAAACCTGTCCAGTGTAAGAGAGAAGGAACAGTGCAATAGTCAGTGATGAAACACGCTCGTGAGCTGTGCTCCTGAGTCCTTATCTAGGCACTAAACAGCTGCCAGGACTTCCAGAGTTCAAAGGCAAGACAAAAGCTGTACAGTCAGCCTATCCTCCCAACATACCACAGCCATCACAGGTCCTCATAAGTCAACATGCCTTCTAGATAAGTGTTTAACATAAACATTTGTAGAGTCACTTAATTCCTGGTGAACCCAGCTATTTGATGTGGGCCACAGAAAGCTCCCATGACATCAATGGAAAATTTCCAGTTAGAAAACCAGGTTTGAAACAGATTAATAGAAGTTAAGAAATAGAGATGAAGAAGCCTTGTAGAAACAGTCAGAACATCTGTTCTCAAGCAAGATGCACTCAATATACTCAGGAACAAGCAGAAAAGAGAAGCTGCTTTGCTTTTTCAAAGTTTAGAGATCCAGAACAGTAGAGATAAGCCAGTTGTGTCAGCTGCTGTCTCCAGTGTGTAGGCTTCTGTCTTTTCTGAGGCTGCTCAGTCTCAGTCGAAGTATGTTCAGCTGTTTCTTGGCTGCTGCTGAAGTCCTTACTCCTCCTTTCGAGGAGGCTGCGTGGCTTGGCCAGGATTTGCAGTGTGCAAACACCAGTTGGAAAGTAATGAGAAAGCCACTGCCACCCACCACTCAGTGCTCCACAACCTCCCAAACACGGGATAGATGCAAACTGTCTGGAATAGCCAATGCCTGGAACATCAAACAAAGCCACCACATCCAACAGCCTTTTCCTCCATTAAAACCTCGCACCAGACTAAACTCACCTTGTGGTTTTATCCCTACAGTCAGTGCATTACACTACTGCTGCTAACATCCAATGGAAGCATAAACTGAACCCCCCCTCCAGATAATACCAGTGCTTTGGGGATACCATCCTAGACTGGACAAAGCTGGCTATGGAGCTATTCACCCTGGAGGAATTCATCTAAGCACGGATAACTGGACTGCCCAGCTCTTCTATCAGGCTTGGAGGCAAAATAGGGTTCCACTGAGGAACCTGCAAAGCCACCTCATCCCTGCTGCCACCCTGCCACCTGCTGGGCCACCTGCTCTGTCCACCTGGGCCCCAGGGCTTCCACTTGACACCTCTCTGGCACCACAACCCTGGGTCAGACACCATTTCTGTGACAGACTCGTTCTGTGGGCCTCTTCGATATGCCAAAACAAGATTTAAGAGCATATTGAATGTTTTCCTGTTGAGAAGGCTTTTATGCCAATACAATCACTGCTGTGCCTTCTGCTGTGCTGTTTTGCACCTTGAAATGGAGATTCCCATGAGGCCAAGGATTCTTTCAAAACCAGTCTAGACTGAGGATTGGTTGGCCTTTTTGCCAAGTTTGAAGACAGTCTAATCCAAATAACGTAAGAGCACATGCCTCTGAACAAGTGCTGGTTATAATACCTTCCTCTCCACCTGAATGACCATGAGCTCAAACCCCATTCTCATATCTTAAATACACAGGGGGATTTGTCCTCCGTCCTAACACACAGCACACTGCTCTCCAGTGCCCACCTGCATCAAGAAATCTCTTCTACTTAAAGCTCTGCAAGCCATTCAATTCTTGTTTCTTACCAAAACTTGCAATTCTTCTCCATTTGAACAGAAAAGTGTTGCTATATTCATCCCAGGAAGCACAGTACAGCAGGATAAGACATATCTCATTTTGCTCTTGCATGTTCCTAGGTGCATCCCAAAAGTCTTGCCACACCTCTGGCCTAACGCCCAACCCGCTCAGCTTAGTCAGAGGCTGCTGCCACGTCCCAGCGTGCAGTCAGTGGAAATTCTGTTTAGCCCATGGATAATGTGCTGCCATGTGGCTGTGCCACAGCAGGAGGCCGAGCTGCTCTGCCTGGAAGGGAACACCAGCATGCCCTGAGAGCCACATCCCTAGGCCAAGGGGCAAAGATGGAAGGCACCTCATGAGTCACAGCCAAATCCCTTTCTGGAGAAAATACGTACAGCAGAAAGTCCTTACAGAAAAAATACGTACACCAAGTATGCATTCAAGTGCACCCAGCAGCACAGATTTCCTTCCGAAACAAACAAACTCAGTCCAGCAGCAGATTCACTGGAGTTCCTTGCAGGCAAACATCTGGAGGTCTCTGCCATGCTGGGGTGGCACAGCACACCTGGCAGGCTCCCCAGGTAACGCAGAGCACTGCTCTGGAGTGAGCAGAGGGCACTTGCACAATCCCAGCCTGCTGCAGATGTGGGCGACTGCTCCTTCCAGGCAATCTCATCAGGTGTCCCCTCCCACTGAAGGTGTTGACACACAAAGCTGTGCCTCCTGCAAATCCAGTTCCGTGTCACACCAGGCTCTACCAGATTACCCAGACAAAGCCTCGGATTTAACGTTATTGTTACTCATGCCAAAAGCGCAGAGTCGGACCTGTGTGGGCACACGGGACCTGCCCCATCAACAGCATCCTACAGCCACCCCACATCCCCACAGCCAGGGGATCAGGAGCAGCAGCACAGCCACGCTGACACCAGTGTCAGGGAAACTGGAAAGATGCAGCTGAATGAACCGTCCAGGAAAGCTCTCAATTCCTTCAAAAGCTGTTACTTATAAACACAGTTTAAAAAGTTCAACTATTTAACAGCTTGCTGGTCCTTGAGTGGATCATCTGAAGATCAATTAACTAAGGCAGCTATCAAGAAACTACAGTACCCAGGTTCCAGGATGAACCTCAGTCATTGAAATTGTGTATCTTATGGTTTTGCATGTATCTTTCTTCTTCTCCCCATCTCAACCTTGAGCAAGTCAAACCCACAGCTTGGAAAACCAGTAGCATATTACAGTGCTGGTCTGCCTCCACTCCCTGAATTTTCACCATTACCCAAGCTCACAGCCACTTCACAGCAGATTAGCTGCCCCTTTTTAACTTCTGCACAGCAGCTGTACCTTGGCAGGACAGCGTGCCACATACCTCACCTTGCAGCAATATCCTGCTGGAATCAGTGCCATGTGTGCAGCCCTCCTGCCCTCCTCCTCCCAGGCTGCAAACTAAGCTGTGCTGGCAAGATCTAAGAGATGCATGTGCCTGAATCAATACCAGAGTCAAGTCTGAGGCTGAAACCACTTACAATTGCCTATCTGATCCTCTCTGCAAGAGGGAAGCACAGCACTCCAGAAACGCTGTGAGGTAACAGAGCGGAAAGCAGTGCCCTGGCTCACAGAAGATCAAACGTTCAATGGTTTGATTCACTCCCATCCCCAGCTCCAATCTGTTCCAGCTGGAAGTGCACAGCGTGCCACATGGACAACCCCAGGACATGAGCGGTGACACTGTGGGGGACAGGCAAGGGAGCCCAGTGTTCAGAACCTTGACAGAAGGGCGACAGCCCGGCCTGCAGCAGCTCATGCCTATCACAGAACCCCGGAACAGAAAGTCCAAGCAACTACATTTCCTGCCCACAGGCAGCCAGCCAGGTACTTTCTGGATTCACACAGGCTCACAACCTCTTCTCAGCACAAGGGTCAACAGGTTTATTCTGCAGCTGTGTGAGTTTACAGGAACTGGGACACAGACACGAATCCTCCCAGTTCAGCTCACCCCTCACCAGCTGCTCACAAAGTTCTGAGTATTTCTTTACATGGGCACCTCTTGAATCTTCAAGTCCCAGATGCATGACTGCCCTGGGATTCGAGTGGAACAAAGCAACCCCTCCCTCATTGTCCACATTCAATAACATGACTGGTTTAGCCTTAAAATAGCACGAGGACATTGAATATCAAAGGAGACTCTCCATGTAGAGCTGCTGACAACACAGCACAACCCCATCCACTCCTCACACCCAGTGTCCCCACAGCTCAGCAGGAAGGGCCACAGGCTACTGTTTGGAAGCATTTCAAGAGCCATTATTCTCTTCTCACTGAGAAGCAGCGCTGCTCTCCCTGCAGCACAGACCCAGGGGTCCTGGAGTACCACCCAACAATGAATCAGGGCATCTAGGTAAGAACCACACTTTGGCAAACTCCAGGGCCTACTACAAACCTCCAAACACTCTAGTTAGGATGCAGGCATTTTTCACATCTCTGCATTAAGATTTTAATTTACAAGAGGCCATTCAAACCAGAATTCATCCACGGTGAAGTTTGCAGAAGTTTAAACCAAGAATTTCTAAACATCTGAGACCAATGTAGCCTTCTCATGCAGAGAACGGCTTGGCCTTACCCCTTGCTTGCTTTTCTTGGCTGTTTACCATCTGTGGCTCACGTTCTTCAGAACTAAGTTGTTTCTGCAGTTTTTGTGCAACTGAGTGCCTTTGTACATTTATGGTGTCAAGGCCCCATCTGGGATCTCCTCAGGACAGATTCCTGACTTGATAACATACCAGCTCTCCAAAGAAAGCAGTTTGAAGCTAACATCGACACAGCTGCTCCGACTTAGAAGCTTCATCAAATTCCCCTTCCAGGCTAAAAGCAAAAGTCCATGTTTGGTAACTCCATTCAGACATTACCACCTTCTGCCCCAAAGCTCTCAATTGCTCTCACTTTGCAGACAGATGGTGATGGTTGTTGGGGTCTTTTTGTTTGTTTGTTTAAGTAAAAAGCTTTCTCCTTAAAGAGAAAGCTTTGTAAGAGGACAAAGAAGCGTGTCACTTTCTCCTCCCAGGGGAGGTTTCACTATTATACAGCAGCAGCACTGCTTCAGCTTGAAACCTGTCTTCCCATGTTCTAGAACAGAAAAAACTCACAGAGCCATGAGACAAGGAAATATCAGTGGACAAGACTCTCCAGCATTAAGGAAAAAAGCTAAGGCAAAGACATGTGGCTGTTTCTCTATTAAATGAGAAAAAGATGCTAATTCAAAAAACTCTGAAACTGATCTTCAATGCCGCTGAAGTACAACACATAAAACCACAAGGGAGGATGACAAGACATCTTCCACACGAGTGGAACACTGGCAAGTCAGTGATTGCCAAGCCCCCCACTCCTCACCGTGGCACTTCCACCCTGCACAGATAAGACGACATTTCCCACCTTTTCCACCCCACTGCCAGAATGAGCCACATGGCAGAGCCCAGTAAATAAAACCTGGTAATAAGTATCCAGCCCAGCCTTAGCAACCAGACAAGCAAAGCATTAATTTTATTCTCTGCCTTTCTGAACGCCCGAGCACCAAGGGGAGCGATGGAAGCGAGGCCACACATCGAGGCAGATGTCTAGGAAGGCTTAGCCCACAGCTGTCCCTGGCCTGCAGCCCTACACTCATCCCTCCAAACCACGCTCCCTGGGGCACACAAACACTGTCAGGTTGCCACAAGCACCAGCTGGCCTGGAAAGCTCTGGGCTGTCAGACGGGTCCCAGGCACGACAGCGTGTGACAAAGAACTGTCCCCAGCAGTCATGAGACAGCACCGAGCACCCACGACACCAGCACCTGCATCTGCACATCCCAGAGCTCAGGGATATTGTCCTTCCTTCTCCTCTTGCCAAAGAAATGGCTCTGCAAAGGCAGCCCCTTAGGCTGGGACAGCTTTACTCCATTTCAGCTCCAGAGCAGGACATTGCTCATGGTTCAGCTGAGTGTTCTGTCAGTTCCTTACTCACTGCCTTTACATGCTGGGGCTGGACCTCCACACAGCATCCAGTTCACACCAAACCAATTTTACTAGGGAATTTTTTTTGTATTTCATCTCCTTAAACATTCCAGAGTTCAGGCAGCTCGTGCCACCCCACAGCTACAGAAGAAAGCAGTTCCTGTACCAAATTAACACCCAGAATGAGGATTTTTCTCTTTACTGTATAAACCACTTAGTCTGGAAGAGAATTTTCTGACCATTGCCACTGACTAATTTACTTTATCCCAGGAGTTTCCAAAGCATTACCATTAAAGGCAGAGCAGTACAGAGTCAAAAGGGAATAGATGCTTTAGCAGTCCCTGGGAAAACACAGTTAACAGTGGCACATTTCCCCCACCATATGCGTGGAAACTATTATTTTTAGCTATATTTTCTCACACTCAGCAGAGAGTATTTGGCCATCACCTGCAGCACATATCCCATCTTCACTAAGGACAACTGCACTCTTCCCTCAGCAATTGTTTATGGAAACAGAGGCAGTTATAGCAGTTACTCACACGGGGTAACTCAAGGGAAGGTTGCTTTGTTGCCCAGAGCAGTGCAGTAACTGGAAGCGAGTCAACACCTTGACATGAGCTCATTCTGCAAAGGCCACCAGCAGAGGAACCCAGTGACTGCAGTCTGGTACCAGACACTTACTCACTTCTATTCTGCAGGCATCACACAGCTTTGTCTGAACGCAGCTGGTGTCTGACTTGTGACTTGGCAAGTTGTGGGTGTGAGACGCATCACACACCTGGAAACACAAAGGAGCAGGGCAGCAACTGCACAGCCAGCCACAGACACCAGGTTTGGGAAACTGACACCAAAACAGAGCTGGTTAGTGTGGTTCATGCAGGTCTAGTCAGCTGCTCCTCCACTGCTGCTATTCTGCACTGCTCTGCCAGTTCATGCATGTACAAGGCTCCTGCCACAGGACACGAAGATAAGCACAGCCCAGCTGAAATCACCTCAGTGATAGTCCCTGCCAACACCAGTTAATCCTCGCCCCTTGTCAACACAAGCCCTCAGTGACTCCAGACTCCGTAAGTACAAGTATACTAAAGCCCAAAATGATAACCACCACTTGCATTGGCCTCTCAGAGCCCATCAGGTGCCAATTCCAGTGTATGCAGAGGCATCAGCCACGAAATTTGACTGAGACACAAACCTCAGACAGCCACGGAACACACTCCATTCCACATCTTATATTCTTCAAAACCTACACTGTGACTCGGAATATTATGTGTCTGCACTCAGTCACAAACCCTGGCATGGTGTCCTCTCTGGCTCATTAGCTACAGATTTTTAATTCCAGTAACTTAATGAATTCTTAATTAGCCCTCACAAGACAAGCAGCCCTTGCAGACTGCTTTCACTTTTTCTGAGGAAAGGAAATAAGAGCCAGGGAAAAAAACCAAGCCAGACACAGGAGAGCAACAAGCAGAGGCCATTCCCCACATGCAGCAGCAGTGAGTGACTGCACACAAACGCAGCACGTGTCAGCTGGCCAGTTCCTGGAACACAAGCCCACGTCTCAGAAGTATCCAGCAGAAGTTTACAAACAAGCTCCAAAGCGCATTATAGTGCACTTCAGTAACCTCTAGAGCAGAGGAGAGAGGCTGCAGAAGCTGCTGTTGATGCACTGCAACAACCCAATATCCCCTGAGGAATACACTGCTGGAGTTCATCCCCTGCCTTTAAGGGGGGGGAGAAGAGTAAATTGCTGCTTTGTGCATCCATCATCAGAACTACTGAGAGCCACGGCAGGGCCAGCGGGCCAGGCACCAGGGAGGGGACAGGGCAGCTCCCACGGGTAGGTCAGGGAAGATGCTCCTCCACTTCGGTGCTTCTCGGCATTGCCATTCCCTTTGTAAACAGCAGCGCGGCTCCATCGCATTCCCGGCTGTTCCCTTATTAACTCACCACAGAAATATCCTTCCTTGTAGGCTGGGAGAGCCCCTCTGACCACCCCGTAGCCAGACCTCTCTTACTGTAAGGCACTGGAGGCTCAGCACAGTTCAGTCCTGGCGATGCAGCAGCGAACTTACACCAGCAAGACTGAGCTGTCTGTGCCACTGAGCTTTGCAATGCTGCATCTGGTGTAGAAATCAGATGTTAGAGGGGTGGGAAAAACAGATTACTCCTGAGACAGAAGGTTCATAGAGCCATCCTGCATCGCTGTCATGGGGAAAAAAAAAAGAGAGGTGATCTGTCTCCAAGGAGCAACTCCCATTTTTACAATCATTTTGTAAACTTCCTTATCTTGAGCCATGGCTCAGGCAACTCACAGGTTTTGATTCAGGCATGGCCACCAGCAGCCACCAGGCACCCTGGCTGCCCACTTCAGTCAGGGAATGATGACAAAACACGGCACAGTCCAGCAGGAGGCTACAGCAAGACTGACCTTATAACAGCAGTCTAGGTCCTTCAGATACAGGATTATATAAGTCCCCATTGGGTTCGCAAAGGTTTATGTAGTAAGAAAAGAGACATAGTAATCAGACCTTGTAAGGTGAGCTCCGGAGACCACCGCGGTAACCACAGACCCTGAACAAACAACCCCGCTTCCCTGAGGAGCCGGAGCTATCTGAAGCGATTATCGCTGTTTGCTCTCCAAACCCGCACACGGCCACG
>VZTE01003148.1:577955-595105 GCA_013397775.1 Eulacestoma nigropectus | reverse complement strand
GGGAGCGGGGCCGGGGCCGGGGGGAGCGACGGAGCGGGGCCGGGGCCGGGGCCGGGGTCGCGCATCCCGGGGCACAGCGGCGGCCCCGGTGCCCATCCGCGGTGCCCATCCCCGCCCGGCAGCCGGCACCATTTCTGGGTGAAATCTGGGCTGCTTTCGTGCTGTTCTGCCACGCTCGCTCCAGGAGCGGCGAGTCCCAGCCGCGGCGCTGGGGATGTCCGCGCACGGTGCGGTCACTGTGGCTCGCATCCTCGGTGTCCGCACACCGACACAGTGTTCCGCGTTTCTTCACATAAAGGGGGGTCAGACACTGGAAGGGGCTGCCCAGGGAGGTGGCGGAGTCTCCGTGCCCGGAGGTGTTCAAGGAGTGCCCGGCCGTGGCACCTTGTGCCGTGCTCCGGTTGACATGGTGGCGTTATGTCACAGCGTGGACTCGATGATCTTAGAGGTCTTTTCCAACCTGATTGATTCTGTGATTTGTTTCAGTCACTCCGGGGAGTGTGTGTTTGCTTTTTAAAGACTCATTTGTTTACCGAAATAAACCAGGGAAGTACAATTATGTTTGTTTCGGTCTTCATTCATAACTCTCTGGACAAATCTGACCCGGTAGTGTGTCTTTCAGATGATTAATTTTTCAGTGTTTGCAGACAAAAGGAGTTGTTCGTAGCAATACTGCTGTAAACCTGTGGATTATCATAAATTCAGCAAGCCATATTGCATGGGATACCTCCAAGGACCACCTAAGAGCTGCAGGAAGTGGTGTGAGTGATTCAGGAGGTGGCAGCCTGCCATCTGAGTCAGGGTGGAATGAATGCCCCTGCATGCTGCTGGCGTTACTGGTTTTGGGGATTGGACACTGGCATGGGTCTTGACATTTCTCATCACTGATGGTCTTGGGGCACACGTGAAAAAAGAGCACAGTTAATTCGTGTGTCCTCATTTTTGTGCCTCTGCTTCCAGAGGTCTTTGCTTTCATCTCAGCTGAACTCCATTTCCAGCACAGGGACCTCATTCAAACAAGGTTCAACCATAAATACGCGAGTGCCTTTTCCTTACCTACATTTTAATGAGACAGGATACTCAGCCCTTTTTCCCCTGGCTGTGCTCCTCGTAGGGAGTGGGTAGTGAGGAGTGAGGAAGGCAGTTCCTGGGTGCATTTGTGTCCTGGATCTCTGGGGAAGAAAAGTTATATTCTGCTGAGAGCTCAACAGACTCTTTGACACATTTCATGGGCCACACATTGATTTACAACATAGTTACACCAGTTCTTAGAAGACAAAAAAACCCCTGCAGCTGCACATGGGATGAAATGAAATTGTGTGGTCCCCAGGGGACTGTAGGAACCACTGCTGGGTTATTTCTGCAGCAAGGTGGTCACAGCAGGGCATTCAGTGACAAATAACAGGGCAGGGTCCGGTGTTCAACCCACAGAGCTGACAGAAGATGTCAGAAGAAATGAATGTAGTGTGAGGGCCAAGACAAGGTAGCTGAATACTCCCCTCCTCCTCACCCCTTTCAGGCCATACAATCCAAAATCCCTGAAGAGGACTTCAGCCAGTAAAGAGGAAAAATTCTGCTGAGCTCCATGGGACAGTACATGGGTATGAAGTTGTTCATATGTGCATTCATATCTTTGCAGGACTGATGCACTTGTTTGCTGAGCATATTTTGATGTCCCTGGGGAATAGTTGCTCTATATCAGCCACTGTGTTCTATTAAAAAAACACATTCACATCAGATTAAATTTGTTACTCTAGCTGACCAGAAACACCGGGGAGATTGTAGATACAGCACAAATACGTTCTTTCACACCCTGCAAAATAGAAATAGGAGTGTTTATGTTAAATAGATACATATTTGGGTAGCTTTTTCAAAAATACTTTGCTTTCACCTGGTTCTGCTCATATTTAAGTCACTTTTCTCCACTAATTTCAGCAGAAGTTCTTCCACAATGTGTGTTGTGAATGTCCCCCCTTTGAGCTTTTTCTGCAGGATACTCTTCAGTTCTCGGACAGTTGGCCAAGCCTTGGGGGTGAGCTGCTCTGAGAGCTACTCAGTCCTGCATTTTCTTCTGTGCTGGTTCCAGGTGAGCAAGGGTTTCCTGCTCCAAGAGAGACCCCTGCTCTTTACAGCAAGAGGGAGAGGACGTGTGGGAGCAGCAGGGAAGCTGGAGGAAACCAGACGTGACAAGTGCTGAAGCAGAACTTCTCAGCTTTGTGGTGGCTTCTCGCCAGATGAGATCACAGCTCCTATGGAATCTTGTCTGCTTTTATTTCCTTCATATTTGACTTTCTTGCTTCCTTAAGAAGCAGGAATTGCTGATCTTCAATCACTTGCTTTGAACACTGCCTACATCTCAAACAACAGGACAGAGGCAGAGGGGGGTGACTGACCAGGGCTGATGTTTGTGGCCTGCAATGGAATCCCTCCAAGCCTTTCTGGAGAACTGACTGGGGATGGAGCCTGGATTAGCAGAGACTTTTCCAGCTCCCATCCTTGTGAATTCATGCTAAGACTATTGAAAGGAAGGTGGGAGGAGGAATGGCTTGGCACGCCTGCTTTCTTGTGGTCAGCATTCAGTGCTGTAGATTAGCTCTGGGGTCTGGAAGGGGATGAGCATCCACCTTCTGAAAACTGCGTCCCTTTTCAATGTCTGAAGTTAGAGATTTAAATCCTTTGGACTCTGAGGCTGGAACAGACTCTGTGGATGTGCTTTATGCCTGACTGACACTGCCCTTGCAGCAGGAGGCTGGCGGGCTGTAGCAACAAAGGGGATCCTATTGCCTTGCGTTTGGAGGGGGTGTACAAAGACAGGCAGGCAGAAAGCCTGGAGCTCTCTGTGCCCTGGGGAGAGCAGGGGAGAGAGAGAGCAACCACTCTGCCCGGAAACATGTACGTGCTGCATGCAGGCTGTGCCTGTGGGAATTGAGGGAGACAATGCAACAGATAGCGAACAATGAGCGTCTGTAATGTGCAGCCACAAAGCCAAAGTAACCCAGTGTGCTGCAGGACAGAGAGAGGCTGTGAAAACAGCAGCCTCACGAGGGAGAAATCCTGCCAAGCCTGCTCAGAGGACAATCAACAAACCCTCCTCAGCTGAAGATGGGGTGGAAAAGGGAGTAAAAGAGAGTGGGATGGAGGAGAAAAAAGAAGCATCCCTCAGGGGCACTTTGCAGGAAAAAGAAGGAGTAGTAATCTTCTTTTTAGTCCCTTCTTGTAACGGGAGCACTTGGATGCAGGAATTACTCTCTGTTCTTTTTAGAGCAACCCTTACATCCCCAGCTGACTGCACAGTTAGCTCTGAGGTACCTGCACGACTCCCTCTTCACGAGGGGGGCACCCCTCGAAATCACAGTGATTTACTGGCTGACACGAGTCCTGCAGCTGCAGGAAAGAGGCCACATCCAACACTCCTGGTGCCAGCTGTGCCTGTGGGGAGCTGAGCACATGGTCACAGCCTGGGCATGGGAGGCCACTGGGAGTGGGAAAGCAGAGAAATGGGTTCCTTGCCTTTTTGATGGATGGCCACGAATGGAATATGGTAGCAAGCAGGACGATACAGGAACAGCAGCTGGGCAGGGAGCTCGCCGTGCCCCAGGAGCCCCCGCTCATCTCCGTCAGCGCTGGTGCCAGACACAGCTGTGCTGGTCTGGGCCTCTGGAAAACGCTCCTCTGGCAGGACGGGGCTGCGAAAAGCGGCTCCCAGCAGCTCCTGGAGCACGGGCAAGCAGCACCCTCTGCTGCTGGCAGAGCTGTCTCCAGAGCCGCTCTGCACCTGGGAGTGCTGCCGGAGAGGAGCCCGGAAAGGCACCGGCAGCGATGTCCGTGCTGGGAACGCAGGGGAGGTGCCCCCACTCCCCCAGCACGGGCACCCAGCGCGGTGCTGCGCCGCTGCCGAACTCCCTCCCGAGACAGCTGCGGGGTGATGCGGGATCCAGGCAGCCAGATGAATCCTCGCCGCCCTCGGGTTTTCCCTCTCCCTCTTGCTGCAGGCTTTTTGCTTTTCCCTAATTAATCCGTTTAACATCAGTCAGGTCCATCCCACAAAGCACATTCCCAAATGGGATATGCACACCTCAGACGGACACAGAGTGTTCGGTCTCTTCTTCCCATTTCCTCCCTCTCCCTGAGTGAAGCTGCCCTTTTCCCCAGCATCTGACTCCAGGTTTCCCTTCTTCAAGGCGGGCAAATATCCAAACCTCGGTACCGGCTGCAGCTCCAGCCCCAGAGCTCTGAGCTCCCGTTCCGGCCCCCGCTCCCATCTCACGATCTCGCTGCCTTCCTCTCTGTGAACGAACACACAGAACACTCTGCCAGCCCTTTTCCTTACCCACGCAAGAAAAGCAAAGCATGAGAAAAATGCCGGAACCTTGTTTAAAAATAGCTTTGGACCTACAGCAAGGATCCTGCCGAGCGGTTTGTGTCCGTGCACAGATCCCAGCAGCGGCCACGCAGCCCCGGGCTGCTCTGTGCCTCAGGAGATGCCTACAGAAAGGGAGCCCTGTCCGGGGAAAAAAATGGGGCGATGTCTGGAGGGAGCGCCAGCAGGACAGGGCTCCTGCGGGAATTCCTGCGCGCAGGGGCCGTGTGAGAGCAGCGCCAGCCGCAGGGAGCAGCCGGAGGGCAGGGCCGGGCAGAGCCGCCGCTGCATCGCTGCGGCACCCGGGGCCCTCAGCCCGGACAGAGCCGGGGCCATCCCTGAGCCGGGGCCATCCCTGAGCCCGGACAGAGCCGGGGCCATCCCTGAGCTGGGGCAGAGCCGGGGCCATCCCTGAGCCGGGGCCATCCCTGAGCCCGGACAGAGCCGGGGCCATCCCTGAGCCCGGACAGAGCCGGGGACATCCCTGAGCCGGGGCCATCCCTGAGCCCGGACAGAGCCGGGGCCACCCCTGAGTCGGGGCAGAGCCGGGGCCATCCCTGAGCCCGGACAGAGCCGGGGCCATCCCTGAGCCCGGACAGAGCCGGGGACATCCCTGAGCCGGGGCCATCCCTGAGCCCGGACAGAGCCGGGGCCACCCCTGAGTCGGGGCAGAGCCGGGGCCATCCCTGAGCCCGGACAGAGCCGGGGCCATCCCTGAGCCCGGACAGAGCCGGGGACATCCCTGAGCCGGGGCCATCCCTGAGCCCGGACAGAGCCGGGGCCACCCCTGAGTCGGGGCAGAGCCGGGGCCATCCCTGAGCCCGGACAGAGCCGGGGCCATCCCTGAGCCCGGACAGAGCCGGGGACATCCCTGAGCCGGGGCCATCCCTGAGCCCGGACAGAGCCGGGGCCACCCCTGAGTCGGGGCAGAGCCGGGGCCATCCCTGAGCCCGGACAGAGCCGGGGCCATCCCTGAGCCCGGACAGAGCCGGGGACATCCCTGAGCCGGGGCCATCCCTGAGCCCGGACAGAGCCGGGGCCACCCCTGAGTCGGGGCAGAGCCGGGGCCATCCCTGAGCCCGGACAGAGCCGGGGCCATCCCTGAGCCCGGACAGAGCCGGGGACATCCCTGAGCCGGGGCCATCCCTGAGCCCGGACAGAGCCGGGGCCATCCCTGAGCCCGAACAGAGCCGGGGCCATCCCTGAGCCGGGGCAGAGCCGGGGCCATCCCTGAGCCCGGACAGCCCGAGTCACAGCACAGCTCCTGCTGGAACCTCAACTGCACCCTCTCAGCTCACAGATTGATAGACTGGAGTTTAAAATGCACTTCTACAAACTCTGTGTTATTAAGCAGCTCTGCACTATGGTGACAGTATCCATGGAAATGCAACCCAGGGAGTAAATGTGGATCAGGGGAAGCTTTCCCGAGGCCTGGCCATTCCGGGACCCTGCACAGCATGGGGTGATTCCATCTTCTCACCTTAAAAGGGCTTTGGCTGCTCCTTGTTTTGAAAAGTCCTGGCCTCGTCTGGATGAGACACCAAAAATACAAGAGTCAGAAAGAACATTTAATACTTCAGCAACGTTATCCACTCTGCACAATTAAAACCCTAAAACTTCACTCACCAGGAGGACGGGGAGAGACCACCCAACCCTGGAAGAAATGAAAAGACCCTTCTTGTTAAAAACTATTTATTTTTTATAAATATAATTCTTCATTCATTAAACAACATGAAAAGAATCACAAAATATTACTCATGGGAAAAAAAGATTTTACAATTTGATTTATAAAAGTTGACGTGAAAAATGAATTCTTTCCAGTGTTACTTTTCTGTAAGACATATAAATAATCATAGCACTGAATTGTAGGAATGCACTTGACGTTAAAAAAATTAATAAAAATTGGTATCAATAATCACTTACGGGAGAAACAGACTGTAAGAAGTCCCTCCATGGAGCTGCCTTTGCAAAGAAAGGTTAATACAAGCTCTCAAGAAGGTGCACACCTTCTATGAATAACTTTCACAAAATAAAAATAGCCCTGCTTCCTTGGCCTGCAGCCCAGTGGATTGCTACCATTCCTCCTCATCAGATCTGTTGCTCATTTAACCCTTCTTCCCATCCAGTCTCTCTCTTTCCAGTCATAAATTTTGTATATTCCAAAATATTTGGTTTTCATTTAGCAAATGCTAAGTATTAAAAGAGTTTAACAAGAATTGTCTGTGTGAAAAAAAAATACACTTCTAAAAAATCCGCTAAACAACCCAGATAGCTCCATTCACCAAGGAAAACGTGGGAACTTTTAATGGATTTTAATAAACTCTAGGATGAATTTTGGGGTGACCCACTAGGTAGAGACGTCACAAATAAACCCTATTTTCAGCTGGAAAAGACAGTAGCTCCCTGGGAAAAAACCCACGTGCTTACTCAAAAGTGCAAATAAACCTCTCAGTGTTTATTCCAAGAGGTGCCAGCCACCTATTACCAAGAAAGTGTGCAAAAATAAGAAAACTCCAATGCCACAGTCACCTGTAAGTCAGGAATAAACTCTGGTATTCATAGCAATATAGTTACTCTCACACAGGTCCATTTTTCATTAAAACTTGTTCCCTCACACCAAATACAAAAGAACTGGAATGAAGTTAACGTGGATATTTCTGTTTAAAAAGAAAAGAAATGATGTTTGAATTCATGGACGTACCAGACCTAAACCACCTTGCTCTGCACGGCTGTTCCAACTGCTGCGGTGGATTTTGGAGCCAGCGTTTGCCAGGACTCAGCCACAAAGAGGGTTATTCCAGAGAACTCCTGCCCACGGGAGCCTGCAGTGCTCACCTTCCTCCTGCTCCCTCTGGGGTTGGGGCTGGGGGTCAATCCTGCCTCTGACCAGGGCAAACAGCCCCAAATACCCACAGAGGGGGACACCAGCCATGCCAGCTGGCACACCTGCCCAGGTAAGGCACTGCCCCAAAGGTAAATAACCCCCGGGAGCATTTGGGGATGTCCTGGAAGCAGAGGACACCCCTTGTGCGTGGCAGCGTTCTGGGAAGGTGAAAATCAGAGAATTAGGAAGGGGAGAGTGGGGTCTCTGGGTGTCTCCAACACTCCCTGTGAGCAGCAGAACCACACATTTCTGTACATTTCTGTACATTTCCACAAGCACTTTCTGTTGTCCTGTCAGAGGTGAATCTGCCAGTCCCGTGTGCCCAAGGGCTGTACACAGAGAAAATTCCCTCCCTCGTAAGTCAGTGTCCGTGGGTTCAAACAGCACCACCACCTCCTGCAAACACTGCAACTCCCTCAGTGTGTGCAGCAGTGACAGATGTGTGGGCAGTTTACAAAGCTGCCTCCCACAGAAACTTTATAAGCCACCAAATGATGCTGAAAGCTTCAGTTCTGAGGAGAGAAAAGTTCATTTCAGAGAATGAGACAGTTAAAGAAAACATTTCTCTGCCAGCTAAACCCAACAACTCCTCTGAGCACCAAGCTTTTCCCTCAGTAATTATTGCACTGCTGGCAAACAGCAGCTCTGTGAGCTGCCATACTCCTCACCCTGTCCCCATTATTTTAACAGCCTAAAAACCAGTTTGTTTTCCTTCCCCATCCCCCGTGGTATCAGCCATCCACTTAATGAACGCAGCTAATTACTGCTGACAGGCTCAGCCTCCGCTGCTGGGCAGCTTGCAAAGGCTCAGGACTGCAGTGAGCTCACAAATCAGTGCCAGCATTCAGGGGCCACCTGCCACAAAAGCCAAGGGTCTCTGTGCTCCCAGGAAAGTGCAGCCACAGCCACAGCCTGGCTCACACCAGGATGGGCTGCACGGACAAGGTTACAGATTCATGGGCACACAACCATCATTTTACTGAGACAACAACTCTGGCCCAGCCAGGCTGAGCAGGGCAGGGGATGAACGTGTTATTATTGTCTTTTAGCCTGAGAATTACATACAATTTAAAAGAATTTGGCAGGCAGTTGATTTAACAAGTCTCCTGTAGTGCCTGTGAGGTAGTTACATGCCAGTAAGCATAAAGGCCTGACAGGAAAACTGAGGCACTTCAAGGTGAGGTCACTTGTCCAAAGTCTCGGTCAGAGCCCAGAGCAGAGCCAGAACGGCTGCACTGGGCTCTCGGCTCCTCCTGAGCCCCAGACACCGAGCCCAGCTCCCTCCAGGCTCAAGTGTCAGAGGCACTGCAGGCCACAGATCTCCCGGAAGGTTGGAGGTGTCAGGGGTGAAGCTGCTGCTGGCAACAGAGCGACATGGACACCGTGTAGGAAAATCCAGGCTGTCAAGGCCACGCAGACAAGGGAGGAGGGACACTGTGAAGGCATCACCCAAGCAGAGCTTCATAATCCACGTACCAGACCAGCTGGCCAGAGCTGGGGCTGACGCCCGAGATCGGCCACTTCCTGGGCTCGCGGCCCACTCTGCTGAGCAGGGTGGTGATGTCGTGCTTGCCCTTCCCCAGAACCAGCACAAACACCTGCCTGGCCCTGTTGATGAGGGGCAGGCTGAGGCTCATCCTCTGGTGAGGTTTGACGGGGCTCTCGGTCAGCACCACGGTGGGAGCCCCTTCCAGGCCGTTCTCGGAGCGGGGGAAGAGCGAGGCCGTGTGCCCGTCCGTGCCCACCCCCAGCAGCACCAGGTCGAAGCTGGCGTTGGCCACCAGGGCCACGATGTCCTTGGCGTAGAGCTCCGCGCCCCCGTCCTCCTCCACGCAGAGGCGCCGGTTGAGGTGCACGGGCATGGGGTGGATGTTGAAGTAGGGCACCCTGACGCGCTGCAGGAGGTGCCTGTGCAGGCCCAGGAAGTTGGACTCGCTGTCGGTCAGGGGCACGCAGCGCTCGTCCACCAGCCAGACGTGGGTGTGCTTCCAGGGGAAGCCGTAGTGGTGCCTTGCCAGCCGCTGGAACAGCACCACGGGGCTGGAGCCGCCCGACAGGGCCAGGTGGAACTGCCCAGAGCGAGCCACGCTCCTCACTGCTGCCTCCTCCATGTCGGACGCCAGCTGGGAAATCAGGTCCTCAGCCCACGCTGAGACCAGGGGACTTTGCCGAAATTTAGACTGGATTGCCCTGAAATCACTTGGCATCTGCCCGCCGGGGTTCAGCAGCTCCGCTGGCTCTGCCAGGGTGAACGCTACTCCCCCGCTCACCATCTCAAAGTCCAGGAGGTGCTGGTTCTCCACGCCCCCGGGGTAGAGGCGCGGGGGCTGGCGGGAGGTGCTGTCCAGCAGAGGTGTCCAGAAGGCCCAGGAGGCCAGCAGGTTCTCCGTGGTGATGAAGAAATCCTTCCTGCCGTGGTAGATGTGGGAGATGAGGACAGAATATGCATCTCTCTCTTTCACAGGGCTGTACATGTAGAAATCCGACAGTGGCTGTCCAAAGACGTGCAGGTCTGAGCGAGCCTCTGCTTCTTTCCAACTGTCTTTGGGCATGACAGGATGGAAGAGGTTCCTGCTCACCAGCACCGCGGGGGTGTTGAGTGCACCGTGCCCGAAGTGGAAGATGATCTGCTTGGGTTTACACTGGCTGTGCCCTGCATCCCTCAGAGCGCCACTCTGAGCGCAGTAGGCTCTGTTCTTGAAGAGGACACGGGCGTAACCCACCCGCTCATCCAGAGCCTTCCCGGAGGTGAGGAGGAAGGGGACCCCTTCCCAGCGCAGGCTGTCGCTGCGGATCAGCACTCCTGGAACAACACAGACCCCAGCTACCACCCCGCACCTGAACAGCAGGCACTCCTGGGGGGTCTCCGTCACCTGCACATTACTCTCCCTCCTCAGCTCCCAGAAATCCTGGACCATTAGTTAACTGACATGGCAACAGCGTTATCCTGTCCAGCTCCCAGTTACCGCGTCAGTGGATGCCTGAACACATCCCTGCGTCAGCAGTGAGGTCCAGAGCCATGGAGCTGGTACTGCAAGCAAGGACTCACATCTCCTGCTCTCCTCAGCTCTGACAGCTCCCCTCGCCAGGGCCCAGCCCAAACTCTCACCTGCAAAGGTCGGTGTGGTGCTGACGTAGCCCTGTGCCTCCTGCAGCTCCTCCTGCACCTGGCTGTCGTAGGCCTGGTACTGCCCCAGCACGGCACTGCTCCTCTCCAGGCCCCAGAGGGACTGGAACGCCTGCAGCTTGTGCTGCACCACCTCCTGGGCACTGCTCACGTTGGCGGGGAGCTCCATGATCAGGAACATGAGGGCCTCGGTGAGGTGGTTCTGCAGCACGTCCCGGATGACCCCGTACTGCTCGTAGAAGCTGGTGCGGCCTGGGCACAGCGAGGAGGCAAAATGCTGCTCAGGTGATGTGGTTCCCTTGTCTGCGTTATAACGTGGATGCCAGGGAGAACAAAGCTCCAAGCTCCTCTCCTCCCCACCCAACAATTAACCTGAAGCAATCAAGCTCAGGGAAGCTGTGGATGTCCCATCACTGGATGTGTTCAAGGTCTGGTTGGACAGAGCTTTGGGCAACCTGTCCCAATGAAAGTTGTCACTGCTTGTAGCAGGACCAGATGGTTTTCCTGTCCTCAGAAGGCTCTGGCCAAGCCATGCCCTTGGGAGACAAAATTTTGTGCACAAAGCCATGCTTCCCTTTGCCTGCCTGGCTTCTCATGCAGGTGGGAACAGTGGGAGGAGGACAATGCACTTCTGGAGTGACTCAAAGCTGTGTGTCACCAGCAGCAGGCTGCATCACGACCACAGGCTTCCCCTATTGACTGATAATTTATCTCCCCTGCTCTAATCCAAAGGCACACTCATTAATGGAATCAATCCTGCAGACTTGCTGAGAGCCAGGCTGGCAGCTGAAGCTGCACAGAGGAAAAAAGACATCAAATGAAAAATTACGAAGTTGTTCAGAGAGGGGAGGGCACAGGGAGTAGCTGGAGCTGTGCACAGACAACACTTTTCTCCCTGAATCTCTCTGCAGTGCATCCCTCTCCCACAAACAGGCTCAGGTGAGCTCTGGGCTGCCAAACCAAAGACTGCTCCAAGTTTGACAAAACTGCATTAATTGAGTTGGTGGTGGCTGAGGGAGGCAGGCAGAGGCAAAGTGAGTGGGGGAGCAATCCTGATGGTGCAGAGCCCAGGGCACCTGCCGTGCCCAGAAGTGCTGCGGGTGGCAGCCCAGCCGGGAGCTTTGTGCTGAGCACTGCAGAGGGGATGCTGCAGCATTGCAGGGAGGCAGTGCAGCCGTGTCCTTCAGCAGGAGACCCACGCTGGGCTGGGACTGTCTCTGCAGTGCTCTTCCTGCTACAGAGAGGTGGGGAAAGAACCGGGCAGACAAACCCAGACTGACCCAGGGAGCAGAAACACCCAGGCAGGAGATGCACCAGCACCTCCCAAAGAACAGCACAAAGGCACACTCAGGGTGAGCCTGGTGTCTGACAGGACAGCAACACAAAGGGCTGTTCCAACCACCAGATTACTGCTGCACTGAGCTGAAGTGGCCTTAGGCTGCTTACCAAGAATCAGGATAGAAAGGCCAGCAATGCCCCCAGAGCTCTGCAGCAGAAAAAGATGGGGGTTCTGCCCCTGCTCCCAGATGAACTGCAAATGGATTTTTTTCTCAGAGGCAGCAACACTACCTGGAAGTGAGCCTCCAGCACAGGAGGTGTAGGACAGTCCCTCTCTGTTTCCAGGGAGCAACACAGCATTCACCTGTTCCTTTTTATTTCTGTACCAGCACCACCTCAAGGGCCACCTCCCCATAATTACTGAACCTGCCAGTTCTCCTTCTCACTCACTCACCCTGCACACTCTGCACACTCGCCTCACCAACCTTTAGCATCCACAGTCTCCTTCAGGACAACCTCCACTCTTTCCACATGATGTCCGTTCCAAACTGGGTCCAGAAACTGTCGGTTCTGATCCCGAAAAGGCAGGATATGGGCTACAGCCTGTGAAGGGAGAAAATCAAAGACCCAATAAAAACTCAGCAGGTTCCCACAGTGCCTCTGCCTCACTGCCCCATCCAGCAGACAGGCAGCAGAGCAGAGTGGGTCGGAGAAGAGAAAAGCAGCAGGAGAGCCTGCAGTGATGCACAGAGGGGTCACCAGCGACTGTCCAGAGCAGACATTCAAGGTCTTTCTGAGGCATTTTGAGGTTTCATGTGAAAAGGCTGAACTACAAACTGCAGAGCACTCAGCTTATATCTGTCAGAGGACAAAGGGCTGAGTCAGACCATCCTAATGCAAGGTTCCAGAGTGCTGAAATACATCAGTTCAGGTGCTTACACCACTAAAGCCATCTGCTCTTTTGGGGAGACAAAATAAACCCCCAAAAACAAAACAGAAGAAGTCCCCCCTCTTAGTGGAGATGCTCTCCTTGCAGCTGGACATGCAACTCGTGAGTAAAACCTGTCCAGTGCCATGGCTGGAACAGGCTGCCTTTAAAGTGTGGCATCACATTCCTGCGACACAAGGATGGCATGTCCTTGAACATGTTCCCTCTGGGGCAGTGCAGCTCCACATCCCGAGCTGTACCTGCAGCAGAAAATCCTTCCAGCCCGGAGTGGAGCACAGGGCAGGAAGAAACCTTCCCCTGAGCATCCCACAGAACTACAATCCCATCAGCTCCTCATCATATCAAATGAAGGCGTGTTTTCAGAAGCCATGGCTAAGCAGAGACCTGTGTGTAATGAGATGTGGAGCTGTGAGAGGACAGGTGCTGCTCACTCAGCGAAACCAAAGCCCTGACCTTGGGCAGGACACCAGAGGAGTTCTGCATCTCTGCTCCAGGCACACAGAGCCCAGCCCTGCTCTGCAGAAGGGACCCTCATCACTCCAACAGGAGGAAGCCCTGCTCTGGTCTGCATGTTCCCTCTGCTCTCCCAGAGGATGGACAGCAGCACAGGACAGAGAAACAGGACAGGATTACAGTTGCAAATGGAGGCTCTGGATCACACTGAGAGGCTCTGCCTGGATTTGGGAGGAGAACAACGCTCTCATCAGATGCAGAACTGACATCCAAGAGTCTCCCAGGCACCGAGCCCTTCAGCCTGGCAGGGGCTGTGCACTGCTCACCTGCTTGCCCAGGTAATGGTCCACCCGGTACATCTCCTCCTCCCTGAAGAAGCCTGCCAGCTCTGCTGCCAGCTGCTGGGCCGACTGCAGGTCGTGGCCAAAGGGCTTCTCCAGCACCACGCGCAGCCAGGCCCCGGCAGGGGGCCGGCAGCTGCTGTTGATGTGCCGGGCAATCTCTGTGTAGGCAAACGGGGGCACTGAGAAGTAGAAGATCCTCCCAGCCTCCTTCAGCCCCTCCTGGCGAAGCAGGGTCTCAATCTCTCTGCTCAGAGCTGTGTAGTTTTCGGCAGTCTTTAGCTGGTGGTACTGGCTCAGCTTCAGGAACTGGTCCTTGAGCACAGCACACCTGTTGGGAGCCTCCTCGGGGGGACAGGACAGCTTCTTCAGCACGTCAAACATCAGCCTCTGCCCTGGCTCCAGCGCTGCCAGGGCAGCCCCATGGAAGGTGAAGCTGTGGCCACTGCTCACTTGGTCCATGTAGAGCTGGAACAGACCCTGCCACAAATACTTCTTGGCCAAATCACCCGTGGCTCCCAGCAAGACCACGGAGATGTGGCCCTGGGATGCTTCAGCTGGGGATGGGAAGGCTCCCATGAACAACACCGTGCACAGGACCTTTCCCAGCATCTTGGGGAGAAGAGGCAGAGCCAGGAACACTAAGATCCGGAATAGAAACCAAAATCAATCCATGTTGTAGCACTGCAAAACACAACACAAAGTACCTGCTTTCCCCCGGCTGAAGAGCCAGGGGCTTCTGCCTGGATCCTCCACCCAACAGCCTCTCCTGCCCTCTAGGATCTGAATCAAGGCAGTAATTTGGGTTCTTGACAAGGCTGCAGCCTCCTTCTGCACACCAGAAGTGGAAGGCAGTGTGTGCTGAAGGTCTTTGGGCAGCACGTGCACTGTTCCACAGCTGAGTTAACGAGGGGGTGCCAGTGCCTTCGCACTGGGAATCTGAAACCCATTTCCATACAGATCTCAGAGCTGGCCACACAGGAACACAGGTGCCTGCACACTGAGCACACGTGCCTGCACACTGGATCCTGCTTCCAACGTCCTGTTTGGGACTTTGCTCAAACAGTGCTGTGCTGCCTTGGCATGGCTTCATGTCAATATTGTCAGAGCAGCTCAGGGACAAACACGACCACTGGCAGTCCCAGGCTCTTCTTCTTTCACTTAATGATTCGTGCACCAACACTGAACTGGGTTCTAATGGCTACTGGGAGACTGGTGTGATAAAACAACTCTGGGGAAGAAGTTTAGTCCTCAGATTGATGTGAGCCAGTCTAGATGCTGCCTCACTGTGGCTGTGTCTGGGGTTTGTGTTCTGCCTCCTGCAACCTCCACCACTGAAGAGCAGGTCC
This sequence comes from Eulacestoma nigropectus, assembly GCA_013397775.1. Lineage (NCBI taxonomy): Eukaryota > Metazoa > Chordata > Aves > Passeriformes > Eulacestoma > Eulacestoma nigropectus. Next base: position 580,364 of record VZTE01003148.1, on the reverse strand, counting down.
TGTTCTGGCCTTCTCCACTCAGTGCCCATTCAAACCACTGCAGCCAGGACAAAAAGTCCCTTTGCTCACACTTATTTATTCAAAATAAAGTTGTTTTTAAAAGACACATTTAGCACTTACACCGAGAAACACAGCAATGACTTTGCAGCTCAAGAGATGTGATGTCACTGAGGAGAGCTTCAGTCCCTCCTGTAGGGGTGACTAAACCACCGTGCTGCTCCCATTCCATCAGGTATTATTTCAGCAGCTCTCACATTAGCTACCTCCTTCCCTTAATTAATTTCCTGAAGTTGTGTTTAGCTGGAGCAGAGCCTCCACAGCACACAACGTTATTAACTTCTTCTAAAACTCTGAGGTCTGGTCAATAAATGAGGATAACTAAATAATTACAGGGAACATCTGGATCTCTCTCCCTGTCTGCAGCTTGAACTGGTCTGTAGAAATCTTGTGTTTCTCCCTCCAGCAGACTCACCTGTAACACAGGAGCTTTAGAGACCACGGTGGCAAAAGTAGCTGGAAATTTTTCTCCTGCACAGCCTCTCCCAGCGCAGATCTCCCTCCTCCTGTGACCGGGTGTCTCTGATCAATGGTCGGGTGAGCAGGACAGATAATGCAGCTTGTTCCCTTCCTGGGACGTGGGAGGAAAGGCCCAATTACAACAGAGAAAAAAGCAAACGTGCCTGAGCCAGCAAGGTCCCAGCACATCCCAGCTCTCAGTCCAGCCCCACTGGCTGTGCTGAAGCCGTTGGCTGCTGTTTGTGAGCAGGTAAAACACAGGCATGTGTGGTAATTCCTGCTCCCAGAGAGCTACAACAAGGTGTGGTGCAGTCTGTGGGTTTAACTCATTTCTCCAGCCCTCTGTCGTGGCTGTTTCCCCTCCCTCCCTTCCTTCTGCACTATTTGAGCTCCACGGACCCACTGAAGGAACCCAGCCAACAGCGCTGTGAAGGGGCACAAGTGTGGCTCCTGAGGTTCTGCCCGCAGTAGAAATGCTTATTTGGTTTCCCTCCCCCTGCTGTGGGGTTATAACACAGATGACAAAGTTTCTCGGTGCAATAAAGCGATATTTACACTTCTTGAGCAACCTTTGTTCCAGGAACCAGAGGCATCTGACACGCTGCCCGCTGCACCCTGGCAGCCCCTGCTGTGCTGCAGCCAGGAGCAGGAATGGGAAGGGTCTGGGTGGGCCATGCTCCTCCAGACCCACAAAAAAGAGGGAATTAGCCAAGGGACTTCCTGGCAGATTCAGCCACGGTCACGTGTATTCCGAAACCAATGGAAAGCCAGTTTCACAACCCTCCCAATTGCAAAATATTGAGCTACACTGCACAGAACAAGCTCAGTAAACCCAGCAGTGTTTGTTTACTGCTTTCGTATCAGCTAATCACCACTGCTCACATTAAAAAATAATACTCCAAAAATCCCCCAGCCAGCCAGAACAAAGTCAGGCTTCAGAAAAAGACTCCTGGGCCTGATCCACATAAAACATGTAAGAGCTTAGCCCTGCAGTCAGGCTGTGCATTCCCTTGCACAGCCACTGGAGCTCCGGTTTGACGGGAGCTCCTTTCAGGTTTTTATGGAAAAAATGCAAAAGGTATTTTTTGTTACTGTTGTATCCCCACTGAAAAATGATTACCAGATGCACAGCCAGAAGAGCTGGACTTCGATGATCCTTGTGGGTCCCTTCCATCTGAGAATATTCTACGATTCTATGATAAATGCAGCATGGCCTGGGGTTCCCTCAGGGCTCTGCACAGGTAACACACGAACGAGAGGGTTCTGAGACTCTTTGAGAACTGGGCAAACCATACCAGTCTTCTGCATAAGCAAACATTAGGGCAGCAATGACCTCGCCATCAGCTCCTGGAAGAGTCCTAGGCTTAATGAGGAGACTCGCATTAAAAGCAAGCTGAGAGATGCACGAATTCGTGTTTGGCCCCTCAGGCTCTGACTCAGCCTCACTCCGTGTGCTCTGGCCCCAGCATCGTGACAGCAGCCGCTGCCCTGGTTTCTCCAAAACCCTGGAGAAGCAGGACAGGGGAAAATCACCCCAGTGCGTGGGCAGCATGGAATCCAAAGGATGAGCTCACGAGTGACAAGACGAGCTCACGAGTGGCAGGATGAGCTCACGAGTGGCAGGACGAACTCACGAGTGGCAGTGGCTGTCACAGCCCCGAGCACCGGGAGGGACCCGGATCCCCCGCCCGCCGCCGCCGGGCACCGGGAAGGCCGGGCCGGGCACGGGGGCTGCGGACACCGGGGGAGGCGCGGGCTGAGCGCGGCCGGGAGCGGGCGGTGCCCGCAGGGAGGGGCCGGGCCGGGGCTGCACCGCGCTCCCGCTGCCCCAAACGCCTCTGGCCGTGCCGGGAGCATCTCCCCTCCGGCCCCGCATCCCCCCCGGCCCCGCAT
>VZTE01003148.1:504607-577193 GCA_013397775.1 Eulacestoma nigropectus | reverse complement strand
GCCCACCCGGCCGAGACTCTGTGGTTGGCGGCGGCTCGCGCCCGGCGCCGGTGCTCGGGAGGGAGGAAAAACCCGCAGGGCTGAGGGGGCTCTGGGACAGGGGGACACGGGGACACGGGGACGCGGACCCCGCCCGGACACCGCTGGGCACCGGCGCTGGGAATGCGTCTGGACACTGGGCATGCGCCTGGACACGGTGCTCGCACCCTTTTCACGCTTGGAGGCTGCATCAGGCGTGTCCCTGGATGGGTGCGTGGTGCGTTCTCCATGCGGGTATTTGGGCTGGAAATGTTCGGAATGCACCATTACAGCAAAACCTTGACCGAAACCAGGGCTTTGGTAACCTTCAAGGCCAGGTGTGATGTGGCATGAGCAACCTGGCCGAGTGGCAGGGGTCCCTGCCCATGGCAGGGGCTTGGAACAAGATGAGCTTTAAGCACCCCTCCAACCCAAACCATTTCGTGATTCTAGGATTCACTCTAAAAGAAAAAGTATCTGCTTTCCCCAGCTGAGTGGCTGTTCTAATTTTATACCTATACGTGTAGGTATATTTGTCTGCAGCCCTTGCATTGCTTTGTGTCCTGAAATGACTCTGGCATCCCCCTCCTAACCACACATGTGCGCACGACTCCAGTCCTGTGTTCTCTAAACAAAGGAATTACCTTGTGAACCTCCTGGGGTGCGTTGCAGATCAGCCTGACAGTGCTTTTAGGCACGTCAGGTTTTGTGAAGGCAGGTGGAGTGATCAGAGGCAGACAGGAGACGAGCACAGAAGTGTCTTCGCACGTGTGTGGCAGCAGCAAGGAGCTGTGCAGCAGCCTCGGGCTGTTAAACGGCTGTGACTGCACTCCAGAACGGATGGAATCACATTCCATGGCAATACACATCCTTCCTGCTGTCTTGTCCGCTCCAAGGTCCCCAGTTATTTCATACAAGTAGATACATTTTACCACCACTGCTTTACAGGTGAGGAAATGGAGCCGCCTTGGCAGGGCTGGGCACAGAGCTGGGGTAGCTTCCTGCTCAGGCTGGTAACTGAGAGACGGAATTCTACCCACGACAAGCCTTGCATTATATTTGAGAGATATATATATATATAGAGAGAGCAATTTGGTCTAGAGGAAGGTCCTTGCCCACGGTGGAGGTTGGAGCCAGGTGATCTTTAAGGTCCTTTCCAACCCAGAGCATTCTATGTTTCTATGACGTAACTTTGAAGTTTATTCGCAGTATAATTTCTGGATTCTGTCTGTAACTTCCAGCGATCTGCTCCGGGAGTTATTCCAGCAGCACGTGTGAGAGTCCCTGCGACCGCGTGAGCGCAGGGTGCTTCGGCAGGAGCCAGGATCCGGACCCGGGAGCAGGGGGCCTGCAGCGAGCCCTGCTGCACGCCCCCCGTGCTGTGGGGTTCCACCCGTGCGGCTGCTGCAGCTTTGGGCTGGGCGGCTCCGAGAGCCGGCGGTGCTGACCCCGGCACAGCATCCACCCCAGGCACGGCCCAAAGGATGCAACCCAACAAACCAAACTGGGCGAGGGGGTCAACAGCTCGTCTGAAAGGGCCAGCTGGACAGAGCCAAGCTCTGGAGATGTCCCTCCACCGCTCCGTGGGACACGAGTACACAGCACACTCAGCAAGCAGCTCCGGGGAAGCAGTGCTGTGTCCCACAGCTCTGCGTTTAACCCACGAACGCCCTGGTGACAGGGCTCGGCTCCCGGCAGCTCTCTGGGCCTGTTTGGGCACAGCAGGCTGGGGGAGCAGGCCCATGGAGGTCCCGTTCTCTAATCTGCATTCTGTTCTGGAAGAAAAAGGGGGTTTGCCACCTGCTTTAGCAGAAACCATGGAAGATCAAATCTCCCTGCTGCGTATTTCTGGCACATGCAATGAGATGAACAGCTGAGGCCCTGGTCACTTAAGCTTGTTATTACTATAGACAGAGCTGGAAGTTGGGAGTAGCAGCAGTTGTTTGACATCTTCTGTTGAGAGACCATGTTTTCAGCTAGTTATATGATGCCAAACTTTAAATATTGAGGCTGAAATTGTAGGGGTGGTTTGCTTTATGCAGTCATTTTTTGGAGAACTGGAAAAAAAAAAAAATAGCGCAGCTATTTCTGAGTTGAAGGTCAGAAGATAAAATAGGTTTTTTGACCATGTTAAAAATATCTCAGCTGTTTCATTAAGGAGCTCTAACATCTCATAATTTGGGGCAAGTAAGATTTTGTGAGGATGATGGTTTGGATCAGAATGTGCTTTTATCAGAGCCTTTTCAGACTTCCTCAGCTGCATGTGCCTTTAAGGGAAGAAGGTCCAGTGTGACACGAGACATGTGATGCCAATAAAGGAATAAAAGGCAGCTAGCAAGGAAAGGGGCATTAAGGAGACAGATGTTCTACAAGCAAATAAAAGCTCTATAGGAAAAAGAGCTGTTCTGGGTGGTGTTTAAAGATGGTGTTTCAGAGGAGGAAGCATTAGGCTGGGGATGGCAGCTTATCAATTCAGAGCCTCTGGAAACCCTGGGCAGTGTCTGTGTTTTGGCATTGCAGTGGAAATCTGTTCCACAGCAAGGGGTTCTCTCTTTAGGAGTGGGGAAAACAATGGAAAAAGTGAGTTTGCTGCAGTGGGGCTTTGCTGCCCTTTGGTGTTGCAGCTGCAGAGCCGACTCGAGGTGTGGAGAGGTGACACCGAGCTGGGCTGGGGTTTGTGCTGCTCTGAAGGGGCAAAGTTTGCTTCAGTGGAGCAAGGCTTTGGTGAGGTATCCTTAGAGGAAACTTGCCTGATACCTGCCAAATTTATCAGCCTTTGCAAAGGCATTTGCTGCCAATGAACTGGAGATGTGGCTGTGAATGACAGAGTAATTTCTGGAGATGTTTTAATTCCTTGGTTCTCGTGTGCTGTTCCATGAGCTGGGAGCCCTGTTTGGTGCTGCTGCTGCTGCAGAGCTGGTGGAGCTGGGTCAGTGGCTGTGCTGGGGGACGAGCTTCCAGGAAAGCTCTCAAGTTCTGGGCTATCAAGTTCGCATGGCTTTGAGTAAGGCTGTTAACTTCTGCTGCAAAGCAATAAAGAACAGCTGTACAGCAGCTGGGGTTCTTAGAAAATGAAACTACTGCCTTGTGGCTTCTCGAAAACCAGACTGTAGAAATGATAACAGCAGCTCCTAAAATGGTGTGGGGGAGAATAAGGAAGAGGGGCTTTGTTATGGCTGCTGGGCCAAGTGAGCAACTTACCTGCTTAATGAGTTCTGGAGCATGGAGCTGGTTTGTGGTCAGGTGTGCTCAGCCTGACAGAGAGGAATCTCCAATCCCGTTTAAGAAGTTTAGATTTAAAAACTTTGGCCTGTTTGGTATTAACCAATGCCACTTCTGTGCATCCAAACTATGTTCAGAGGCTGGAAAGCTGATCCACACAGGAGCAGCCTTCCCAAGACCCCTCTGCTCTGGTGTTCTGCATGGACAGCTCAGCTCTTAAAGAGCTTAGCATCAAAGTGCAGCTGAGACACTCCAAGGTGAGAGAGTATTAGAGTAATGCTGCCTCTTAAGAGCTTTTGTTTCTATTGTTTGTTGGCTTTCCTTTCCAGGCTGTGGCTTTTAAACGACAGAAGCCATGTCCGGGGAGCGCCTCTCGGGTGTGCAGCTGGGGTGGGGAGTGAACACAGCAGCCTTGCTGTGAGGCTGGAGGGGATGGCATTGCTGGCTCCTTCCACCCCCTCTCTGCTGCCTCCCCAGCCAGTCATGGCACTAAAGCCTGACTTAGTGCCCACTGTAAGGCCCCGTCACTGGGACTAGGGGAGCCCTGCTGCTCTGGGGGTGCAGTCTGGCACCCTGCAGCACCCAGGGTGCAGCTGACACTGAACACTCCATAAAAGCAGCAACAGGGGGAAAGGAGCTGGGGGTGGGGAGGAGGAGAGCTCATCTTCACCAAGTACTCTGGTTGAATCAAACAGAACTGATCAATCGAGTAAGCTGTGCCTGCGTTCTGCCTTTGGTTCTAAGGAAGTGATGCTCTCATCATCTTGATCAGCAGATTAAAGATTGAGTGCTGGCATCTTCCCCAGGTATTCCTGCACTGGGACGAGCTGCCTTCTGTCTCCTCCTCAGTCTTGGACTAAAGGAGGATGAGAATGGAGGTTATAGGCTAAACCTGCTGTTCCTTCTTTGTAAAATAGGGAAACATGAGGTTCCTCTTGTGCATGGGGGCAGAGCACGTCAGGCAGCTTTGCTGAGCCAAAGGCGTTGCTGTGCATCCTGAGGACCCCTGGTGCATTAAGCAAAAGAGTCACTTGTACCTGACCTAGCTGAGAAAAAACAATCATAAAGCAATGACTGATTCCCATTGTTGCAGACGTAAACATGCAGAGATGGGCTAAAATCTGTCTGCTCAAATAAGCAAAGGTAGCTCACAGGTGAGGGGGCTGCCTCCCCTCTGCCTGTGGTGTAAAGAAAAACCATCCTTGTTGGTCCTCTGGCTTGAACTGCCCTCAGTGTGGTCCAGACTGATTCAGAGCTTCAGCAGCTTCGGGTCTGTACCATAATCTGTTCATTTACTTCAGAAAGAAGTGCAGGGTGGGCACCTCGTGCTGCTGCCTGGCTGGCTCTGACAGCTTTTGACAGAAGTTACTTTTCTTGGCTTGTGATGCAGGAGGTGGACACAACACAGGCATGTAGGAAGTGCTGTCATCATTGAGGTGATTGAAGTTTGGAGTTTAATAGTTACTGTATCTGAGATAAATATTGATTGATGAAGGTTGACACACTGAGCCTTTGAACTTTGTGATGGGCACTGTTGTGCTTGGTTATCAGTTTCCTGACCAATTAGTACTGAATGTACTGTCTTAGATTGGAAAACAAACAAAACTGAACAATAACAGCAAAAAATGAGTGGTTTAAAATGGCACACTTGTGAGAAGAAACAGTCAAATACATGGAGCCTTGCTAGTCTGGGAGCATCTTAGCTCTTGATTTGACTTTCACATCTTCAGCCCAAGGTTTTTATGGCTCAGAGTGGACAATGCGGCCCTGAAAGGCAATGTCCACCTTTATCTTGAACTCTCATTGAGTGATACAGGTTTAACTATTGCAGCAGGGTTATTTCTTCCCTCCAAGAAGTTACGGAAACTGTAATAAAAATAAACCCCATATCTACCAACTTCCTTTATGTTCCAACACAAGCAGTGATCTGGGCAGCATCTGATGCTGTAATGCTGCAGCAGAGCAGGGTTGCACTGCCTGTCAGAGCTGATCAGTGCAGGCTGCTGCACTCAGAGCACAAATGCAGCTGTGGAAAGTCAGAGGTTTTCTCTGAGCATCTGACAGCTGAATGGGAAGGCAAAGTTGAGAAGATGTCCCTCTGCTCTTATCTCTATGTCCTATTAAGATTAGACTCACTGATAAAGCTTAAAACCAAAATCCTTCATTGTAACATCCTCGTTCTCCTACAGCAAAGTGAAATGCACCAAAATGCATGAGCATGTTACTATAAATGGACTGTGGTGCAGCAGGGAATTGGTGCAGAGTTTGGGATGGTACGAGCTGTGCGGTGCATTCCTGGCATCCTGCACACAGCCCAGGCTCTGGGGCTGCCAGGCTCTCCACTGGTGCTTTTCCTCACCCTATCTGCTGCAGATTAACTCTGTGTTTCTGGTTTGTGGGCTCAGTGGCCTTGAAATGCTGTGAAATGTCTCAATAAATCAGTGTTTCCTAAGCCTGGGCAAAGACAGGTAAAATTTCAGTGAGATATTTTTGCCGCTCAGGGGAGTCTCTTCTTGCTGCTGGTTTCAGCACACTTTGAGGTGCCACGGAGGGGTGGGCTGGGAATATCCTGCTGTGAATGCTCACCCTGCCGTGCAGGAGCTGCAGCAGTGCAATGCTGGTAGCAGGGCACAAAGAACTATAAGTACAATGCTGAGTACCCAGTTTTGTCTCTCTGTGCTCTTCTGGGGTGCTGTAAAACCAGGATTATTAAGCACTGTTACCTTAAGCAACAGGTATAAAGAAGTAAAAACCAATCCAGACCTCTGCAGAGGGGGTGGTGATGAGTGGAGTGCTGGGTGCAGGCCTGAATCTCCACCTCTCCAGGCAAAGAATGGGCATCCTGTACCTTGGGTTGTGCAGCTGATGGGTGTAAGTGGTCCAGTCAAAAAACTAATCTCCAAGTGGAAAAGCAGTGACAATGTAAAGGGAAGAAAAACGCTCCAGGGCAGTGCCAGGACTCTCTCAGATGCAGATAATCAGCAGATCTGAAAACTTGATCTGAAAGCTTTCTTTTTTTTTTTTGAGTAGCAAAAGGCCGTAATAAATTGAGATTGACCCTGAGGTACACTTGGTGTTTTGCTGTGATGCACTGGAGTGTGTAGATGAAAAATTAACATGTTTCAAAATTATCCCTTTGCAGCTGTTGGTTCCAGAGCCAGCACGTTGCAGAGCTCTTGCCCAAGTATTTCAAATGCTCTGTGCCCCTGGAAAAGTCCTTCAATAACCTTGAGCTTACAGTGGTTTCCTCTGCCTCAGTCTCACTGAAGACCAGAACAAGAAAACTGGGAATCCCTGTGCTTGGTAATTCCAGGATGTAAAGTCAAGTGTGTTCTCAAGACACTTGTTCCTCTGGACACTTCACTTCCGTGGAACAGAGGGAAAATGGACTGGTGCCTGTTGTCTCTGTGCTCTGCCATGAAAATGGGCTGAATCCCCAGGAAATGCAGGGTCTGCACAGCATCATTGGCTGTAGCCTTCCAGGGCCTGCATCAATGGAATAGCTGGGGATGAGCTGTGCATTTTGTCAAACCAATAAGGGGCAGGAATTAAATTACACAGGGCAAAAAGCATTTCTAGGCCTGAGCTGGTTTAAAACAACGTAGTTTAGCTGAAGTTAGTGACAGGTCTTTGGATAAGGCGTTGCACTGTTCTGTGTATCAGGAAAAAAAATGAACCTGTCAAGTGCTAGGGGGATGCATGAGCTTTTTGTTTGGGGTGTTTATTTTTTTCAAATGTATTATTTATACTTGCAGCTTCTGTCGGAATTCTTGATGTGGTTAAGACCTCTTAGCACTGCCGTGGAGAATGAGATTTCCCCCTGCTCTCTCTGTCACCCCCTGTCCTCACTGTCACAATTCCAGAGCGCATTCCCTGCACCTCACACCAGAGAAGACGCTGCTGACTCCTGGATAAGTTGCAGCCAAATTGAGACCAGCTCAGGTGGGAGCCGAGTGCACTTGAGAGCCTTCTGCAGATGTCTGGTTTGCTTTTCGTTTTTGCTCTTGGAAGAGCAACATCGCCGGGTGAGAAAACCCGGCAGCACTCAAACGTCTGAGTCCCCACCTCGTTGGGAAATCCGGCTGCACAGGGAGCCAGCGCCGGCTTTTTAGACCCAATCCTATAGGATCAGGGTTCTTGCAGTGTCAGGGATTTAAGACTTTTTAACTCCCCCTCCCCCGTTTTTTTTCCTCGCCTGTCTGAACAGCTCCGGGCTCTCCCGGCATCACTTCAGAGCAAGGACCCGTCTGACACCGCTTCTGCCAGGTCCTGCCTCCCTCCCCGAGAGGCGTCTGCAACTTTTGCTGCTCCAGACAGCGCTGCATCCCTGGGAAAGCAGAGCTCCTCAGAGTGGATTTGGGGTAAGAAGGGACAACTTGGGAGGGAGGGAAGGTTTCCTAACCTGGTTTAATGGAAGCTCTTTCCTTTGCATGGTCTTTCAGGAAGGGAGGTATTTTAAAGAGGCTGCGGTCCTTCCTCCTGCAGGGCTGTCTTTGATGAAAGATTAAAAAGTGCAACTTCTGCTGTGTGCTTGCTAATTAAACTTCATTCAGTTCGTTTCCTTTCTGCCTTTTAAATTCTCCTTGGGACCAATATGAGGGAGGCTGAATCAGTGGAGGCTTTTTTTTCCCCCCCGTTCTGCTTTTAAAAAACAAGCCAAGAAAACCAAATAAAATAAAAATAATAAAAAACCCCTCAGAACCAAACCCAGTCCAAGGACTAGTGAGGAGCTGTGGTTCTGCGTGCTGGCTGACGGCTCGCAGGCAGGTGGTGGGATTTTCCCGGCTGGCTGCTGGTGCAGTTGTGCTGCAGTCCGAGCCCTGTGCTGGCTGCGGAGCTTTGCAGGAGTGCAGCAGGACGCGGAGCTGCTGCTGCTGCTGCTGCTGCAGCGCTTCGGGGACGGCAAGGTCCCGCAGCCGCCCCGCTGCCCCGCTGTCCTGGCCCTTCCCCGCCGTGTCCCCGCTGTCCCTGGCCCCCGCCCGGAGCCGGGGCCGGCGGCGAGCGGAGGGCGCGGGGGGAATGCGGCGCTGCCGCTTTAACAGTGCGGAGGTGCCCGAGCTCTTCTCCTTCAAGGGATCCGCAGAGCAGCATCCTCGGCCAGGGATTCCCCTGCCCGAGCCCGGCTGCACTCGGGGCTTTGCAGCCCCGCATGACGCGCTTCTACCCCGCGTTTTCAAGCAAAATAGGTTAAATGAAACAGTCGCGTCTTGAAATGTCCAGGCTCAGAGCTCAGCTCCAGCACCCTCCTCCCAACGGAGGGTTGTACCTGGTACCTTGTACCTTGTACCTGCTGAGCCGAGCTTAGAAAGTGTGTGGGATGAATCTGAGAAAAGCGGGCTCACGACCTCCGGGCGTTGCTGCCTTTCTGCAGCCGTCCAAAGTTGAATTTGCATGGGAATGTGTCAGCACAGCCTCTTACTGCAGAAGTTTAACTTGCATTTTCTGGAGGCTTGTGCAGCCTGATTTATTAATGGCGGAAGGACTGGTTGGTTTATTTTAACTCTAAAGTTTAAAAAAAATTCACTTTGACATAAATATCTGCTAGCAACTTGCATTTTCCTAGTATAAAAATATCTATTAATTGAAATGTAGCTTCCTAGCAATTCCAGAGCCTTGGGAACTCTATGGGGCAAGGGGAAAAAATGCAGTTTGAGCAATTATCAATTCTGTTGCAATAGCAGTGAAGTCAGCTGTGCTGGAGTCCCTGCAGATCTGGGTTTGATATTCCATGTCTGGGGGCGAGGCGAGGAGGCTGCTCAGCAGTCAGTGCTTACAGCACATCCCAAGTCAGAGCCTCGCTGCAGCCTGGAGTTGATGCTGGATGACACTAGCAGCATCTGAAATGACTAAATATTTGACTTCCCTGTTTTAGTGATGTCTCTTGACACCAGGAAGGGTGTTCTCGTCCCCGCTGAGGCTGAGGCAATTACTGGTGTCTGCGACTCTGTTTGAGAGTGGCAGTGCATGTTTACATTGATTAGATCTGTAATTGGGGTGGGCTTTTATCGTGTGCTTGCACAAGGACTAAGAGAAGTCACTCAGATCTGTAGGAAAGGTGAGCGTTATCCTCGGCACGGAGGAGCTGGCACTGAAGTGTGATCTCTCAAGGTCACACAGTGCCAGCTGATGGTAGAGACAAGCCCTCGGCACCCTCAGCTCCCTGCTGCTCCTTTAAATTCAATGGAACTTTCATATCCTCCTTCAGAGATGTCTCTGGCCCCGAGTCGTGGAGGCACAAGGGGAGCCAGATGTAAGGCCAAAACCTTGAATTTTGTGTGATTTAATGCAGACTTTATGCAGCACACCAACACCATGTTACTCCCGTTTCTTCCATCATCATCTTAACGAGCAAGGAAACTCGAATTCATTTGTAAAGTACTTACGCTTTACTTTTATGTAAAGTACTAATGTTCATGGCATTTATGAAGAGCTCTCTAATTGGCAGGATAGGAACAAAGTAAAAGTAACTGAGTTTACAGCAGGCTTGGTGTAAATCACCAAGGGGCAATGACTGCGCCAGGGCGTTCCTGCGTATGGGCATTGTGGAAGGGTTCTCAGCATAAATAAATATCAGACTCTGCCTTGAGGAAAAACACACAACTGCTGTAAAATTGAACAGAACAGACTCCCTGAAGGTGGAACAAGGAGGGGAAGCCGCCACATTCCCTGGAGTTCTGCTCTCCAGAAGTGGGCAGAGAGCCTCTTGGAAGGGTTCTCCTCATGCCCTCTCCCCTGCAAACCTGGTGTGAGTCTGTCCAACAGAGAGAAAATAAGAATGATTACAGAGGGTAAAAATGAGACAAATCAAAGAACTGTGAGTTTCAGATAGCAGCCCCTGTATTGAAGTGTCCCTGTCCTGGTAATCGGGTGATGTGTAACTGGTGCTGCTGTAGGGAAATTAACACGAAGAACTTCAGTGCTGAGCAGTGGGAAGAAAGAGTCCCAAAAAGAGAAAATGACACCAGAGTGCAAAGTCTGGGGAGGGAGGATGCACTCAATGCTATTTCTCCTCTCACATCCTCTGCTGCCCCAGCAGTTCTTGCTTTGCACACCTGGGAAGGCGCCCTCAGCACACATTAAATCTTAACAGGAATTCACAGCACCTCCAGTGCCCCCCTAAACTCCTGTGCTGTGCCTACAGCAGCCCCTGATAGATCCCCAGGCAGTGTGAATATAACATCAGCCAGGCACTGAACAGCCTGAGTGCAGAGATTCAGTGCCTCTGACACCTCGACTGTGCTGTGCCTGATGAAAGGCCATATTTCAGCTGATTTCTTCCTTTAATGCCAGTCTCTGATCTGGAAAGCAATGATCTTTTCCTGGCTGCCATAGTGAATTTTAGAGTGAGTTTTAGTGGTTTGGGCTGCCTGGGGTATTCGCTCCTGCTGGAGACTTTTATTTTAATAAGAGTGAAGTGTCTTGAGAAAGTAGGAGCTTTATAAAAGGTAAGGAGGTTTATTCCTGGTGCTGATGAGCTTGCACAGAGAGATGCCATCTGAAATCCTCTGGTTACAGCCAGCACTGCTACCAGAGCCTCAGATGACTCTGCTTCACCACATGTTTAAGGAGTGGGACTTAAATTGTGGTTTGCTTGTTGCTGCTTGACTTTTCAGTTCTGTTTCCAGGGGCTGGTATAGAAATGTTTTTGAAGGATTGGGTCAAGTGACAGCAGGTATTTTTGGAGAAGGTCATGGATCCTGTGCCTGGTGCCCCACTGCAAAGGGCAGAGAGCCATTAAATATCTGGGTGTATTTGTTTTAACTCCTTGGTGCTGCTCAGGCAGAGGCAGTGCAGTGCAGCAGCAGGCTCTGTGCTCGGCTGCAGGGATGGAGCTTCTTTCCAGGCTAATTTGTGCTTCTTATTCCCTCCCTTAATTTACGACAGACTCTGTGGGTATTGAGCAGCACTGCAGCAAACCCACGTGCTCCAAGTTTCTTTCTTCTAAGAGCTCCGGTGTTATCATGAGTGAAGAAACACAGAAGTGCTGTGAGGAAGGGTCTTCTGTACAAAGTGGACTTTAAGAATTGCCCCTGGACCCCAGTGGAGGGTCACTGGCAATGCCTGTTCCTGTGAGGGGTCGGGAGGATGCACTTTTCCTTCCTGATTCATGTAGAGCAGTTTTGCCCACGTTCCTGCAGACCTGAAACTCTCAGACTGGGGCAAGGAAAGAGGCTGCTTCTTTCAAAACCTCTGCAGGTTCTTCCAGCTGGCTTTTTCCCTGCAGAATGGGAGTGATCAGGAGTGCAGGGGGTGGGGGGGTTTGTTGGCTCAGTCCTGTGCTGTGGTGCACCAATGTATTAAAAAGCCTCACCAGCTGCTGTGAATTGCTTTCTGCCCATCCCTGTCTGACATGTGAACACAAGAATTCCCATGTGCCGGGAATCTTAATGTTTCCTTCTCCTACCTCTGTGCCAGGCTAGAAATGTCCTTAAGATGTAATTTTTCCAGCTCAGCCTTCAGAATTTCTAATTACGCCGGGAGAGCTGAGCTGCAGTGGGGCTGCCATCCGGCTGCCCTTGTGCCTTTCCCCTGCTTCCCAGACAACTGAGCTTTTGAGAAGGGACACTCCCTGCTGCTGAGTGAGGGAGAACTAAAATTTGGCAAATCTAAATGAGTTTTCATTTGCGTCAATATTCTGCAGCAAATAACTTTGTACATTTGTAAACAGAGGGCAAACTTACCACACTTTAAGAGCTTTCCTGGGATGAATTGGAAGTACTCTGCTCTTGTCTGAAAGAACAAAATTCAGTGAGGGATGTGCTTATCGAAGATGCCTTTCACTTGGTTTAGCAGCAGAAATTGTGTTGAATCCTGTGAAAACAAAATAGGGTCCCTGCCCTGGAAAGCTCACAGACAAGAGCTTATTCAAGAAAAGAGTGGAAATGGCCTTGAGCTGTCTGTTGACCTTGAGTTGTTGGTGAAAAGTTTGGTTTTAAAATCTTGGTGGATTGTAACTGAGCGTCACTCATAAGCCCTTTGCCAGTCCTGTCCCTCAGAAAGGCTTGGCTGGTTGGTACCATTTCATTAAACAAAGGGAAAGGACGTGGAGAGCCATTTCCCACTTTGAAGGTCACTGCCAGGCTGGGCAGAGCAGGGAGGAGGTTGGTGGCTGAGGTCATCCCTCAGGTGCTGCGTTTTGGCTCCCGTGGAGCTCCCAGGCTCTGGGATGTTTCCCCACACCCCCCTTCTCCCAGGGGACACCGGCGTGTGCCTTTGCTCGCTGTAATGAACACTTTTCTCGGCTGCAGTCGCTGTGCCAATGCAGTGGCACTGCCACGGCAGAGCGTGGGACTTCGCCTGTGTCCCTTGCAGGGCTTGTGCAAGTGTTGGACAGTGCTGCTGTGCCTCAGAGAGCACCCCCGGACCTGCTCGAGGCAAAGAGGGGATTCAGGTAAAGGTCCTTGAGGTGAAGGGCAGGAGAAACTGGACACTGAAGGCTTGGAAGTAGCCTGGGCTGTGGAAGTGTGTGAGTTGGAGCCCTGGCTGCAGTCCTGAGGAGCCAGACCTGGGGCCCGGCACCAGGAAACGTCCCAGGCTCCAAGGCTGGTAACTCAGCGTGCTCAGGGCTCTGCAGAGGAGCTGTGCCAGTGTGGTTGTGGCACAGAGGGTGAGACGGAGCAGGAGCCTGGGCTGCTCCTGGGGAGTTCAGAGGAGGGTGGTGCGAACCAGACCTGCTCCTCCTGGAAGGCTCAGCCCTGCCCAGCGCTGGGCTCTCACTCAGGGACTCGGTGTCCGGTTACTGAGCATCAGCTCCGTGTCTGGGGGAGAGGGGGAGAGGAGGGAACGCTCTGTGGTTTGCTGGCAAGTCACCCGCTCTTTGATGCACTGCAGCAAAAGCCCTGTCTGAAAACTCCTCAGCAAAAAGGACATTGCAGGGGAAGGGGAGGGGGGACGATGGACGCCCAGGACGCAAAGATGCTGCTGCAAGTGCTGTGACAGCCAAGCCTGGCCTGTGCTGCTTCCCCTGCACCCATTTGGTGATTGAGTTGGCCAAGCCCATCGCCTTGTGTCTGTGGGTGGAATGCAGTGTCCTTTCCCTGGATGCCCTTCAGCTGCGGGAGGGACGGGACTGAGTGCTGGTGCGTCCCCAGGGGCTCAGGGTAGCGATTCAGGGACCAGCCAGAGCGAGGGAGCAGCTCCAGGAGGTGAAGTGAACTTGGGTGAGAAGCCACCACTGCAGCAGCCGCTCTGCAGGCGCCTCGGCCAGGCTGCTCCAGCGCTGTGGGGACAGCAGTGACAGATGCAGCGCGTCGTGCGGCAGCGGTGCTGACGGGAGGGAAGCTGAGGAGCAAACAGAAGCCTCCTGCTGATGCAGTGCAGGTGATCCTTGGCTCGGTGCTGCAGCATGTGCAGGGCACCCTGCCTGTACTGCAGGGCAAAGGTGAGATAAGGGGTAGTTCATGCATCTTCTCTGAAGCGGTTAAAGCTCTTCAGTTGGCAAGAGCCCTTTCTGGCCACCAGTTACTGTCCTGTTGCTGCAGATGAAGACTGCAACCTGCAGGCCACCCCGTCAGGTGATCTGTTCTGCCCCCCTTGGGGGAATTACACCCAAAGTGACAACCCAGGGATGGAAGAAGATCCCCCTGGTCTCTGGGCAGGTGCAGGGCTGCTGGCCACGGTCTGCCAGGGATCACAGGGGTGCTCGGAAGGGTGGGCATCCTGCTACGCTGCTTCCAGGCTGGACCTCTTGGCAGCACAACAGAGCAGAGTTTGGCCACCTTGCTCTGGAAGGAGTTGCCAGGGAGTGTGGTAAGGCTTTTTAACTCGGTGGCTCAAAGTGAACTTGTTAACTCCTTATTCTACAGAAAAAACAGCAAGGAAGAGAAGGGGGATGCTTGCTGATGTTACCTGAGGTGCAGCTTCTCGTGGTGCCAGTGACTGATGCTTTGGCATTGGGGAAGCAAAGTTTGCAGGAAACCCTGGGTGCAGAAAAACCTTTCAGTTCTGCTCCTGATGCTTGTTCTGTGCAGTGCCACTCAAGGGCCTCAAAGCTGCTTTTCCTTAGGTGGGAATGGGCAGGAAGTTTGGAGAAGGGTGGATTAGGAAAAGCATTTCTTTTCATGGCTGTCATTTCAAGAAGAATCGAGGGGTTGCAGTGGCAGGAGAGGAAGAGTGGACAGGTGACAGAGCTGGCAGCTTTCTGCTGGCCTTGCAGCACCCCTGGGTGCAAAGGCAGAGGCTGCTGCACAGACTGCCCTCCCTAAGCACCTCTGCGTGTGAGGAACTGAGCCTGACCCCTTTTCTGGATGGAAACTCTGTTGGTTCTGCAGATGTGAGCATGGAACAAAATAAAAATACCTGCAGTCTGCTGGGCATGGGGGAGGGAAAACAGCTGACAGCAAAAAGCCCAGTTTTCTTAAACTGATCAGCCAGAGACCCTTTGTTTCCTCCTCTCAGTCAGAGCTTCCCTCAGATGTCACTGAAGGAGACTGTCCCACCTGTACCCCCTGTCACCTTGGGTGCCTGCAGAGGCCCTGGGTGGGGGATGTCTCTTCAGCAGCTTGGAGTAGGCCAGGATATGTCATTCCCAGGACAAGGTGTCCCCTCTGCCTGGCTCCCAGCAGAGGGAAGCAGCAGCTCACTGACCTGCAGCCCTGAGCTGCTCTGTGCTCCTCCAGCCTCGGCGTCATTAAAACAACCAAACAAAACCCCCCAACACCTCCCCAAGTAAAGATTAATTTCTCTTGCTGCTTAACAGCAAAGCTTTTGAGTAGCAGGGAATTGCTACCTGTAATTGCACCAGCTAATCCTACCTGCAGCTCTGTCCTTCACCTCAGGTGCTATTCTTAGTTCAGTCCCTGCTGAATTCCTGACAGAGCAAATGCTGAGGCTCGGTCTGTGTCTCTGGATAGATTAGTGGGATGAGTGGATTGGGAAGGATCTTCCCTTTTATTCTCCATTATGCAGGAGAATAATGGAGACCCTGCTTTTCTGAGGGAAATAAGTCCAGTGCTGATGGAAATGCTAAGAGAGTGGTGGAAATGCAGATGGGTGAACCTGGGGAGCTGTAGCTGGCCCTAACTCAGCCCGAGGGAGCAAACTGAATGACTTCAGTTTCTTGTGACTCTTTGCTTTTATGACCATAGTCCAAAAGTCTCTCATTTGTCTTTTTGCCCTTTTTTGATCTGAAACTGGGTCTACAGCTTGCTGCTCTCCATTTTTTCCATCAGCTAACTGGTAGATTCCCTGTGCCATCCAAGCCCTGCTCCTGTGAGTGAGGGTGACAGTGTGACCCTGGCGAGGAGTGACACAGTCCAGGAGATCAGAGCTGTTTGAGGGGTGTCTGCATGGTGGAGCAGTAATGTGGCTGCTGTGTCCTCAGCAGCATTTTCCCCCCTGAGACAACAGGGACAGGTTTTCCACTGCAGAAAAGAAGCAGGAAATATGTTTAAGTCCCTCTGCTTTGGGCTTTTGCAGCCTAGTGGATTTCAATGTGTCTCAGTTCCTCAGTGGTGCAAGTCCTTTCTAACAGGACAGCAGCAAGACATAGCAGTGTGTTGGGATGTAGCTGCACCTGGCAGCTGAACCTCCTTGAGGAACAAAAATCCTCATCTTGCCACTGGTACAGGTCTGAGCAAGACCAGACTATCAGAGGGAAGGAGGCACTCGAGCCTGAGCAGTCAGATGCTTCACTGTCACTGGGAACACACTCAACTGCCTGGAACGCCATCCCTCGCTCTGTGCTTGAGCTGGTTCAGTTCCTGGTGCTGATCCTTCTGTTTCCTGTTTCTGCAAAAGGGGAAATGTTCCCAGGCCGTTCTACCCGTGGTGTTTCGGGAGAGCTTTTGCCAGTGATCCCAGAGCTCCCTGCTCCTGGTCACTTTGCCCTGTGTTTACACCTGTGCAACTGAAGAGACTTTGTGCCCATCTCATAATCTGTGATTTGCCTCTGCAAAGTGTGCGTGCAGTCGTGCATGGCTGCAGCAGAGGTGCCAGAGGGATCTGCAGAGGAGCTGGGGAGAGCTGGACCTGCACCTGAGTGTTCCAGCCAGCAGGTTCATGACAGCTCGAGATCCTCGAGCAGCCTGAGGACTTCTCCTGTGCTGCTGCTCAAGTTCCAGCTGGTAAATGTGCCTCAGTCACCAGCCCTTGTCCCCCTCATTGCTGCCAGTAAAAGCTGCAGCAGGAGCCAGCTGCAGGGGTGAAGTAATGACAGGTTCAGGCATGAGTGAGGTTGTTTGAGATGAGCTGGTGGGTGAAGGGTGCCTTTGCACTCTCACACTGTGGCACACTCGGGGCTGCTGACTGAGCTGGGAGCTGCTGTGTGGTGTTAACCCCTGCTAGCACAGGCTGTGAGCTGGTGCTCATGGGCAGGGAACCCAGCTGTGCGGGAGCAGGGAATGCTCCCAGCTCAGGAATTCGCTCAAACACATGGCACTGCAGTTGGATGCCTTCCACACTCTCTCGCTGCTGAAGTTTCTCAGCTCTGGTGCTGCCCGAGGTGCTTCTGCAGGGGAAGGTGCCAAACAGGTTATTGAGGTTTGCCGGGTTTGTGTGAAGACCTTGGGCAGGTTTTACTCATCACACAAAGTGAAAGGGCCTGTGGAGTAGGCACAAGGTATTTACGTGATAAATACAAGCGCGAGCACAGGAACTGGCGTTGTACATACAATATTTCTGTTCATTGTTAACAGGCCACTTCGCTGCAATTAAGGTAATTGGATCCTCTGCTTATTACAGGTGCACAGCTACAAAGTCCTCAGCTTATCTGCCCTTGCAAAAGAGATCTGGACATGTACTTTGGGGAAATCCTGAATTTTTTTTCTCCTCTTTATCAAGAATTTTGTCATCTCTATGTTAAACTGATGGGTTTTGAGGGGAAAGAAGTTGTACCTTAGTGACTTGTGACTGGCAGTTTGCACGAGCACGCAGGACTCTGCCTCCACAGGGGTACCACTGGTGGGAAAGGGTTGGAATGGATGAGGAAGGTGGACACTTCATTGGAAGTAGGAGAGTCCTGAGGAACCGTATGAACAAGTGCAGAACTGGCCCTCTTTGCTGCCTGTTGCTGTTGACACTGTTCAAGCCTTCACACTCCTCTCCAGGGAACTCTGCTCTGCATCCTTCCCCAGATGATGGAGGGGAAAGGGTGAAGGGCTCATCCCCTTGTAGTACGAGCTTAGAGCAGTCTGTGCACAAAGCTAGTTTATTTCAAAAATATATTTGTAAAAATCCATTAAAAAAGAAAAAGAACGCTTTGGAGCTGTCAGATATCCTACCCACCCCTGTCACACTGTGTATCCTGACCCTCTTTTTCCCCCAGCTGCATCTTCAGGTGAGGGCAGGGAAGGGAAGCCAGGGCACCTGGAGGAAGGTGGGGAATCGTGGGGTCATCCAGCGAGGCACCAGGGGCACTCTGAGCTTGTGCTGAGCTGACATCTGCATCTGGCCCTGCAGTTTTATTAAGAAAAGTAAAGTGGACCCTCGCTGATACAAAGGAGAGGAAAAATATCTGCATTGTGTGTGGGGAGGAGGCCGCTGCAGCTCTGTCTCTGAAGGGCTGGTCATTAATTAGCTGCGTGCACAGCAAGTGCTTCTCTGGACTGAACCAGGTGCCTGCGCCTCCCTCCACAACCCGCATTTGTGACAATCGGTGCTGGGGGGAGAGGGGGAGCTTTTCGGGAGATGGGTGTCTTTGAGCTTCATGGACTGGCAGAGGAAATCGCCCAGAGCCTGCGGGGTGAGTTTGGAGCGAGCACTCCAGCCTGGCTCCTGCGCCCGGGGCGTTCTGCTGTCCTCGCCTCACCACGGATCCCAGCTCCCAGCTCCCTTTCCCCGTTCCTGGAGCCTCTGAGGGGATTGCAGAGTTGTGGGTGACATCCCTTTGCTAGGAGGAATCCTGGAGGAATCTTGCATTTCTCCTCCTCAAGTGGGCTTTCTCAGTGAGATGGATTGGATTCAGCCTGGCACAGCGTGTGGCACTTCGGGGTGTTCCAGCTCCCCTGGCCCCGGTGCTGGGACAGAAATCCGGAGCTGGGGCAGGAATCAGGAGCTGGGGCAGGAGTCCGGAACTGGGGCACAAATCCGGAGCTGTGGCACAAATCCGGAGCCGTGGCACAAATCCGGAGCAGTGCCAGGAGTCCGGAGCAGTGCCAGGAGTCCGGAGCAGTGCCAGGAGTCCGCTCTGTGTCCGGGCTCGGTGCGTGCGGGGCTGTCCCCCTGCCCCCGCTCCCCCCGGGCGGCTCCGCGCGGTGACACCGCGGGGCTGGCGCTGCCTCCGGCCGGGCAGGCTCAGGAAGAGCCTTCCCTGGGGCTTGTCCGGGCTTGTTCAGGCCTGAGCCCGCCTTTGTCCGTGCGGTCCGGGCCCGGGGGGATCCCGGGGGATGCGGCTCCGTGGTCTGCGGCCGCTCTGGGGGCTCCGGGACAGCCCCGGCTGAAGGAGCTGAGCGCTGCGCCCTCCCCGAGCCCCAGGTAAGAGCTCCGTGTTCGCTCTCCTCCCCGCCGACGCCCCGGTGGCTCCCGCCTGTCCTGCACTCCCTGCAGCTTCTCGCAGAGCCTGTCCGTGCCTGGGGGCTGTGGAAGGAGCTGCTGGTGGTCTGTAAACCCGGGTGGGCTCTCAGAGCTCTGGAAATCGCGGAGAACATTACAGTAGCTGCCCCTGCTCGTCTGTCATGTCGGGGTAAAGGAAGTTTCCTTTTCCTTTTCTTTCCTTGCCTCTTCTGTAGCCCTTTTCCTTCAAGCCCCTCATACAAAAATGCACATTGGATTTGGGGGTGCCGGTCTGGTTTTCGGGGGATCCCAGAAAGGGACAGCGCCCAGAAAGCAGCTGTGTGCTCACGCCGAAGGTGCTGGAGCTGCGCAGGCAGAGCTGGGTGCTCCTGAGCACTGGAGCCCGGGAGCAGCGATTGATCCTGGGGAGCTGCCTGAGACAAGGTGCCTGGATTGATGTGGAATCGGGCTCTCTGTGATGCATTGTCATGTCAAGCGTTTACACGGGGAACACGAAGCTCAATGCTTAATTCTTTGTAAGGAGCTGGCAGCTGCTCCCCTCTCCTGCCACACTTGGCACAAACTGTCCTCTCCATCCTGCTTCCAGTGCTGTTGCCTGGCTCGGTGTGTTGCCTCCACATTCCCTTTGTGATGGAAAGGATAAATAACACAGCTCAAAGGCTCACATGGGGGAGGAAAGCTCTGTTTTGCCTTTATTTTGGAGACAGGCCCATGCTTTATATCTCTGATATAAAATACATTCATTTGTAAGCGGCCTACCTCTCATCTGTACAGTCAGTTTGATATTTTATTAGTTGTGTACATGCCAGGGTGTTTTGGAGTTTCCGCCTACAGGGGGTGAGTTTGGTTGATTGTTATTGGCTTTGTAATTTTTAAGTGCTGTAAGGTGTTTTTTTTGTTCATTTTGGTAGATCAGAGGGGCAAAGCATTCTTAAATAATGAGGCTCCTTCTTCCTTCCTTCCTTCCCAAGGCACCCAAGGATGCTGCAGACAGGCAGCTCTGGTGACCACCCTCTGTCTTGGCATCTCACGTTTTGTTTTGTCCCCTGAGGAAATTAATTGATCTATTTGAAGCAGCTTTCGAAATCTGAGGGAAAAAAAAACGTTTTGAGTGTACAATGAAACCTATTAGTCCATTTTATAGGCAAGTCTGTGTTTCCTTGTATTTTGAAGGTAGAACACCAGTAATCTTCCAGTAACTGGTACAGATCATTTCTTAATGCAAATGGAGAGAAGTTAATAACACATGAGCCATTGTTTTTTTCCCAAAGAGAGACTCAGCTGAAGGAGCTTATACAACAGTGGGGATCTAATTCAGCCTTCAGTTTTACATATTTCTTTTTGTTTTCGTTTGAATACATTGCAGGAGAAGTGACCAGGCATTCAACCTGTGCCCAGCCTGTCTGGAGCAACCTCCTCCCTGAAAAAAGAATCCTTCACCCCGTGGACCAGAGGAGGCTTTGGTAAGAGGAATTAGAGTTAAACAATTGTATACTACTGAAGATGGAGTTGGAATCTTTTCTGTGGAGCCTCCCTGGTGATGGAAGTCTGCTGCTGTACCTCTACAAGGGAAGCAGCTGAGGTGCAGGACTCTTTCCTTGTCTGGGATATTGCAGTGCACTCCTGGGGAGCTGATAAATGCATCTTCTGGGGGTGAGGGTCCTCTCTGTTGTGTAGCCCAGGTCAGGCTGGGGAGGAAGATGTGGGGAGCATCTGAGGGTAACAAATGTACAGATAGGTGGATCTGGCCTTGGAAGAAAGGAGAGAGGCATGTCCAGGAGGTTCTCTAAAGATCCCTCAATGTCCTGATGAAGGAGGAGGCTGAGTTTAACAAGTTAAAAAAGTAAAATCTCTGCTATGGATCAGCCTGGCAGCATCCTCTGTCCCAGGAGACTGATCTGGGGGGCCAGGTCAGGAACTTCTGGATTTGAATAAACTTGTTTTTCCAGGCCCACCTCAGCTGTAACCCCCAGATTCCTGTCTGGGCTGACATGCTGGAGCAGGGGTAGGCTGCTGAGAGCCCTGCTGGCTTCTGAGAGCCCTGCCTGGCTGCTGAGAGCCCTGCCTGGCTGCTGAGAGTCCTGCCTGGCTCCTGACAGCCCTGCCTGGCTGCTGAGAGCCCTGCTGGCTCCTGACAGCCCTGCCTGGCTCCTGACAGCCCTGCCTGGCTGCTGAGAGCCCTGCCTGGCTGCTGAGAGCCCTGCTGGCTCCTGACAGCCCTGCCTGGCTGCTGAGAGCCCTGCCTGGCTGCTGAGAGCCCTGCCTGGCTGCTGAGAGCCCTGCCTGGCTGCTGAGAGCCCTGCCTGGCTCCTGACAGCCCTGCCTGGCTCCTGACAGCCCTGCCTGGCTGCTGAGAGCCCTGCCTGGCTCCTGACAGCCCTGTCTGGCTGCTGAGAGTCCTGCCTGGCTGCTGAGAGCCCTGCTGGCTCCTGACAGCCCTGCCTGGCTGCTGAGAGCCCTGCCTGGCTGCTGAGAGCCCTGCCTGGCTGCTGAGAGCCCTGCTGGCTCCTGACAGCCCTGCCTGGCTCCTGACAGCCCTGCCTGGCTGCTGAGAGCCCTGCCTGGCTGCTGGTCTCTGCAAACCCTGCGCAGTGCTGGGTTAATGAGTCATGGCTCTGCCGGTCCTCCCTGGCTGCAATGGCCTGGACTCTGCCCAGGCTGCTCCCGAGCTCCTGAATCAGCAGAATCCCTCAGCCTGGTGTCCTTAGGTTGTACTGGCTCTGCAGAGTGGGGCTGGCAGGGAGCAGGGGCGGCTTTGCCTCCAGGAGCATCCCCGCAGCCTGGGACGGGGCTGGCACCAGGCTCTGCTGCTCGGCCCGGGGCTGGAGGGTGGTGGTGTCTGGGCCGTGCCTGCACAGCCATCAACAGCTCTGACCCAGCTGCTGGTAGAGCTGTGAGCTGCTGGTGTGAGCTCCGGAACGACAGCTCCTCAGAGACCTTCTCTAGGCGCAGCACGGGCAGAACTGGTGTTTATGGTGTGTGACAAGTGACCGCAGAGCAGCTTTAGCAGAATGTTTTGGCTCCTGCTTAAACCTTTGGGTTCAGCCTGTGTGTTTTATCTAAGTTAGATAAGATACAGGGAGGGAACGGTGTAAAGGGAAGAGAACGTGCACTAAGTTCATGCTCTCGTGTGAAATACATTCTGGGTGACACAAAGGTGCTCTTGTGGTCACTGAGACAGGGCTGCTTTAAAGGCTTGCAGGCAAAGCTTAGGATGTTGCTGCCGGACATCTCTGATCCCATTTGGGAGAGAAGAGGATGGAAAAAGGTGATGAAAGCTCTGTTACTCATTGTTGCTGCAAGGGGAAGAACAGAATTTCCTGGAATGTGGAAAGCAAAGGGCTTTTTTCCTTGTCTTCATGTAAAAAGAAAACTTAAATCTAAAAGAAAGGAAGAAGTTGCACTGAATCTGGCAAAGAATGAATTGTTTAACCCTGCTGTGGAAGAAGGCCCAGGTCTGGGGTACTGTGTGAGCGTTTCTCTCTGCACAGAACGTGGAGAAATTCAGTAAGTGGTGTGTGGATTGATTCTGTGGCTTCAGCTTGTTTTGATGTAGGGATTTAATATTGGTTAAGCCAGTGATATTAGCCAGGCCCAGCAACATCCCAAATGAGGATTCACTTGGGTGAGATGAGATAGATTTTCTATATGAGCCTTTTAAGGGGTGAGAGGATACTGTTGCTTTAGGTTTTCTTCGTAGTATCCTTAACTGTGCCGTGTTTTATGGAACTTTGGTGTCTGCATTTCCTGGAGTAGGGGATTGAGTGACAAACCAGAGCTGTCCTGCAGATCCTGGGTATTGCAGTAACCTGAAATCCTTCCTGAACGTTCCCTGTTCCACCAGAGAGCGCAGGAAAGTTTGCGGAGAGGAGCTGCTGGGAGCTTCCACGGGCAGTGCGGTCCCAGGGCTACCGAACTGCTGCTCCTTTTGACCTGTCCCTGCAGCACGATGCGGGCGGCCTGAGTGGCCCTGTCCCTCTGAGCTGAGTGACCAGCTGACCATCACTTGGGCTCGGGTCGCAGTTGTCCTACAGGCAGAACTGCCGGCCGGTCTCGCAGGACCCTTCCCTTGCCGTTTTCGTGTGGTTTTTGCCCGTTTTACTGTGTTTTACAGGCAGCAGCCGCTCCGTTCGCAGCCCGCTGCGGCTCGGGGCAGAGCCGGTGTCCGGTTCCCCAGCCCGGCTCGGGCCGGGAGCGGGGGCGGTGCTGGGAGGAGCCGCAGCTCCACCGGAGGGGCGGAGGAGCGGGGTGGCTGTGAGAGAGCTCTGAGCAGGTGCCTGCACCTCCCGGAGCCTCTGCTCTGCTTCCCTGCCTCGGACCAGCCCTGGGAGCACGAAGGTGGGATCACCTGGGCCTCCAGATGGACCTCAGGCACTGCCGCCAGCTGGGTCGGCTCCTGCCGCAGCCCTGGAGGGAACTGGTAAATCTCTCTCCTCGCTGGGGAATGTCAGTTCATCTCTTAAGGGAAGTTTCTGCCCTGTGATTAACTAAAGAAAGGCGAACAGGAGTTGTTAAGCTGGTGTCTTGTATTTGGGGAATTAGGATGCTATGTGGAGTTTGGAGGAGAAGAATGCAACGGGAAAAATACAATAATAACAGTGATTAATAAGCATTGCCAAGAATGAAAGCCCAGAACCATTTTCTGGATGGCTTGGTGGGATGTTGCAGGAGTTGCAGGAGTAGGTGGGCTAATACAGCACTAACCTGAAAACCTCTGGAGAGACTAACCTGAAACTCAGGACCCACATATTGTAGGATTTGTGCCAAACCGAAGGCAGAATTTATCAGATGTGTTCTTAGCTTAAAAAGAGAAGCCTGTCTGTAAGGTTGAATGTCAGGGAAACTGAGTGTATTTGGAGAAGCAAGGCCCTTCCTCTCCTACCTGAAGGTTCACAACAGGAAAGATTGGTATCTTTGGGAAAAAGGAGAGAATTGGTTCTGATTCTGCCACCACCATGAGTGGTTTGGTCTGGAATCGTGGAATTGTTTAGGTTTAGGCTGATTTTTCTCTGGGGTGGCAGTTCATCCTGGTGACCATAATGGACCCAGTTTAGACATAACTTCTAATTCCATGTCTTAGAACTAGAAAGGCTTGATTAGAACAGCCTGAATAAAAGACTCTGAGCATCCTGGTGTAGTTTTGAAGTCAGCCTGGTTTAAAACAGGCAGTTGAAGGAGCTGATTTCAACCCAAATCTTTCTGAGGTGTGCAAACTGTCGCTTTGTCTTTTTCACTCAAACTTTCTCTTGCTGGGTTTCACCCAAAAATTTTCATTCACAGATGAAAATTCAGCTTTGTTTTGCCTTACAGCAGGAATTATTTGAAGCTTTCAGAGGCAGAGGATCTGTTAACATCAGGTTTTCAGTGGGAGTGGCTCAAATCTTCAGTGAAACTGTGCAATTCTTCAGTTCCCAGCTCAGGGCTTGTGAATGGGTTGGTAAGAGTGTAAAACTCCACTTGTTGGCAAGAGGAGGAGGACCCAATGCTGGGAATGAACTGAAGCAAATGTGCTTGATTAAATGAAGCTTGTGGTATCACATATTTCTGTGCTGACAGAGTGACTGCTGCAGGTCTTACCTGACAGGACCTTTTACCTTGCTTGGAATGCAGAGTTTCTGTAACAGGAGAGTATTTCCACCATCCACACCCCTCAGCTTGTTGTTTTATGGTGATGATTTCTTCATAGGCTAATTCCCTGCACTGTTACATGATCCACCAAGCAGCTTTTTCCTGCTGCTTTGTCACCCCTACCGTGAGATGCAGCAGGAGGTGGCATCCAGCCACCTACCCCAGCAGCTGGGGGTGAGTTGGTGTGATTTGTGCAGGCTGGGGCACCTCTCTCCAGATAAAGCAGCCCAACAGTCAACGTGAAGTAAAACAGGCCACGTGTTATTTCTCTAAAGGGAGAATTGCCTTTTGGGGGCAAACCGAGCCCTTAAATGGAAAATTCAACTAAATGTGCATGACCATGTAAACTTTGAGCGGCACCTCTTTAAACTGTGCTTGTGAATTTATTTGTTTCCTCCTTTCCTAAACCATTAGGGATTCTTACAGGTAGCAAGCAGCAGAGGGGAGCTAAAATGGCTTGAAAAATTAAAAGCGGGATCATTATCCTGCTGCAAAGATGTTCCCCAAAACATCTTTCCCTAGCCCTGTCATGCTCAGTTTTTAGTGGCTCCAAGGAAAGTTTTACAGTTCCCAAAACAGCAATTCTGCAGCCTCGTCTGTCCCCCGAGGAGGAGGAAAAATAAAGCAGGATCTTCCTCGTCTGTACCAGATTGTTTTGCTCTCCTATGGCTGTGCTTGTCCCTGACCTGTTAATTGCCTTTGAGATAGTCTGGTTTGTCCCGATCCTGGTGGGAAATGTTGGAGGGATGATGAGGTCATTGTTTAAGCAAGGCAGCTCCTTCCAGGATGGGACGTGTTTGCAGGACAGGCAGGTGGGTGCTGCTCTCAGGTCTTGATTCTGATGCAGTTTGCATTTTTCCTCAGGGTGAAAAGGTTACAGTCAAGAAGTGATTTTTTTAATTGACTGGTGCAGTCTCTTGGGAATGGAGCCCTTGTTCGGCCCTCACAGTGCCTGGTGGGTATCGCTGCTCTCCGCTGTCCTGGCTGCTTGGACGGGCACTTGCAGCACTTTGTGTCACCTTTGTCTGCCCCCTGTGGTGTCAGACTGAGGGCAGGAGCTGTCCCCACCACCTGCACTGCCATCCTGTGCCAGAGAAGCCACGGAACTGTCGTGATTCTGGCAAGAAACCCAACAGTTTTGTCTTGAATCACTGAATGTCTTTCATGAAAACATCAGCTCCCAAACACTGACCATGCTGGGGACTTGGTGAGAGCCAGGAGTTTGGGGGTTTAACATCCTCCTCTTGCCTTTCAGCTGGTGCTCACCCTTTTCTCTGCAGGATGGCAGGGTTCTGGTAACCTGTTGGAAGAGGAAATATAATTTCACTGTGAGCAAAACAGGGTGAGAGCAAAAAAGAACCAAGAGTCTCAGCTCACTCTGTCTTGCTATCCAAACACAAGCCAAATTCTGGAGGTTTTGGAATTGGAAACCTGGTGCATTGGGAGGGGGAATGGAGGCTTAGATGCCTCAGAATCTATAGGTGTGGTGTTGCCAGTGAGTCCCTGGCAGGAATCAGAGGCTGGTGAAAGCCACGGGGCTCCTCCTGTGCAGCACCTTTGCACTCAGGTGTTGCACAAGAGGCCCTGAGCAATCCCCTGCTCCTGAGGCTGTGGGGCAAGAGTTGGGGAGTTCTTTGTCCTGGAGGTTGTCTTCTCACATGTTCATGTGTTTCCAGGAACTGAGGGCTGCAGGAATGCTGGATAACCCCATACCTTGTGTACCCCAGGCTGTTCCAATGTATAGCAGCAAAGTCCACTGGCTTTAGCACAAGTGAGTACTGGTGCCTTTCTCCTTTGTGTTCCCAGTGAATTCTCTTTCTGTCCAGCCTGTGTGAGCTCGGAGCAGAGCTGTGCAGTGCAGTTAACGCACCAACAGTTTAAACAGGTTTGTATCTTAAACTATTCAGCATTTGGAAACACTTTATTGCTCCACTGTCTTGCCTGAATGGTGCTGTGGGAGACTTGGGAGCTCGTTGAGATAAATGTGGATTACAGAAGAGTCAGCTGTGTTTATCTTGTTAATATTGGTAACTTTTAGAGGCCCTAACCAAGATTTGGGGGTAAGGGACAGGATAACTGTTGATTTATGAGTTTGAGCCTCTTCTCCCTTGAAAGCTTTTTCTTCAGTACTGCTGCAGTTGCTTCCCTGACTCTTTGTCCCCAGGCTCTGACCTTCTGTGAATGAGAAGAGAGGAGGATTTCACCCCTCCTATGCCCCCTTGTGAGATGCCAGCTGTGAGTGTTTCTTTGGCAGTGTCTTAGCTGGTTGTTGTGAGCAATGGTCAAGGAAGCAATCAGCAAGTATACTGCCCTAGAAGTGCTGCACATTGTTGGGCTGCCTCACCTCGCTGCCCTCGGGTGATGGGGACCCCGGGGCTGGGATGCTGCCCAGGTGATCTCCGTGGAGCTGCAGCTGATGTGAGGAGTGCCCCAGGATGCTGCATCAGAGAGGAGATGAAGAAAAAGAGAAGATGAACGCGCTGCTGCAAGTTTCGTTCTTTCTTTGTCCTTCCCAAATGCCTCTGGAGGGCTCTGTTGCACCCTGGCCCTGTAGCAGAGTCGTCCTTTTGCTGCTTTGCACTTCTTCTGTTCCAAATCACTGGTGTGAGATAACTCGAGTGAGGCTTCAGGGAAGCTGATGTGCATCAGGACTTTTTTCCAGCTTGAGGCTCTCATTATCAGCTTTTCTGTCTCACCTGTGCTAAAACCACAGGCTGTGGGCAGCCCTTTCTCCTGCACAATGTGTTTGATTATAGTAAAAGCTACACCCCAAAAATGCACAATTTGGCCTATTTTTCAGCTGCTAAATATAAGAGCTGCAGTCCATGCCTTGCTATTATAGGTAAGGAGAATATTAGAAAAATAGCATTGAAAAATTCCACGAAGATCAGTGCCCAGGCAGCATCTCTGCATTCTGTGGAAATGCCCTTTCCAGTGCCCTTTCCCAAAGTGCCACCCCTCCCTTCATGCTGGAGGGACCTTATGATCAGGTCTTAAATGTAATTTTTGATGTTTGTTGGTGGCATGCTCTGTTTCACTGTGAATGTACAATATTAATATCTTTATTTTTCTCCACACAGCCACAGCATGAAGGAATATCCCATATTAATCCCCTAATTTAAATTTGAAATTAATAACTATCACAACACTTGGAGCATCCTTTAATCCATTGATTGTTGCTGGCTTGATTCCAGCAGTGTCACTAATTACATTCTGCCTGCAAAAAAATCCTCATTGCTCGTGGCTTTTTTTTTGAGAGCTGCTGGCTTGATTCTTGTGCCATCTCTGCAGCCTGACTACACGTTTTTGTGCTGATGGAACCGTTCAAAATGCCTGAGCATCTCTGCTTGCTGCAAGAAAAGCCCCTGGGCTCGGGGTGGGTGATGTGTGTCTTCAAGAGTTGCCTCTTGTGTTAAAGGGGATTTCGGGCTCCAAGGAGCCGGGTTGGAGAGGAGTTCAGGTGCCAGAGTCAGTTCTCAGCCCTGGCAGCAGAGCTGGCTGCCTCGGGGGCTCTGTGCTGTGTTACTGCTCCTCAGCAGAGGGGTGGGAGGCAGGAGAAGGGGGGTATTGACCTACAGCAGCAGCAGTAAAGTCGTGATGTTTGGTCTTGCATGATCAAGATAAAATAGGAATTCATTCATACAGCATTTGCCAATTCCAGAGGACTGGGAGTAAGTTAAAACTAGTTTTAATTCAACGTATTTCCAGTTAGTGTATCCAGAGGACTTGGAATAAACTAAAACTACCTTTAATTCCACTTATTTTCAGTTGGTGTAATGACATGAGGGCACCTTGGGTGGTACTGCCCCCACGTTGGCTTTTACTGTGTGACACCTCTGGCTCCTGGAGGAGAGTGGGAGCAGTTGGAATTCAGGGTGGATGGAATGTCTGCACCCCTTTAACTGCCTGCCTGCCCCCTTGCTCCTTTTTCTTGGTCGATATGTAGGGAATGTATTTCCCTGTGGGTTTTTTACTTGGGTCTTCTGCATCTCCCTGAAGAAGGGTGTCTGGAGGGGGCAGCTGCTGAGAGAGGGTTCTGAAGGCTCTGAGTGATCATTCTGGACTTTTCTGAGCAATCCTGGATGTCTCTCAGCAGTGCTGTATCAAAAGCTGTCAGTATTAGTGTCCATCCAAAATGGAGGAGAAGGGGTTAATGACGTCAAGGATTAGGTCCTTAATCTGTGCCAGGAGTGCAAGAAATGTGGACTTTTTTTTTTTTTTTTTGTCACATGCTAGAAAAAGCAACAAAGGACAAGCACGAGGATTTTCACCTCTCTCAGAAGCCTTCTCTTAACCATGCTCCCCGGGCTTCCCTTTCAGCTGGTGCAGTGACCCCAAGGATCAGGTGATGACTTAGAAAAATGGTCCCATTCTCCTGGAAATGAAGAGCTCAGGTGCTGGTAAAACTCTGGCTTTATTTTTTTTAATTGTGTTACAATTGCAGAGTTAGGTCTCTGTTTCAGGTTTGTTCACTCCTGGCTGGGGTCTCACACAGGCCCTGCATGGGCACAGCCAGGCTGGGCTGAGGGTCTGTGCCAGGGAAACTTGTGCAGGATGCATTTAATTTTGGACTCCTCTGAGAAGGGTGGGAGTTGGGCACCTTAATGGTTCTCAGGCTGAGCCCTCAGCAGCTAATGAGTGTAAGAAGCAATTGTTCTGGCTTTCTTGGTTGGAATTAGCTGCACGGTGGTTTGAGAACTAAAACATTAAAGGGTTCTGGCTATTGCAGTACTCGTCTGCTTTTTACTTCTTTTTTTTATGGGTTCAATGAAACTGGACTCAACTTCTTTTCCAGGCTCCTATTTGAAAGTGCTGTCTGAGCTGTGGGTGTGATCCAGGGATGGAAAAAGGTGACCAAGGTCCCTTTGCTGCTGTTAGAGGCAGCTGCCTCCATCAGAGAGGGAGAAGAGCTGGTTAGAGCAGGACAGTGGTGATGGGGAAAACAGTCCTTTGCCTGGACCAGCAGTGACCTCTTGTGGGTGGTGAGGCTGGCTGGGGACTCTGGGCACGCTGGGGGTGCTGGCAGCGGGGGCTTGGAGCAGAGGGTGTTATTCCATCTGTGGCCTTAAAGCCAGCGTGGTAAAGGCAGCCCGGATCCTCCTGGCGTAGATCTCAGAAACAAACAGCTATAAACGGTGCAAAGTCTTGTCTTCCTCACGGTCTGTGCCCCGGAGCTGGGGTGTGAGACGGTGTCTTAATGGTTCAGGAGAAGCCCAGAGTCTTCTCCCTGGCGAGCCCAGAGCTGGCCTTTGAGCATTTCAGGGGAGCGAAACAGAGCGAGAGCAGAACTTCTGCTCATGTGCTTTTCCCATGGAGTGTCTTCATCTCTGATGAAAGTGTCTCACTGGTGTGGCACTAAATCCAGGAGAGGGAACAGGCCCTGTGATATGCAGAGGTGCTGTGGGGTCTCAGCTCCTAATCATCACTTAAAAGCCCCAAGGCATATGACCAGGTTCCCCGTTAATGGAGAACTGTGCCTCAGCCCAGCTTCCTACCCAGCTGCAAAGGCAAAGTGAAAACTTCTTGTTGAAGCCATAAAAAAAAAAAAAAATTAAAAGGCTGTGTCAGTACGTTCTGTCTCACAGTGGAGGTAAATTTATGGAGTTACAGCTCAACCAGCGCTTTGTAAGATGCAGAGTGCAGCCTGTGTGTCAGAAAGCTCTTTTAGTAGTTGGTGGGGTGAATTCAAGTCATTAAAAAAGATTTTCTGTGTCTTTTCACCAAATACCACATTGCTTTATCTCCGTGTGCTGTAAAAAGCGTCTGAAGGTGAAATTCTGAAGGGAGGATTTTCATTGTGTGTGTTGCTATATGACAAGCTACTTCCTTAGATTTTTATTCCTGAGCTACAGACAATGCTGCCTTTGAATTGAGATGTGTCTTTGGGCAGTTTCCAAATATTTCTGTTCTCTGGGCAACTGCAGATTCCCTGGGGCTGGAGGGAGGAATGTGTGTTTGGGCAGGGACAGCTGCTCCCCTGCCCGGCGGTGGGGAGGTGACAACATCAGGGGGCAGGAATGCCACAGAGATGCTGCATGTCCGGCACGTGGAGGTGCCGAGAAAATGGAAGGTGATGGGAATCTTCAGTAAGGATTATTTGCCTTTTGTTGCTCAGTTTTGAAGCACAAACTCGGAGTATGCCCTGCTGTTGAGTGGTGGCTTCTGTGTGCAAACTTACCATGCTCCTACTTTAGAAGGCAGGGAGAGGCCCAGCAGAAAATCCTCTGCCTGTCCTGTTTCTGATGGTTAAGGCAAAGATCCATTTCTCAGTTTTTTATTTCTACAATTTACGATGACCTGACAATCCACTTTTTTAGAACTGAGGAGGAAGGACTATCTGAATCACAGCCACAAGTTAGTGGAAATGCAAAATCTGGATTTATCTTGATTCTCTATCTGGCAAGACTTAATTTAAGCTGTGTTGTGGAGCCACATCCATCACCCAAAATAAAAGCAGCACTCAGCAGCCAGGGTGTTTGCTGACGTGGTGTGTCTGGATGTCTGTGATAGGTGGGTCCTGTGCTATAAAAGTGGGGAAAAGGGAAACCAGGGAACAAGGAAGAAGCCAAGAATGTGTAAGAGCAACAACTGTGAATGCAGCCTTGACAAAGCTTTGTCTCGTGGGGTTTTTTTGAGGGGTCAGATGGTAGCTAAAGAAAGCCTGGAACAATGATAAAATTTAAAAAGCCATTGGTGTCAGATTGTGTGTGGGGAAATGCAAGTTGCTGCAGCTTCCTTTTTCTGTAAGGAACATGCAGAGGGCATCAGGCTTCAACATAAATACCTGAAAAAGTAAAGCCTGCTTGACTGAAGTTGAACTGAGTGGTAATTAAGGTACGTTGAAAGAAGATCTTGTTTCCAAAGGAAGCAACTTCAACCAACAGTTGCATCAAGGTGAGCAAGAAGCAGCACAGGTGAAGAGAGTTTTAAAGGGCTCTGAAGTTCTATCCAGCATCTTCTAGGAAAGGTTTTGGTGTGACTTGTCTGTGGAGCTGCCTCTCTGGAGCAGCAGGAATGTCTTTGGGTGGCACAGGAAAGGCAGCTCTAAGATGCTCCATTTGTGAGGTGCTGACCCCTGGGCACCCCTTTACGTGCTGTGGCAACACTGATTTAAATCAACCTGATAAAAAGCTCTAAAGGCTTCATTCAGCACTGGCACCCAACTGGATGTTAGTGAAAACCTCCTTGTGAACTGGCAGAGCAATTTAAAACGTGGAGAATCTTCTCAGTTTGGAAGATGGGAATGTAAAACTGAAAGGACACAACGGCCAAAAGTAATATGAGAATGTGAAATCGTTTGTAGTTTTTGAAGCTGTTTTTGTCGGGTGTTTTTTCAAGGGTGTGGTAGATGGCTTCAGGGTGCTGGGAGAAGCTTGGGTGGGGCTAAGACACCTGGTTTTACAGGTCAGAATAAACCTTGTTAAGAGCTGAGTTCAGTGGGGATCCTTCATGGCTGGGTGGCTGGGAAATGATTAAATTATTTGAGAGAACAAGACACCTGAAACAACAACCCTGTCCTTCGGAAACGGAGCGCATTGCTCTTCACATCAGAGGTGTGAAGTATGAGTGATGCCACTGAGGGATCAGGCAGGTTAGGAGCAAACAAGGACACGATTCCAGCCTGGGA
Organism: Eulacestoma nigropectus; assembly: GCA_013397775.1. Taxonomy (NCBI): domain Eukaryota; kingdom Metazoa; phylum Chordata; class Aves; order Passeriformes; genus Eulacestoma; species Eulacestoma nigropectus. The sequence continues at coordinate 545,248 of VZTE01003148.1, read as the reverse complement.
GTTCTTTGAAGAGGAGGGGAAAAAGCACTCCCTGAGTGCTCGTGTGTGTCTATAAATCCCGGTAGCTCTGGCTCAGCAGGGGAGATGAGCTGTGCGCTGTCCTTGGGGAAGGAGGTGTCGATAGTAAAGGAAAGGAAACGATAGCAAGCCAGGCGTTTATTTCTGTCTCGCTCGCTGCTGTCACGCTGCTCTCGGCGGCCAGGGCGCGTTTTTTGATTGAAAGAAAAATGGAGTTTTCTGGGCTGCGGGGCCGCGGTGAGTTCGCTCCGTGCGCCCTGGCTGGAGCGGGTCCCGGTCCCGGTCCCGGTCCCGATCCCGGTCCCGGCGGGGATTCCCTCGGGAGCGGGGGCAGGGGGGGCCGGCCCGGCCTCACATGACGGCGGGGGCGGGCCGGGCTCCGCCGCTCTCGGGGCTGCTCCTGCGGCTCCTGCGCTCCCCGTCCCANCGGGGCGTCTCCGGCGGCTCCTCCGCTCCCCGCCCCAGCCGGTCCCGCGGCTCCGGACAGAGCGCTCCGGTCACTGCGGACACTGCGGACAGAGCGCTCCGGTCACTGCGGACACTGCGGACAGAGCGCGCCCGTCCCGCGGGGCTGCATCGCGCTGTCCCCTCGCTCCCCGCCGCTCTCCCCTCCGCCGCTCTCCCCTCTCTCCTCTCCCCTCGCTCCTCTCCGCTGTCCCCTCGCTCCCCGCCGCTCTCCCCTCTCTCCTCTCCCCTCGCTCCTCTCTCCTCTCCGCTGTCCCCTCTCTCCTCTCCCCGCCGCTGTCCCCCGGCTCGGGCCGGGCCATGGCCGCCCCGCTGCCCCCCACGCCGCTGTTCGCGGCCGAGCGCGGGGCCGTGCTGGTGTCGTGCGCGCTGTCCTGCGTGGGCTCCGCGCTGCTGCTCTGCACCCACGCGCAGTGGCCGGAGCTGCGGACGCGGCCGCGGCAGCTGCTGCTCTACCTGTCCCTGGCGGACCTGCTCTCGGCCCTCTCCTACTTCTACGGGGTGCTGCAGGACTTCGAGCGCACCTCGTGGGACTGCGTCCTGCAGGGCGCCCTGTCCACCTTCGCCAACACCAGCTCCTTCTTCTGGACCATGGCCATCGCCCTCTACCTGTACCTCACCATCGTCAGGGGCTCGCCCACGGGCACGGGCTTGCTCTGGTGCTTCCACGCCGTGAGGTGGGTGCTGCGTGCTGCCGGCTGGGACCCCCGGGCACCCCCACCCCTGCCGTGTGCTCCGCTCGGGATGGAGCCTCGGCTGTCGCTTGAGTCTCGGTGCTTTTCTTCTCCTCCTCTCACCCTCAAATTCCTTTTCAACAGGGATTTTGCTGTCTTCTAACTAACCGACCCTGCTTGTTTCCCCTTTCCCTTTCCAAGTGAAGAGTTGGAGACGTGGAAAAGTTAACATTTTTTTGTGCAAGGTAACTTAGAAAATCTCGGGCAAGTTCTAGTGACTGAAAATCCTGGCTTCTGCTTTCCCTCCAGTCTGCTCTGATGTTCTAGAAATAATATAACAAGACTTGTGTCTGTGATACCTGCCTGCTGCTGCCCAAGCTTCCGTGTTTGGGATCTGTTTCCACGGGTCCCCAACTTCCCCCTGTCAGCCTGGTCTGTAGATCCTTCCCCTCTCCCCAGGCAGGTTGCTGTAATTCCATACTCATAGAAGAATGTTGTCTACAAGTGATGAAACTGCTAGAAAAGCACTCTGGAGGTTGTTTTGGCGTGTTTGATTGAAAGCAAGACAAACCAGACCACAGTGTAGCTTTATGTCTCAGTTTCTGCTATTTAGGGCGCTGATTTTCCACATCGTGTTTAGTAAAAGCTTTCATTATGCAATTGGAGCTTGTGGAATCATGTGCTACGTCCACGCTGAGCAAAACAGTGATCCTTTAGTCCTCCATGTTGCCAAGCTTTTGCAATAAATTATAAGAGGAGTGATCTGGTTTAAAAGGAAAAAAAGCCCTCAGGACAAGTACAGTATTTTCTTTCGTTTCTTAGTCAAATATTTGTCACCTCTGAGTTTCAAACAGCATCGTTTGGCAGATGATTGAACTGGAGCTGAGTCCAGGTGAGGATGGCCCAGAGAGAGACTTTGAGGCTGAGTGTGAACCAGGGAGGAGCTTCAATTGCTGCCCTGCCTGTTGGAATTGCTGCTTGACAGCAGGGGCTGTGTGAGGGAGCCTGAGGGGACTGCACATGGCCCTGGGCACACCAGGCTGGTGATGAAGCTGAGAGAAGATGCAGTGGAGGAGTATTGAGGTCATTTCATCTCCAGTAAATAGAGAATTGCACCCTGAGAGCTGTGGTGAGGACGGGGTGCTGGTAAAGAGCCACATGTTGATTAATGGATATAAAAAACAAGTCTGACTCCTTCCTGGGCGTTCTGGCTCCATCAGGCACATCAAAGAGCTCAGGCAAATCTGGCCTGTTTGTGATCTTCCTGTCTGCTAATTGCTTGTGTGGCTTTTGTCTGTACTTCAGTTTCTCCATATGGTTTAATGCTCCTCAGCCTCAGCAGCTACCAAGTGTGGAAAGAAACAGAGCCACTGAAACAGTGTTGGCTGCAATCTGTGCATTCTCTAAAAACTGTAAACATCCTGGAAGATTGCTCTAACCCCATGACATGGAGGGAGAGATGCTGTGCAAAGATATGCTGAGTTGGATGTTTTTTTTATTCATAGATGGCCAGGAGCTGTATTGGAGGAATAAGTACGGTTCTGTCTGCCTTACAGGTGGGATTTCCAGCCTTTTTACAGGAAGGAGGAATCATCTTCCCTTCTCTCCCACACTGTGTTTAGATCCAGGTGTGCTTTGGAGAGGCCCAGCCTACATAATTGCTCTTTGGGGCTCAGAGGAATATTTCTGCCTCTCTGTTTTCTTGGATCCTTTTCATTCCAGTCCTTACTCACACCTTGGGTGATGATCCTGATTCTTCAGTTCCTCCATTCTCCTAGTTCAGTAAAAGCATTGACGTTTTGCAGCCCTCCTGAATCTGTCATTTAGGAGCTCTTAAGAACAACGGGATCACCAGCCTCAGTTCTCCTTTCCAGTCTGCTAAAATGGAGCTGTAGTTCACAGAAATGTCTGATTCCTTTCTAGGTCCTTTCTAATTTCACTTTGAGTTGTAATCCTTTGTGCCTGGTGTTAGTGGTGAATATCCATCTGATCCCAGAATGCTATTCCAGTGACAATTAACTGCCTGTTAATGTAGCAGTTTCATTCTTCCTTTCACCAGTTATCTCCTGAAGGTTTTTAAGTCCCTTGCTCACTGGTGAGTTATTTCCTCCTGTGGCCTCTCTGTGTCTGTACTTACACTGTCCTGTCTTACATCCACACACTGCAGTTTCACCTGGTTTTATCTCAATTCTCTTTTGGTTTCAGGTCGCTGTTGAGATCATTATTTAGGCAAATTCATTTCTTAATTCACTTCCTTTTTCTTAGTGCCTGTGTGCCTTAAAATGGTTTCTCTAAGGAAGTGCCAGTTCTCTTGAATTCTTTACCTTAGCGCTCAGTTCTTCCAGGAGTGCTGAGAATGGAATGTCTTTGCACTTGCAGCTGTTTTCTGAGAAATCACCAGTTTAACCAAAGTGACTCCTGGATTGTGTGGAAACTTTCATGGTGGTGGTGGTGGTGACGTTTGGGATGTTTTTAGAAAGTCTGCTCTGATAACACAGGGGGGAGGGCTTCCTGCAGCACAACTGTCCTTAAATAACAGCACTGGCTTGAATTAGCACTGCCTGTTCTGAGCTGAACCTGGAAACAAAATGTTCTAAACGTGCTGAAGAGTTGACTCTGAATTTTTTTACAGTATTATATTTACATTTGTTTCTTTTGTGAGTTGGTGAATCCAGACATTATTTAAGAGTAGGAAATGGGGTCTGTTTGAAATCTAACATCATGAGATTATCTCTTGATTCTCCAGTTGGGCTATGGAGTTTCAGATAATCTGGTCAAGGCACCTGCTGGCTATGGAATTTCAGATAAACTGCTGTTTGCCTGCACAGTCTGGTGTGTCTGAGACTGATTTTTGGGGGCAAGATCCTTTCAATGCTCCCTGCAGCTGCTCCAGGCTGACAGTGGAAGACTGTACGAGAGCAAGACAGGCAAGAATTTGTTTTCTCTGCATCTGGGGAGACCAGGAGGGTTGTGCTGGAAGCTCAGTCTGAGCACTCTGAAGCATTTGTGCCCTTTATTGGAGCAGTGGCCCCCATCTCTCTAGGGTGGCCATGGGGAGGGCAGGTGACACATTCAGCTGGATGCAGGGCACTGTTGTGGTGTAATTTTTGTTTGGGCTGGTGGGATTTTTCTGTTCTTCCTCATGGTTTCTTGTGGGCAGCCCACACTGCTGAGTGACTTAATTCATGTGTCACCATGGTTATTTTTCTTCTAAATGCTTCTCTGTATTTGCCTCTGCCGTCAGGTGAGAAACCAAAGCCACAGCTCCAAGTTATGTGAATGTGGCTCCTCGTTGCTTTCTTAGCTTTTTGCTGTTACTGCCAGTACTTTTCCCTGGCTCTTTGTCCTTCAGAAATTATACTTTTTCTCCCAAAATGCTGACTACACCTCCACTTAAAAGCAAAGCAAAACAAACAAACCACTGACAGAATGAAGCTGTGGATTTCTTTGTGTGCTGAGTTTCACTTTGGAGTCAGAAGGTGGGACTTGGCTGCTTGTGCTCGGAAAGCTCGGGATCTGCTGGCTGGGTCCTGCAGGAAAATCACATTGGACAGAGCCCTGGCCTTGTCAGATCCTCAGTCTCCCTGAGTCCAGGAGGGAGTGGGAGGAGGGCAGGAGGTGGGCTGGGTCCTGCTGCCCTGGCTGCACCCTGACTGCTGTGCAGCACATCACTGCACCTCTGCCCTTCGGGGCTGGGGGTCCACATTCCCACAGAGGGTGCCCAGGAGGTGGATTTGCAGTCCTTGTTCATACACTGCCCAATACCTGTTTGTCACTTCCCCTCACCTGCTGCAGCAGTGCCGATGGTCTGGGACAAGCACTGGAATCCTGCCTGGTGGAGAATCTCTGGGTCTGCCACCCATTTCCTGGGGTGTGGGGGGCTCAGCTGGGGGTGTTCTTGGCTTAACCTTGTTCTCTGTGTCCCCTCCTCAGCTGGGGTGTCCCCCTGGCCATCACGGTGGCGGCTGTGGCTCTGAAGAAGATTGGCTACGACGCCTCCAATGTTTCTGTGGGCTGGTGCTGGGTCAACCTGGATGCCGAGGATCGGCTCCTGTGGATGCTGCTGACGGGGAAGGTCTGGGAGATCCTGGCCTATGTGACTCTGCCAGTGCTCTACATCCTCATCAAGAAGCACATTAACAGAGCAGTGAGTATTTTGCTGGGTGATTCCATCCCCCCATGCCCTGCACTCTTGCTTCTCATTCAGCAGCTGCACAGGCAGGAGCTGCTTCATGACACTGAAATGTCCCCACCCCTGGGAGTGCCCTGATCCAGCAGCACCATCACACAGTGACTTAGCACAAGCAGGATGTAAGGGCCCTTTGAAAACGAGCAGGGCTGTGGGATGTTCATGAGGGAAATGTTCAATGCTACAGTAAGAATTGAAAGAGAATGTGAAGGACAAATTCAGCTTTAATCAGTTTTCTGCAGTTCCACTTGTACCAAGATTGGAATTCTCAAACCTCAGTCCTTTTAGTATCTCCAGCGACAGTTTGTGTTTATGAATTTATTTTGTACTGGCAGCTCAAAGCTCCATTTGGGAGTCCAGGCACTGGATGGCTTTGGGCACCACAGAGGAGACTCCCTGTCCTAGCAGGGGTTTGGAATTCAGAGGTTCAGTTGTTGCTGCTCCTTGTGAACACACAGAATCCAGGCATCTAGGACAGCATTTGCATGACAGACAAATCCGGAGGAGAGTGGCAGAAGGAGCTGCATCCAGAGATTCCTTTTTTCTCTGGGTTGTGTTAGGGAAAAAAGCCCCACGTGTGGAGAGATGTCCTTCAGGAAATTTCTGCCTCTGCTTGTGATGCAGCTGTGGCAGTGGTGGGGATAAACACAGCCCTGCTCGGGGCAGGATCCTGCAGATGATTTGGAAGAACGAGGCAGTTTCCAGCAGCCCCGAGCGTCCTGGGGAAGGAAGGGGAGCCGGGCAGGGTTTGCTGGTGCCCGTCAGCATCCCCTGACGCGCGGCAGGCAGGACACGCTGTCCCGGCCGTGGTCGGAGACAGCAGCGTGACCTCCGGGAAACCTGACCCGGCCCGGCGGGGCTGCTGCCCGCTGGCTGTGCCAGGGATTCCTGGGCACGCTGCTGTCCCCCCCCGCTCCGCTCCGCTCCGGGAGCAGCGCTGGGCGCGGGCGGCTGTCCCTGTTCTCTCCTCGGGGCCCTGGAGGTTCCGAGCAGCAGCACACGGAGCCCCCCGGGCTGCCGCTCCCTGGCTGCAGCGGGAATGTTTGTGCTCCGCAGGGCTGCTGCTCACAGCCGTGCCCCTGCTGCCCTCCTGCAGGGCGCGGGGGTTCGGATCGCTCTGGGAGGAGCCCCGGGGCCGGTGTCCCGTGCCCGCAGGCTCTGCTCACTTTGCCCCCGTGTCTCCCCGAAGCGCGCCGCGCTCTCCGAGTATCGGCCCATCCTCCCGGCAGCCCCGGCCCTCCAGCCCCGCACCTCCATCGCGGACAAGAAGCTGATCCTCATCCCCGTCATCTTCATCTTCCTCCGCATCTGGAGCACCGTGCGGTTCATCCTGACCCTCTGCAACTCCCCCGCCGTGCAGAACTCCGTCCTGGTTGTCCTGCATGTGAGTGTTCGCCGGGAGACGCACCCGAGGGGGGGCCTGGGAGGGAGATGGGGTTCGGTGCTCCCAGCATCGCTTTTCCTGGCAGGATGGAGGCTTGCAGGAGCACCTGCTGCCCACAGGCGAGCGCTGCCTGGGACGCCCAGCAGCAGCGGTGCTCCAGCAGTGACAGAATCGCGGCAGGAGCTGTTCCAGCAGCATCTAGTGGCTGCAGAGGAAAGCTGCGCTGGCAGCGATGGACAGGGCCAGCTGCCCGCAGGGAAAACAGCTCCGGCGGGAGTGTTGGGTGTCTGTCCTCCAACAGGGCTCAGCCTGCTCCTGCCCGACACCGGAGCCAGCCCACAGCACCCCCCGGTCTGCTTTCGGGTGCTTTTTGGGGGAAAAAAAGCGCTCATTTTTCTGAATTTGTTGTTCTCATTGAGGTCAGAGTCGACGACTGTCAGGACTGCAGCTGCTCTGACAAGGTGTTTGCTCCTCTCTGGGGAGGAAGCAGCCCTGGGTCATTCCTTTCCTGCCTTTGCAGGGAATTGGAAACACCTTCCAAGGAGGAGCCAACTGCATCATGTTCGTGCTGTGCACACGCGTGGTCCGGGCTCGGCTGCTCTCCCTCCTTTGCTGTGGTCACTGTGACGAGCTGGACTGGCCTGTGCAGGGATCCAACAGCTCCTGGCAGCGCCCACGGCCCCACAAGGACAAGGACGTGCCTGGCCCCGAGCAGACGAAGCCGCTGCTCTCCAGCACATGAGCTGCCTCTGTCTGCTGCTGATTCCTTCTCTCATGGTAAAAACCCAGAGTGAGCCTTTCCTCCTGCCCTGCCTGTGCACAGAGCTGAGGGGTGGGAGCAATGACAGGGGGCTTCTGCTGCTGCTCTGAGGGGTCCCTGTCTGACCCTGCACCCCCCATCAAGCTCCCAAACCATTTACAGAACTGCTCTGCTCCCTTCCCCCTGAGCTGTTCCTCGAGCCTGCAGAACGAGGAACTAAACTGCAGGGCTGTCTGGCCCACAAGGACAGGACACCAGTCAGAACTGAAGAGGAATTGGTGCCTCTTTTTAGTGTGAAATGCCACGTGCACACACATTTCGTCAGTACCGCCCAGATCAGATGTTCAGTGCCCCAAGTTTTCCCCACAAGGGGATGCAGCCCCTGCTGCCGTCATCATAGAGGAGGACAGAGGGGAAGTGATTCACCCAAGCTTGCCTAGAAAGTGTCTGGGAGCAAAAATTTGACAGAAGCTCTTCATTTCAGGACTGGGCAGTGATGTTCTTGCACTGGGCTGGTTGTGTAAGCACCTTGTTTCCTGGAGCTTGACCTCAGGAGTGACCATGGCAGAATTTATAGGGGTGTCAAACTTAATGTGGGCTTCTGTCTGTGAATCAGATTCGATGGAGCTCTTTTCAGTCCCAGAGTGCAGCTGAAGGAGGTAAACCCCAGAGCAGCTGTCCTGGCTGCTCAGATAAATGTGCTGGGATGTGCTGTCTCTTCAGGCCGAGTGTGAAACCCTCTATGGAAGGGCACTTTCGTGCTCACCCTGCAGGTGGCACTCAGTCCAAAGGGTGAGTCTGGAGGGCAGGATGCCTGTCGGGGCCGTGGGGCACGGCAGGGATCAGGGTCCTGGAAAGAAGGCAGGCTGTTGGCAATGGCAGGGCTCCGAGCAGACCTCTCCCATGCACCTGTTTCTCCTCCTCCCAGACCACACAGCCCAAAAAAACAAAGGACTTCGTATCTGTCATTGGTTGACATTTTTAATTGGTAGAAGGGGTTTTTGCAAAGGGAACAGGAGCCTCGTGAGCTGTCTGGGGAGGGAGGGCAGCTGTCAGCCCCGCAGCTGCAGGCCCCCAGCTGTTCCAAAGCTGCTTTATTGGCCCATTTCAGTCACGTTTACAGCAGGCAGCACATTTACGTGGTGCAGAGTCCTAGGGGGCTGTGGGCAGAGGTGAGTCCTGCTATTTCCTGAAGCCTTGGCATTAACTTTGTGATTACATTAGTATATTTAAGCCCTATTGTGCACAGGCTGTGTAAACACGGGGAGTCCTCAAGAGCTCATGCGCCCATTTTATGGGGCTGCTGAATGGCTCTGCTTCTCAGCATCCCTGGAGTCTTTGAAAAGTAGATGGAAGCATCTTATCTGTGCCACAGATGACTTCAAGAGGTTTTTTTTCTCCTTTCAAAAGGCTTTTAAAAACTTCTGAAAGCTAAATAGAAACCTTGATAGCTCAACCTCTTGTGAATCCCACAAGGCTTGGAAAGAGGAGCTGTGTTAAACATCTTGCAGAAAGGTAGGATAGAAATTTTTAAATTTTATCAGGCTTAGTATTATGCTGTATTCAGGTTTTTTTTGGAGCCAGCCCTGAAGAGAAAAAGTAAAATTGCCACCAACTTGGCCTAAGGGAAAACAAAACAGCAGAAAAAACAACACAAAAAGTACTCAAAACAGATCCCATGTTCTCAGTTTGCCTTTTTCCATTACAGAGCTCTGAGAAATGCTTTTGGAGGAATGTGCCAGGGTTCCATTTCCAGCTCCAGGGGTTCAGGGAAGCTCTGGGTTGTAAACACCAGCTCTGGGCTGCAGCACCTGCACTGACACACGGGGCAAGTCTGGGACACCTCTGACATCCTCACGTCAGGGAGGCCAGAGAGAGAAAAACAGCCAGCAGAAAACCTCTTAGAAATGTCTGTGGTTCCTAAAGCTGCGGCTGAGGGCAGCCCAAGTACGAACAGAGGAGGAATAGCAGGGAAGGGGCGTGGAAGTGCCTGGGTGCTCCTGGCAGGGCCCCCCTGTCCCCGGACCAGGGGTGAGTGCAGGGGAGGTGCCTCAGCGGGCTCCGAAGGTGTCCCTGACCTCTTCCCTGTCAGGCGTGGGCTGGGGGATTTTAGCAGGGATGTTTCTGGAGGGGCTGAGCCTGGGGTGCCAGGCTGAGCCTGTTCAGCTGCTGCAAGGTGACATCCCTGGAGCCCTGAGCTGCAGCCAGCCTGTTCTCCCGGGCCAGGGCTGCGGGGCGGTGGGACAGCCCCGGGGTGTGACTGTGCCCCGTTCTGTGCAGGTGCGGGATGGAGCCAGAGTCCCACAGAGGGAGCTACAGCCCGGGGAAAGCGCCGCTGGAGAGGCTGAGCGGAGGAGAGGTCCCGCTCCTCCTCATCACACACCGCAGCCTTCGGCCTTCATCTGGGCTCGGGATCCTCTGGGAGAGGCTGTACTCCGGTGTCCTGGTTTATCTTCCCTCCTTCCCCTCACCCTCCACTGTAAATCTTAAAACTCGTTTGGGGTTTTGCTGTTCTGCTTGACGAGGCCAACGCGAGGTGAGCTCTGAGGTGAACAAACACCGCGGGGACAGGAAAACTGCAGGAGCTGCTGGACGGACTGTCCTGGGCATGGATTTCTGTCGTGGGGTGTGAGCCTTCCCCGGAGCTCCAGCCCGGCTCCTGTTCTTCACCTGAACGTGGACAACAATGTGCAAACGTGTTTATTTTGTGTTGGTGATGGATGGTGCCTCTGGATGGTTTATCCCTCCTCCTTGGTGGTTAGGGGCCATCGCCACTGGGGTTTGTGGTGGCAGCATGGCATCGTCCCCCGAGGGAATCGGAGCCCTGCAGGCTCCCTTGGTGCTCAGGGATTTTGGGATGTACCCCAGGCTCCAGCAGGGACAGCCCCTGCCAGGAACAGAGCCTGGCTCTGAGCCCCAGAGGTGCTCTGCTTTGCCTGTGCCTTGGGAGTGTTGGATCGGACTGAGGACGGGGCTTTGTCTGCTATCTGGAGATAATGTTTTGCCTTATTCACAGCTCCTCACTTGCTTGGTTTTTAAGTATTTTCTCCAACTTGTGCAAAATAAAGTTCTGTTTCTTTACCAGGACACTGCCCAGTGTCGCATTTGTGCAGCAAAAATAGGATCTGGTTTGGTTCTTGGTTCCAGAGCCACATATTTGTACAGCTGATAAAGCAGTGTCTGTTTATGACTTATTTTCAGGCAGATTATTTATTTCTTAAATCCTTGTTTCACCCCAAGGCCCGTTGTAGCTCAGGGGCCCAGAGTATTGAACTGGCCTTGCCTGAACATGCGATTCCTTCCCAAAATGCAGGTGAGAAGGTGCTGATGTCACTCGTGGACGTGTTCTGCGGGATGTCTCCTCAGGGTGGGCGTTGCAATGAGCACTCTGCAGCATGGCTGGCTGCCAGCTCCTGCTCAAACATCACCTTTTAGAGCTCACCACTAACGTTCTCCACCAGATTTACTGTCCTGGGAACTAAGCTTGCCCTCTTAATCATTCTTTTTCCCCCAAAGATATCAGGGTTTCATAGGATCCAGCCTTGAGCACAGACAATTAGGCTGAGAGTAAATAAATAAATAAAGGGGAACTCTTACCATGAGGTGGGTGAGGGCAGAGGAGACACGAGAGTGGAGTTAAAGTCTCCAGGCAAGCATGGTCTGGGGTGAAGAGCAGATGTAAGAACCTTGATATGTGCTGCAGCTGAAATGGAAAATGTGCTTGTGAAATGCCTGTAAAATCAGCTCTTTGCTTGTTCCTGGCTCTGTCCTTCGCCCAAGTCCAACAGGATCCCAGCTGCTGAAGATGTCACACCTCTGCAATTGCTTTGAAAATCCAAGAAGCTGATTTACTACCCTGCCTCCCTTCATCGACCTCTTCCAACATCATCCCAGTGCCAATTACAACCTTACAGATGTTGTTACCAGATTCTTGCTGTGTTTGGAAAATATTCAAACTGCTCTGCTGCCATAAGCAAGTATTGACTCTGATGAAGGGTTTTTGATGACAAACATATGTGTTCTCTTTGATTCCTGTATGTTTCAAGATTATTTCTTCAAGTTCAGGAACAGAGTTTAAAGATCATAGTAGAGAATTCTCCTTGCCTGTATTTACTGAGTGTCAGAGCAGCTGTCATTCTGCCAAGAGCTCCCAGAGGTTGATACTGTCTTTAAAGAACTGGAATTCCATGACAGAAATTTGTCCTCTTTGCTCTTTCCCCACCTCTGGGACAGAATTTTCCCTCTTGGCTGAAGATCTGTAAAGGGGAGGACAACACGAGTTGCTGAGTGAGCTGTGGGCTCAGCAGCTGTGATGCAGGAGCGTCCTTGAGGTGTGATCCCCATCAAGACACCTGGGAACAGTGTCCTTCAGGCTGTTCACTGAAAATAAATGCAATAAAAGAGAAATGCCAAGAAGTCTGGGGACTAAATTCCACTACCCTGAGAGCAGCAGGGCTCTGTTCCTCTTCCTGCTTTGGGGCACAACGCTTCCACGTGGATGAACGGATGCTGCAGCCAGCCAGGGAACGTGTGCAGGACACGTGGAAAAGAGGTGTTGCCCAAGAGGATGCCTTTTTTTAAGCTGGCTGGTAAAGACAGACCAATAAACAGGAGGTTTGGCTGCACTTTCTCCAGCTGCTGGGCATGTCTGTGAACTTTGCACCTCTCTGGTAAACCCTAGGAGTTGCAGTGGATGATTAACAAGGTCCTGGGCTGTTAAAGCAATCCCATAACAAAGGAGGTTAATACTGAGCCACCTTTTGCACGAGGAGGGAAAGGAACACCCAAGTGCTTTGGAGGAGACGCTGTCAAAGCCCCAGCTCTGGGAGGGTGAACTCTGAGAAGTGCAGGAGTGCCTGAGCCAGCTGGTCTGTGCAAGGTAGGACAAGAGCAGACGTGAATTTGTGGCTGCAGGGGGGTTAATGGGGTTCAGCTGCGGTGCTGTGGCTCAGGGCAAACACCCTCTCTGTTGCCAGGGCTGCTCTCTGTGTTCCCTGATGCTGCAGTTGCTGGGCAACATCTTCAGCTGTGCCATCCACAGCTGCCCAGGAGCTGCAGCTCTGTAGACTCACCTGGTCCATGCAGAGATACTGGGGGAAATTGGCTCATTTTAGCCACTTTGGTGATGAGTCTGCCCCTTCCGGTTGGAGAGATGAGCCTGTGCCCCCTGGAACTGGGCAGCACCTCTGTTTGAGACAGGATCTGGCAAAAGAACATCTGACACTGGCAACAGACTTGAAAGAAAACTAAATGGAAGACAGGGGAGAGTCAGGCAGAGGAAGGGAATGATCAGCCTTAGTGCTTACCCCGGCTGGTAGCGCCTGTCGGCGATTGGATGTGCAGTCACAGAAGGGGTTTTTCTGTGCAGGGCGTTTCCATCCCCTGCTGTGGCTGCCTCAGCTGGAAGAACCTGTGCTCAGCATTCGAGATTCACATACCAAAATGAAGCTGAAAGGAGAGAAGCAGGAGGGCTCCGAGGGCAGCGAAGGCGCAAAGGGGGTGAGTACGGTGGCTGCCTACTTGCAACCAGAGTCTCCCACAGGGATACGAAACAAGCACTGGAGACCTGTGGGTACCTGTAAAGAGAGGAAAAGACCATGATCTTTTGGGCTGCGATACCCACAGGGAGAGCAGAGTTGTTTCTGTTCTTGAACGCAGTTTGTGTCTGTCTGCGGTGCAGTGTTGCACCGAGCCTCGTGATTGTCTGCAGCTCTCCTGTCCTGTAACTTGTGTCACTTTTCCCTTCTGTGTGAGTTTTCTTTCCTACTTTCTAATCAGTTTTAGGATGCAGATGCTTCTGGATGGGGCTGCCTTTCACAGCAGTGTTTGGGGAGTCTTGCACAATGCACTGCTCGGGGATGCCAGAGGTTTTCCTGAAAGTGTTGGATGTCAATAATTAACACCAGTGGCTCTTTTGAGCTCCTGGGATTTGGTTAATGGGAGCAAGGCAGCTGCTTTTCATCACCAATGAGAGAATGTCAGCAGTGTACTCCTAGAAAATGGACCTGGAAGCCTCATCTTCCTCCTGATCCTTTGTCTGAGATCAACTTGGATTTTGATCTCCCGTTACACCTTAAACTCTGCAGATCCCTGGAGCTGAAGGGAGAGATTCTGAGGAACAGAAAGAAGCACCATCAGCTTTTTGGACAAATGTTCAATTATAAAAATGACAGAGCCCTCATGTGGGACCTGAGCTGAGTGGTGGGATGGGAAACCTCGCAGACATTAAGGCTGGTGATGGTGGCAGCAAACGAGATGAAAATGAAAAATGACTTTATTGATGTAGCAGCAATGAGATGCATTAGTGAACTATAAAACCCTGCCAAACAAAACCCCAACAACCCAGCTCTGTCAACACAGCCTGGGGGCTGAAGAGCAACTAAACTGTTGTGAAAAGCGAGTTGTTTGAGATGTTTGTAAGGCCAGGAATGCGTGCCCACAGCAGGATGTTTGACCCCGCTACAGATGGTGATTTCCCCTCCTCTGCTCGAGCGCAAAGTGCAGCTCTGGAACCCCTCAACCAAGACCTCTGTGAGCTGCTTGGATAAGTTCTAATTGGCTTCAGTGGCAATCAGTTAGATCCATAAATAGCTCTATCCCAAAACAGAGACAGAGGAAGAAAAATGAACAGGAAAGGGATTTTGCCGCTTGATGCAAAAATCACTTCTTTTTAAAGCTTTCCTGTGCTAATATCCTGTGTTATTCCACTACCCAATTTGCATGTTGAAAAAAGAATAATTGCATACAACTTTTTTCCCTGTGGGGTGGTGGTTTAAGAATGATAACATGAGAAAAAGTTAATCATCCAAATGATTCATCAATACCAGCAAAGCAGAGTGAATTACTGTAATGACTGTGGGCATATCGAGCAGAACAAAATGAGTTGTAATGAAAACAACCCATTGGGCTTTTATACGCAGTAAAATGAAGGGAAAAACACAGAAAGCAAGACTTTGGGTATTTCTTTGTTTTTATTGAATATTATTAATGCCTAAAAGCCAGACCCACTTCTAAGGTGGTGGTTATGTTTTTTTCTTTCCCTCCACAGAAAATGACATTTTCCCTGGCCCTGGTAGCTCTGATTTCTGCATTTGGATCTTCCTTCCAGTACGGCTACAACGTGTCTGTGATCAGCTCTCCTGCCCCGGTGGGTTGGGCTTGGGAGCAGGGTCAGAGCAGAGCAAGGCAGATGTAGGATTATGTACATTAAATGTACTGCGTGGGTGTTTGTGGGCATGGGCTTGTCCCCTCTTTGTGCCTGGGACAGATGGGCTATGGGGTGCCTCCCCCTCTGGGAACCAGGCACGTCCTATAGGGCAGGACACCCTGTAGGAGCAGTTACCCACCCTGGGCTTCTCCATCCCTCTCTTGCACTCATTTCCCAGCTCACACAATCTGGTTTTTTTTATCAAGACAGTTGTTTAGGGCTTTATGACACTTGTTGTTATCTGGCTTTTACAGCCATGAAATCGTGTTCATTGTTCTAAACATGCTTTGTGTTTCATTCCAGTACATGCAAGACTTTTACAACAGAACCTACCTGGACAGGACTGGAGCGCCCATGGACAAAGACTTCCAGACGCTGCTCTGGTCCCTCACGGTGTCCATGTTCCCCCTGGGTGGCCTGTTTGGGTCCCTCATGGTGTGGCCTCTGGTCAACAACTGTGGCCGGTAAGTGGGAGCCGTGCCCGAGGTCCTGCCCCACGCTTTGGGATCAGATAAAACTCATCCCACCAAGGTGACTCCACCTTGCCCAGCCCTTCAGGAGCACGAAATTGCCACACATCCCTTGAGGCTAAAGCAGGCGGGATGAGGGTGAATTGCTGGGCTCAGCCACGAGCGTCGTCCCCCCAGCGTAAAGGAATTTATGTGGTTCTGGTATGGCCGAGGCTGTGGGCTGGGCACTGAGCCAGGCAGAGCAGGGAGGAAAGTCCTGGGAACCCAGATCCGGCCCAGCTTCCGCCGCTCAGGTTTCCTGAGAAACTTCACTTCTTTCTGGAAGCTTTCATTGCCTGCAGGAAAAAATGTGACAATTGCCATTTTCTCCTTGCTCAGTGTTTTGGGATGATGATTCATCTGAGTTTTGGACAGCATGACACAGAGGGGATCCATCTGCAGCTTAGGAACACCCACCTGACTCGTGTCTCCTTTCCTGTTACTTTGCAGAAAGGGCACTCTGCTGATAAATAACCTCTTTTCTATCGCTGCTGCAATCCTTATGGGAACCTCAGAGATAGCAAAAACCTTTGAAGTAATCATCCTTTCCCGCGTTATCATGGGAATATTTGCTGGTAAGTGGATGGTAAAGGGAGGGCAATAAATACTCCCTGAGCTGTGTAAAGGTGTTTTATTCTCCCAGCAGATGCTTTCACAGGTAGCACACTTTAGAATCTGCATGACAAGGCTGTGCTCTAGCCCTGGTGCAGAAGTACTGAAGATCTCTGGGAGATAACGGCCCTGGGACTGGAATTGAAGCTGTAGGGAGGAGATGTGTGTCTGTAAATGCAGCAATAAACATCTGCTGGGCACTGCAGCTCCCACAGCCAGCAATCCTGCTGAGGATAATCTGTTTCCCCAAACAACTTAAAGCAGATAGTCTGCTTTCTTCCTTTTTAACATAACCAGAATAATTCATCAAAATCATTGCCAGACCCAATAATCCAGTCCTGGAACTGACTGTTCCTCCTGCAGGAGAAAAGAATTGTTAAAAGGGAGAGCAAGGGGCTCAGAGCTACTGGATTTCCTGCAGAGATAGAGGGAAGCCAAGGATATCTGTGTGGAAGTGGCTTTATTGGAGCTGCAGTAACAGGGGACAAACAGAACCATGCTGGGTACCCCAGCAGAGCTGGGTCTATAAGGGTCCTAAGAGCATTTAGGCTCAATTAATTGGCTTTGGGCTGGTGAAACTGGCACACTCCATGGTTTGTTAATGAGCTGGGACAGCCTGTAAAGATAAATTTCCTGCCTTAGCTCACCAATTGTAATTGCTGCATGTACAGATCAAGTTGCTTTCCCAAGCCAGTTTCTTGTTTTCCATTTTTTTAGTCCAATGGTTTTATTTTGGCTTTTGACTCTCTTAAACCTGGCAGCTGCTCTTAGCACTGGAGCTTGGAATAAATGCTAAGGGTCTTGTTAAATGTGATCCCTCTTTCCAGTTATTTATAACCCACAAAAAAATCCAGCCTGGCTGCCCTGACTTGTCCTTCTCAGGCTGACCTCACCTGAACTGTGGACGTTGTGCCCGGGAGGATCTGGGAGGATCCGAGTGTCACCCTCCAGCACTGGTGGCACTGGTTTCTGTGCCTTTTAGGCCTTTTAGCTTTCAAATATCAGCCTGGTCCCCAGTGTAAGCCCTGGCCGGCCCCTGAAGCCTAGGAACTCTAGAAATGTCAGATAAGAGCCTCCTGTGGTCATTTGATTCCAGGAATTTGGGGGCTGCCAGGATTTCCAGTGTAAGCACAGGAGCTGGCAGCTCGCTGGGGTCACTGTGGGCAGCCCTAGAATGTTCCCAAAATAACCCATGACCCTGGTGTCCTTATTAGAGCATAAATACCTATTCCAGCAAGCCACCTGCAAGACACCTCGGGCCAGCAAAGCTCTCGGCACTGCATTACTGAGCAGGGAATTTTTAAAAGCCAACACAAAGTCATTTCCTTCCACTTTCACATCAGCATGTTTGGATACTGATTTCTCTTCTTGTTTCAGAGGAAGCAAAAGTTCCTCTCTTACATTTGGAGTTTGTTTCCAAACCTGAAGCAGCACAATTTTACTTTGTGTGTCTTGTGCTGCTCCTGGCAGAGCCTGCTGGGAGAAAGCTGCTTTTAGGAGGATGGACACTGAGAGCCCCCAAATCATCTGCTGGCTCTGTAGGCAAGGCAAGCTCCTGCTGACTCTGTCAGACTCCAAAAATGCTTTACTGCCCAGCAGCTGGTAATCCAGGCACTCAAAGCAGAAGGGTTTGAGGTGAAGTTTCTGCATGTCCTGTGGTTCATCAGGAATCTCTTTTGTTCCCTGTGGGAAATCAGAGCTGCATGTCTGACATTGCTCTCTTAACTGCTAGGTCTGGCTTCCAATGTGGTTCCCATGTTCCTTGGAGAAATGTCCCCCAAAAACCTGAGAGGTGCTATTGGGGTGGTCCCACAGCTCTTCATCACCATTGGCATCCTTGCAGCTCAGATCCTCGGTCTCAACAGCATCTTTGGCAATGCTAAAGGTAAAGCTCTGGCTCAGGACCTCTCTGTGGGCTCCACAGGGGGAGGATTTCTCTCAGTTGATATCTCGTGTCCCTGCTGCAGGGTGGCCTGTGCTGCTGGGGCTCACTGGGATCCCATCCCTGATTCAGCTCCTGGCACTGCCCTTTTTCCCCGAGAGCCCCAGGTACCTGCTCATACAGAAGGGCAACGAAGAGCAGGCACGGAGAGGTACAGTCCCATCCTTTCATGGAAGGGGAGCTGGGGTGGGATGGATCTGACTGTGGGGCGTGGCTGACAGCAAGGGAGTGTGAAATTCTCCACTGATGTGTTGCTGGTGAGTGGAACTCTTGGAACGCTGCTCCTTTCCCTGCGTATGTGGATCCCCAGGTTCCCACCACGGAAGCTCGGCTGCCCAGGGTCACACACTGCTCTGTCTTGGTCTGAAGCAGGACAGCTCTCTGTAAACCATAGCTCACCGTGCTCTCCCCACCAGCTCTGCAGAGGCTGAGGGGCTGGGAGAACGTGGATGATGAGATAGAGGAGATGTACCAAGAGGACCGGTCAGAGAAGGAGGAGGGGCAGTTCTCTGTGCTCAGCCTGTGCACCTTCAGGGGCCTGAGGTGGCAGCTCATCTCCATCGTCGTCATGATGATGGGCCAGCAGCTCTCGGGGGTCAATGCGGTGAGTGGGGAAGGCCAGGGGGGTACAAACAAAGGGGGACTGCAGAGGGGGTGATGGGGGCAGTGCTGACACAGGAGAGAAAACCCGGGAGTGTCCCTTCCCCCAGACACACCCAGTGTCACACTGGGGTGGGTCGACCCTGGCCAGCACCAAATCCGTGGACGAGGTACAGAGTCAAGCTGCCCTGCTAAGGATGATTGGGATGTTTTTAGAGTGAACTGCTTGTGCCCAGACCTGAACACCAATGTCTCCAGAAAGGGACTAATCCAGTCCTCAGGCTCCTGTGCAGCAGTGCCAGGATTTAAAGCACCAAAAGGGTATTGCCATGTTCTGTCCCTGGCCGTGTACAAACACAGCTGTGGTCCTGCTGCAGGTCTTCTACTATGCAGACAGAATCTTCAAGTCAGCAGGAGTGGACAGCAGCAGCATTCAGTACGTCACGGTGTCAACAGGTGCCATCAACGTCGTCATGACTTTGCTCGCTGTAAGTTTGTGTTGGGGCTCTCCGAGTTCAGACTTGTGCAGTCTCCCCTGCCCCTGTTTAAATTAGGTTGTGCTCATGGAATCCTACAGTCACAGAGTGGTTTGGGTTGGAGGGGACCTTGAAGATCATCTCGTCCCAAAACCTTCCACTAGAGAGTTGTTTGCTGGGAGATGCATTCCATGACAGATGCCTTGTGGTGGCCTTGGATGAAAACATCTGCAGCAAGTGCTGAGCCCCCGGTGTCACCCCTCTCCTGTCTCTTCCAGGTATTCATTGTGGAATCCCTGGGGAGGAGGATCCTTCTCCTGGCTGGCTTTGTGCTGTGCTCTGCCTCCTGTGCAGTGTTAACTCTGGCCCTCAATCTCCAGGTGTGTCTGACAGGCTCAGGTGGTCCCAGCCATGATTTCTGGACTTCCCAGGGAGCAGGCCACTGGAATATTTTGAGGATGCTTCTACACCGTGGGGAGGAGGGGACAGTATGAAAGGTCTCTGTACTTGTATATCTACCAAGAGTGAAGCCAGGAAAAGCTGTGATCCTGCTTGCCTGAATGCTTCCTCCAGGATGTCACATTCATAGCTCCTGCTGCATCCCTTTGGCAGCAAGGCTCACACCCAGGCTGGGATTTCTGTGTCTAATTATGGACACACCTGGCACTGGGGGGTGACTCTGCCTTCAGAATGCCTTCAAATCTCACTGTGAATAGTGCCTGGAATGTGCTGGTGATGTTCAGACAGGAACCACATCTAACCTGTGATCCAATCCTCGCAGTCCACTGTCTCCTGGATGTCCTATCTCAGCATTGTCTCTGTCATCGTCTACATCATTGGACACGCCATTGGCCCCAGTGAGTACCCACAGCCTGCCCAGTCTCCCCCACAAGCCGGGTAAAGCCAAGTGTTGTGTTCAATTTCAAACCAAAACCTTTGTGGAGCTCATCCAGGGAGGCTGAATTTCATCTCTGTGTGGCCATGCCCCGTGCAAGTCATTCAATTGCCCCGTTTTTTTCTTTGAATTTAATCCTTGTTTAATTTCCTGGGTGCTTCTAAACACTGGTAGTTAGAAACCACTGTCTGCCACTGAAATGAGCCGTCTGATCAGGAATTCCGAGTGAGGGGATTTCCTTTGGGATTTCCTCACCTGCAGCTGCCTTGCAGGTCCCATTCCTGCTGTGATGATCACGGAGATGTTCCTGCAGTCGTCCCGCCCCGCGGCATTCATGGTGGGGGGCTCTGTGCACTGGCTGAGCAACTTCACTGTGGGGCTGGTGTTCCTCTACATGGAGGTAAGAACCAGCCACAGGGCAAAACCTCGCCTGAAAATCGGCCTCTTCACCCCTGTGCTCTTGCAGAGAGGCTTTGAGGAGCTGTAAATGCACTCGTTGGTTCCCAGAACCTGTGTGTGGGATCGTGTTAAGGGCAAGAGACTGATGTTCAGCAGCATTTTCTCATCACACCTGGCTATTGCACGGGCTTTAGAAGAAAGCCGTTTCTTTGCCAGGTAAATGTCTCATCCTGAGCTCAGGAGCACGGAAAAGATGGCAAATTCCTCATCTTCCACTGCAGGATGTGTCTTGGGGGGACAATTTTAGCTTCTGAAATCTGGGTGCCCTGTTCAAACTGCCCCCAGTAGCAGTGACCCATAAACTGCTGCAGTCCCTGACTTTAACCTGGGCAAAGGGAGCTGCTGAGTTTAGGCTGATTTATGGAGCAGATCCTCACCCTCCTTTCCCAGTAAGTTTCAAATAAACCAGTGGGGGTGGTTTGAGAAGACAGAGTCTAGACCCACACCAACTTTGAGTTGTTCAACTTAAACCATGAGCTGCATTTTCTGTAGCCAGTGCAGGGTTCAGCATGTCCAGAGCAGATAATTCCCACTGGAATGTTGCCCTGATCCCTGCTCTCTCCTGTCACTGCCCTAGGCTGGGCTGGGGCCCTACAGCTTCCTCATCTTCTGTGCCATCTGCCTCGCCACCATGGTTTACATCTTCTTTATTGTTCCTGAGACCAAGAACAAAACCTTCATGGAAATCAACAGGATCATGGCCAAGAGGAACAAAGTGGAGATTCAGGAAAGCAAAGAGCTCAAAGATTCCTCCCCTCGAGGCAAGCGGGAAGAGAAGAAAGTGCTCTCCAGCAGTGAGATGTGAGCCAGCTGTGTTTGGCCTGACAGGATCTGTTCAACAGGAAAACAAATACAGGGATTCCTCCTTTGATGCTGATCTGAGGATCACGGAACTGTTAAGGCTGGAAAAGACATTTGAAGTCAAATCCAGCCACAAACCTGACGCTGCCAAGTCCTCCTCTTGGGACAAGGAAAGGGAAATGTCCTCAGCCAGCTCAGTTCTGTGACCAAGTAGCCGATGGCACGAGGTGATCTGTGTCCCTGGTGTCCTGACTGACACATCCTGGGGGACACAAGCCAGCCCTTGTGCTGGGTGGGGGGCAGTCATGTGCACTGAATTCCTCTGAGGAACTGTCACTTGTGTGCTTGAGGGTCCAGCAAGGGGAAAGTAAATTAAATTTGTTATATCAGTGTGCTGCCCTCTGTTTTGAAAAAAGCAGAATTGTTGAACAGGCTGGCAAAGATTTTGTGTGGTTGATGGAGAATCCTTCACATGATTTACTTTAACCTTAGAAAATTTGTTTATATAGATAATACCCCTGCCCTCAAATTTGTGATATGTAAGCGTTGGAAAAGGAGCTGTTTCTGTGCTCTGTCTCCACATCCACTACAGAAAAGAAAGCAAAGTCGTGTCACCAGCCAAGGCACAGGGATTGCACAGGACCTGTCCTAGGACCTGTCCTGCCAGGGCTTTACATCCCCCCTCCTGCGGGATACGACTGCAAGGAAAGGGGTGGTGAGTTGATGGTGACAAACAGAAGGAGGGACAAGCAGGGAAGACGGTGAGAAACTGAGACTGGGTGAAGGATGGGAGAGAAATTTTATTTGAGAAAGTGGCTCCTTTGACCAGAGAGCAGCTCTTTGGCATGAAAAAAGATCTGTGTATGGGGATGTAACAACCCAGGGTGCTGGACTGTGCCAAATTCTGCAGTTCTTTGCCTCTATCTCACTGATGGAGGCTTTGCTCTCTTGGAAAAACATCCCAGAGCACCAGCAGGTGCATAGCGAGCCTATACAAAGCAGGAGCAGAAACAAGCAAACAATCTCAGTTTCTGTTTTCCCAACAGTTCCGATTCTCTTGATGCCTTAAGAAAAACAGAGGCTGGGATCAGCGGCAGCTGGTGTCAGGCTGCAGAAGCACCCCCCCGAGGAGGGCCATGGGGGTTTGTCCCCAGGCTATGACGTCCCCCTTGAGCTGCCCTGGTTTGCACAGCGCCAGCGCCCGAACCTCTGTGGCGCTCAGGACTCGGCTCCACAGGTTCACCTGCGCCATCCACCCCGCAAAACCATTGGAGAACGTTCCCAGCAGAGCGTCCCTGTCTTTGCCAAGGACGAGCGTCCCCCCCGCCTGGCTCACGTACCCCTTCCGGACGCTCTTTGCTCTGCCGGCTGCCCCGTTGAGCCAGAGATTGGCCGCTCCCGCCTGCGAGGCCCAGCTCACGCAGTGGTGCAGCCAGCCCTGGGCCTCGTGCTGCAGGGGGAAGCTGAGGAAGTGGCCTCCGATCCACAGCCCCAGCTCTGTGCCCACGGTCACCACCAGCTCGCGGTCACTCTCCCCAGTGGAGTAGGACAGGATGGTCTGGCTGCCGGCGGGCTGGGCTCTGCTCCAGAAACACAGGGTGAAGGCTTGGAGGGACACAGCGCGGAGGGGATGAACCTCCACAAAGCTCTCAATGTTTTCCACGGGGAAGTAGAAAGCTGGAAAGGCGCTGGATGTCGTACCTGAAATAACCAAAAAGCCAGCAGTTACGTTTCCTGTAAATAAGCCCAGATCCTGGAGAATGCACCCACAGAACTGAGGGCTGTGTAGTCTGAGCTTTCCAGCTACTGGTGTGTGTTGTGCCAGCAGGGAAGGGGCTTGAAATGATGAAAAGCTGAGCTGAGCTCCCCCCACCCAAATGTTTGGGGAAATCACTTTTTTCCCCTCTTTCCTCCTCTTTTCTCATGTTGTGTAAGGTAGAGGGGATGATTGTTTATCCTGGGGGAACTGTGAGCTGAAAGTTTTCACTGCCTGTAAAAATGTGCTCCCATGTGGCAGGAGAAAGCTGCAGCTGCTGTGGGAGCAGCTGGGTTAGGGCTGGCCTTGATGATGCTGTAGGTGAAGGATTTCCATCAGCAGGCCCAGATTTGGGACAAAATTCTACCTGTGAGTGTCAGTACCAAACCTGTCAATGATTTAGGCCACCAAGGCCAGCAGGGCACGGGCTCTTCGTCCTCACAAGGTGAGCTGGACTCAGCCTGTGTTTCTCACCTGTGTGGCTCAGTCCATTCAGCAACTCTGTCTTCATGTCTTGGAGCTGCATCTGGATTTGGTCCAGCCTGAGGGTGAATTCCTCTGGATGGCACTGTGCTAGAGCAATCAGACAGCTGAACTTACAGAAGGCTGGGACCTGCATGTCCATTTTCTAGTCTGAGCAAACCCTTTGTTTTAAAATGCAGCTTCTCTCCTCTGTGTGGTGCCTGGCTGCTCAGCCAGAGCTGTTCCCACACGGTCCAAGCACCAGACACACCTGAGCTGAGGGTCCTGACGTGGTGCCAGGTAGCACCAGCGACCCAGGAGGTGCGTGACACTCAGGAGGCAGGGCTGGCACACACCTGGGTGCTGGCAGGGAGGCACGCGGGGCACCTCCACCCGAGCAGGGGCACTGCTGCTCCCGGACAGGGGATTCCAGCACACCCAACCGAAATGATCTGCAGTTTAACTCCTTCCCCGCGGGTGTTTGTCCCTCCCAGGTGTGCTGGGTCCTGTGGCCCTTACCCTGGGTGCGGTGTGCTTGGAAGGAGGCCTCCACCACGCGGCCCTGCAGCGGCTGCCCGTGCCGGTAGTCGTTGCGCAGGGTGCGGTTGTGCCAGTCCAGCAAGGAGTTCTCCAGGAGCAGGATCTGGGGACGGGACAGGGACATCACAGAGGGCACGGGGATGGCAGCTCTGCCTGGAACTGCAGTGCAGAATGGCAGGGACATCACAGAGGGCACGGGGATGGCAGCTCTGCCTGGAACTGCAGTGCCCATCCTGCAGCTGGGGATTAGACTGAGCAGCTCGTTAGAGAGGAATCCTCAGGGTCTCTTGCAGAGCAGCAGTGAGGGAAAGGAACAGAATGTGAGGGCTCTTATCAGCTAATTCATGATAAAGGCATTTGGCCTGCGGGGAGTTCTGAACACCTGCCTGGTGATATGCATGGATGGAGATTTTGCTGCTATTCTGTACCTTTCTCACAAGTGCCTTCCAGCCTTGCCTGCCAAAAAGAGTATTTCTTTCTCAAAGAGAACACACTGTGATTCCCCCCACTACTGTGGTCTCAGTTTTATCTTGTTCTTTTCCTGCAAGAAAATGTTTCTGATGCTTCTTTATTATTTATTAACTTAAAAGCGTTACTTTCAGTCTAAGTCTAGGCAAGGAAAAACCCTGAAATACCCTCTAAAATCTGCCAATTAGTCTGTAATTATTTTAATATTATGAATGGCTTTTTTTTTTGTTTTTTTTTTTCAGGGGGACTCTCTTGCAGTAGTTTTTGCCTTGTTAATTCTCACTGGTCTCTTCCTTTTCATAGTGCTTCAGGGTGGCTGAGATTAACTGAGCAGAGAGTTTTGTTATCAGTCACCAGACCTCGGGTCACCTGCTACACAGCCTGACCCTGCTGTGATGTAGAATCACAGCCACCCGAAACTCCAGTTGCTTAGGAATCCATCCCAAAAGCTCTGTACAAGAGACGCCCTAAGAGCTCTTCTGTTCCCAAGATCCCTGGAGGACAGAAAAGGGCGAAGCTGGTGACAGCCAGCACTGACCTGTGTGTGTGACAGGACAATGGGGGAGTGGAAGATGGTCCAGATGACGCTCTCGGAGCACGGGGGGGTGGTCAGGGAGCCCTGGTACCGGTAGAAGTGTGCGAGGTTTTCTGGCAGCATGGCTTGGACGTCCAGAGAACCGAGTGTTGTTGATTGACCTCAAAAGGAAGCAGAGAGACGATATTAGAAGTTAATGGGGAGGGAAGAGAGAGGTGAAAGTGCTCTTAGGGCTGGGGGTGGCAAATCCCTCTGCCCAGAGCACTGGCTTGTTATACCTTTGGTGGAACTTCATGGAGATGGAGAGGAATGAATGGCCCTTTCTGGCTCTGGGTTGGTCAGTCAGAGGTATCTGGGTCCTGGGGGGTGGTGGCAGCTGCTCTCAGTGCTCTGCCAGTCCCTGGGGGTGCTCCCAGGAGGCATTAGTGGGTGTGCAGGCTGCAGGAAGCTGATATTTGGTGCTGCAGTGCATTGCACAGACCCCCAGGATGTATTTATTGCTGCCCTGAGCACGTTCCCCACGGCCCTGGGCTGGGCTGAGGATGTTCCCAGCCCCAGTGTGTACACACAGGCTGTGAGAGCACCAGGGACAGGGAAAGGCACTCCCAGGTCTTACCTGCAAACCTGATTCTTGCCAGCTTGGAAATGAACTCACTGTAGTAGGTGTTCTCAAAGTGCCCATCCTAAACACAGCACAGACACTTGATCAAAAGGTGAGTGACCTGCGTGTCCTTCTACTGCTAATCAACTGGGGGGGACTAATTAATTAACTGGGAGACAAAGAAAACAAACACCACCACAGATCTCCTGATAGGCTGGACAATGCCAGGCATGGTCAGGTCTGTACCGCTTGGGCAGAATAGTGAACAGGATTCTTTTTCACTACTTTTAAATCCACGCTGAATCAAGTGTTCCCACTGGCAAAGGAGAGCAAGGCTTGGAGGCACAGCAGGGAAACCCCTGCTGCCACACCTGGTATTCTCATATATATAAAATACTAGTTATGGGGCAGTTTTCTGGGGCTCCCAAGTGGCATTGGCTGGTGCTTGTGAAGTCCAGATGGCCCAGGGGAAGCAGCACAGCTTCCTGAAGAGGTGTCAGACACCGTCTCTTGGGTCAGCTGGACAAACCTGGCACGGGCTGCTCGTGTCTGAGGGAGGTTTGAGCACAGCCAGTGCCCCCTGCCCCCAGCCTGGGGTCACACCTACCGTGTACAGGAAGGCCAGCACAGCCAGCCCCTGGGGCTTGTCTTTGGCCTCCTCAAAGCTCGAGTAGTTAGCAGAGTTGTAGTGGACAATGTGCAGCTGTCAGGGAGAGAGATGGGGTCATTTAGCAACAAGTGATGAACGGCTTCTGGGTGCTTAGAGGGACAGACAGAAGGGACAGCCACCACCCCAACTCCTGCTGTTTGTGCCTCACACCAGGCCAGAGGCACCTTTGGTTTAACAGTTTCTGGTGACTGTGGGGGAGCAGCTCCAGCTCTGAAGGACACGAGTGCTCTTGCCCTGGCTTTTCTTGGAGCCTTCTGTGCCAGCACCATCAGGCTCAGCCCTCCCACTGCACCACCCAATGCCCCTGTGGGGGCCCTGGTCTCCCCCCACGCCTCTGCATTGCTTCCTGCAGGCTCTGTGGGGTGCAGCTCCCAATTTCCCAGCGTGAGAGGCCCAGAGCCCCCTCCCTGCAGCCCCTGTGCCACACGAACCTCGGCGAAGTACCTCATCCCATCCATGGTGTGCTCGGAGCCACTGGTCTCCAGGTCCAGCCCACCCCAGTGCAGGTGCATCTGCACAGCTGTGTAGACACCTGGGAGCCCTCTGGAGATGTTCATGGTGGGCGGCAAATCGATCTGAACTGAAAAATAACAGGATTGGAGACAGCAGTGGGTGCAGCCTTGCCCAGCCCTGTGGTGGTTCCTACAGTGCCAGCAGCACCCCTGAAATGAGCAGGCACAGTCATGACCCCAATATGGGGAGGAAAACACTGAAGTTTAAAGCTGGGTGTGCTTAAAACCTTTCCTGCGCTCGGGCTCGTGCAGCACACCAGGCACAAGCAGGACTGGGCACTCACCTGTGCCTGCAGACTCCTTCTCCCCCTGAGCGGCTCTGGGTTTGGCATCGGGCACTAAGGAAAGGCTCTAATGCTCAGCTCCCACCCAGCACAGCACATCTTGCACAGATTTGTTAACCACTTCCTTTCCAAGGCAGAAAAGGGGAATAGGAATCGACACAGTGAGTGGCCTCATCTGTTACCATAATTCCCAGTGTTCTGGACTCTGCATTTTTGAGGCCCAGCCACACTGGGAGGGCCCAGCAGGTTTGAAAAGGCTGTGTCATTGCTTGAAGGATTTGTGGAGACAAACCTCTTTTCTTCTCCTTGCCAAGGAGTAGTCACAAACCCTTTGTCTTCTGCTAATTCACTGCCAGAAATCATGGATTATGTTAATAAATCTAGGAGTGGAAGTGGAGAACTGCCTCATCTAAATGGAAGCCCCCAGCATGTTATAAAAACTAGCAACTATCCTTGCAAAATGCAGCACAGCATATTATTCATTAGTCATAGTTTGGGTTTCTGAAGAGTTTCTTTTGTTTGTGAACTGTCTATAGACAGACAAGATGAAAGCATGTTTCCTTGTAATATCCCAAAGGGTCTAGAGTGGGAGGGATAAAAAAAATCTACCTTTTTCATAAGTTCCCTGCTGACTGCCTTCCATAATGAGGGTTATTTACTTCAAGCACCTCACCAGGGTTTCTATTTTCTACAAAACACAGCCAGGGAATTGTGTTGTGAGTTTGTAACAAGCTTAAGGCTCCTCTAAGATATTCTAAGCAAATATTTGCTGCAAGCACGAAGGTAGGGAATAGCCTGGTTTGCTGCTACTTTTCACCCACGTGGAGGTGTGGGAAGCGTGACTGCTCTGAGCTGGCAGTGCCTCACTCCTGCTTTGCTCCGGCTCTGCCAGGCGGTGGAGAATCAGCTGGGGCTGTGCAGTGAGTGCAGCTGAGCCTTCCCCAGCATTCCTGCTCTGCAGATTGGACTCTGTCCATCCCTGCCCTGCAGGGACAGCACACACAGCCAGCCTGGCTGCCCAGCTCTGTCCCCTGAGGAGGCTGAGTTAATGGGGGCACACTTGAGGTCCCAGTTAAATCTGCTCCTGGAGGAAGATGCACACATGGATGACATTTTAATTTTTCAGAGCTGTGCTTGTCCTCCCTACCAGCTGGAGGACCAACCCTCTTTAAAACCAAAAGAAAGGTCTAAATCCAAAAGGCTTTGTTAAACCAAGGCTCTCTGTGAGAGAGCACCCAGACTCACAGCACAGCAAACAGGCCTTATCAGGTGGGATTTAGCCTGGTGCTAACACAGCTACAGAGAAAATGAACCTGGTTTCCTGGGTAAGACATTTGGGGTTTGGCTCTGAGAGCCTGTAAGGAGAGTCCTGCTGATAAATCCCTCTCCCGTCCCTTTCAGATCTGCTGAGTGTTTTCCCTGAGAGGTTCTGCTGCCCTGTCCCATCTCACTGAAGCCAGTAGAAAAACCCAGCCTGACTCACAGGAGCTGTGAATAGGGACAGTCGTTTGTCTTTGTGCTTTAGGAAACTGCCCCGCATCAGAAAATCATTGTTGGGAAGTTAACAAAAGAACGGGCAAATACACACATGCAGTCAAAAAAGCTAAACCTGCAAGAATTAATGTCTAGGCAGGCAGGGCAGTAGTGCTGACACGAGAGCTTCGAGCTGAACGCTGAGTCTGTGTGGCCACACAAAAGGAGTCACAATTTTCAGGAACACAATCACAACAGTCTTCCTCTGCTGGCATCTGTCTCTCATCACTCCACCGCCCTGCCCTCACACCGTGTTTCTCTCTCTTTGTTACAGAGAGGAAGAAAGAGCTGCTCTGCAGGATTCAAGACCCGACAGCTTTATGTTCCCAACACCTTCCCAAAACCACTCATCCTCTCTCCACTGCAGCTGTTAGAAAACTCTCATTGCTCATCTGTAGTCCAAAGGCATTACCCCAACAGTACCAGCTGATGAATTATTTAGGCAATGAATTACAGATTGCAGCAGGGGAATCTGGGATCTCCTAAATTATAAGCCTTGCCCTGAAACTGTGTAGCCAAAGGCCAGGCTTTTAACGTGTGCTGCGCTTCAGTTTCCCTTCCTGAGCCCCAAAATACCAATCCTCTGGCTGTGAGGGAGGGATCCTCCTCTGTGTTATACTCTGGGTGACCTACATCCAACCAAACCTGGGATGCAAAGGTTCCATTCCTGTCACTTCTTATTAACGCACAGGCCAAAAGATGCATTTTTCTGAATGCAGAGAGGAGTCAGTGTGCCCCAAATACCACTCGCTGCTGCAGTCCTGTTGTCTCGCAGCACATTAAAGGGAAGGGTCAACCTAGAATTCTCCAGCTGCATTTTATTCCCTTTTCATGTCCAACTGAGAAAATACCTTGCAGAAACCTAACTGCCTTCAATTTATCTGGTTTATTTATGTATTTCTGGAGAGCTTTCCTGGGTGATTGAGGAAAACAGCAAACCTAAGAGAGCAGAACAAAGTGAGGTAGCAAAGTAAGGCGAGTTCAAGAAAAGTCTGTGAATGCATTTCCACAGCTAACACAGAAAATCTGTTCCTGCAGTGCCCTGAGCCTGACAGCCCCAGCCTTACCAGAGTGGCCATTGTTGGTCATCCTGAACTGCCCCTGCACGGGCCCATCGTAACCACCGAGCTCCAGCTGCGGCAGCAGGGGGTTGTACCTCACTTTTCTCCTCTGGATGTCGATCGGAGATTGCTGCTTGCCAGCACAGTCTGGGAAGTGCTGTCCCCAGTGCTCTTCATCCAGCTCCCCTTCTCCTGGAGGGGAAGCAAGGGAGGTGACAGGGGCACGGGGGAAGTGCTGTTAGTCAGGAGTCACAGAACTCATTTGCCAGCAGGAAATGCCGGTCTAATTATTGTAACACCAGGAGCCGCAGCCGTAAAAGGTTGCTTTGCCTTCCCCAGAGTGAAAATACACATTATTGTGTCTGCAGGACAACTGTGCTGCAAAGTAAGAAACCTGCATTGCAGCAGCAGCTCAGCAAGCGCTGGAGACTGAACCTCCACCAAAAGGGGAGCGGTGTTCACACGGAAATGGGGATTTAAACGGGTCCCAAGTGCCAGAGACGTGGAATTGGCTTCTTAACCAGTGTGTGTGAATAGGATCAGGGCAACAGGCAGGAAGGCTCAGCTTAGGATCAGGAACTGACAGCAATTAGCTATTTTTAACTAGGGAGAGAGCAGTTGCGGTATTGCAACTCTTCGACAATATCCTTTGTTTCAGCTTAGCCCACTGAAGATCATAGAAGGATTAACATTTACTCCAGTGAGCTCTGCAAACAACCCCCTGACACAAATGAAATTTACATAAAATTTCACCAAAAAAATCTAAATACCTAAGTAAGTACTTCTTAGTGCTCTGTACTGCCTGGGATATGAAAATAACATAAGCAGGCAGTATTTAAAGCTTTTCCTTGCAGGATCATCCAAAGGGCAGCTTTTCTTCTAACACATTCGGAAGATTTCCCCCATTGTTTGAACCTCGTTGTGCTGCCAACCCTGACAATGTGTCCTGACCACACAAAGGAGTAAAAAGAGGTGACATTGAGGAGAATCACTTTCAAGACACAGAGGCATCAATAAAGTGGAATAAATTAGCTGCTCTGCGATCTCTCACTGAGGGACAGCCAAGCTGCTTCTGCAGCACAAAAGGGAAGGGAGGCTCTTCAGCAGCAGCAGCCCCAAACCAGCCCCGTTTTTCGTTACCTTTGTATGTCCAGGGCACCTCGTGGGAGTGGCTCAGGGGCGCCAGGAGCAGGCGGAACAGGAGCGCTGCCATCAGCATGTCTGTGTTGTACCTGCAGCCAGAGCCAAGGGCAGCGATTGCTGTAAAAAACCCTCAGCATGCTGAGAAAACCCTCAGTAAATGCGGATTTACTCCAGGCCTGGCCTTTCCAGCACCCCTCCTGCCCTTCTCCTCACCCACCCAAGGCAGTAGCAGCAAACAATGCCTGCAGATAATCTGTTTGGCCAGTCAGCTCTGCTGACCCCCTTGACTAAGCTGTCCCTGCAGAGGGGACGTTCCCCCGATGGCCAAAGCTGATGCCCTCGGAGTCGCTGTCTGACCCCGGCTGCTGCACAGCTCTGCCCGCTTTTCCTGTGCATTCATTCCCGATGAATGGGCTGAAAAGCTTCTCGCTGCAAGCACCGGTACTACAGCGCTTTGTAAGCAAAAGTACCCAGCCCAGATCTCAGACCTGCTTCCCTTCACACAGAGCAAGGAGCCAAGGCAGAAGGCTTTCAGAGGACTGGATTTCAAAAGTGCAGAGCATTCACTATCTTACCAGAAATCAGAACTGTAGACACTTAGCTCCTCTGAAAATCAGACTCCTGAGGCTGGGTTTAAAAGCACTCCACACCCCTGAGCCTTAGCATTCAACTTTCAACACCTTCCCTCATCAGTGAAAATCTAGTTTTGAATGGGGGAGATTTGCAACCTTCGAAAAATTCAGAGCTCTCAAAAACCATTTAGACTCGAAAGATACAGGCACCATACAAGAGACTGAAACCCTGATGGCTTTTCAAAAAACATACAGGAATGCAAATAAAAACTAGCAGGTGACAGGTGTCTAAATCCTCTTGTGGACTTCTGTGTCTCTTCAGACACTTTATTTCCTTAAAAATGTGTCCCAAGCAAATACTTGTCCATGGTCCAGTAAAAGTAATTTGGCAGAACAGGGCACAGACCATGGATTCTCTGCCTGCCTTTTTGTATCCTGTCACCAGGCAAATGCCATTCCCTTTGAAAAACCTCCTCCTCCCTCCAGGAATGACACACTGCTGCCAGCCCTTTCTTCCCAGCCGTGGCCCCCAGCTCCTAAACCCATGATTTCACAACAAAAGGGGAGCAGAAATCTCCCCAGGAGTGGAATTTTTACCTTCTATGGAAAAGAACTAGAGAGTCCAACAAAAGCAGCATAGCTTGGCTGTTGGTTTTAGGTGACAGGCAGCAATATTAAACACAAGGCAAGGAAGCTCAGATCAGTGAAATCTCAGCACTTCTCTTTGCAGCGTCCCTGCCACTTGCAATAAAATTGGCAATTATTTTCAGGAGCAGGGTGATTTTCAGTCACTCAGTGAGGTGACCAAGGTGAGTCTGGGGGTGAGGGTCAGTTGAGCTGCACAGAAGGGTCCCAAGCCCAGAGCTGGTGTGGCAGTTTGGGTGGCAGTTTGGGGCAGTTTGGGGCAGTTTGGGGCAGTTTGGGTGGCAGTTTGGGGCAGTTTGGGTGGCAGTTTGGGCAGGACAGGCCCCAGGATGCTGCAGCACAGGCAGTTGGGGGGCAGTGAGGTGGGTGAGGAAGGATTTTTCTGCCTCCCTGAGTATGAACCACACTCCATTCACTTCTTTCTTCACAACTGGTACCTGGGACACCCCCAGGTGCCCCATCCCTGGGGGTGTCCAAGGACAGGTTGGAAAGGACTTGGAACAACCTGGGATAGTGGAAGGTGTCCCTGCCCATGGTGGGGGGTTGGAACAAGCTGCTCTTCAGGATCCCCTCCCAACCCAAGCCATTCTATGATTCTGTGAATAATAACAGCAATTCAACAGTCAGAGGCACAGGTGATCTACAGGTGCCATGGGAACTCAGGTTCCTGTGCCGCAGAACAGGAGCAGGTCTTTTACTCAAAATCTTATTCTTTGCAAGTGAATTTGTTAACACTAAAAGGCCTTTCCTGGGTTGCTGTTTGTGCAGTGCATATTTAATCTTTGGGAACTGCTGCAATATTGAGCTGATTAACCAAATGTGTTTTTTCCCCTCTCTCCTCCGAAGAAGTCATTTATTCTGACGGTTGCACTGAACTGTGTAAGGACCAAACTAAGCAAACATGCCCTGCAATGCACTTCTTAATCCTTGTGTATCCAGTTGTGTAAATAGGCTTTGAAATTAGCTGAGGGTGAAATTTTGGGTGTTTATACCTCTTTGCACTTCAGGATTCCACACAGCAGCACAGCAAGGCGTGAAGACCAGGCACGGGAGGTCACCTCTGCACTGGAGCACCGCTCCTGTCACCTGCCTGTGAGTGCAGCAGGGGAGTGGAAATGGATGTCACACAGTGACAAGCTGCTTCCCTTGCCTGTGCTTTATTGATCAGCCAGCCCATTCTGCACAAAGGACTTGAAATAAAGCCCCTTTGGGAATGTACCAGTGCCAGGAAACTGGAGATGACAGTGAATTAATTTTTAATGGAGCTTTTGCAACATTTGTGACATTTCACTTGACATCAGCAGGAGCTGCGGGTGCTCAGCACATCCAAAACCCACATCTCTGTTAGCTCAAATTATTGGCTTTAAAGTCCCTTCTAACCCAAACCATTCTGTGATTCTATGAAGACACAGCAATCTGTGGAAAGGATTTACTAAGGGCACAAAACATGAATTTGTTTTGGGGTTAGGACAGAACAACAATTTTAATTAAGTGATTTAAATGTATTTGGATATTAAGCTTCTAACTACAAGTTGAATATTATGGAAGTCCTTCTCCCATATAACATATTGCCCACGTCAACCACTGGTTACTGGATCTTGGAGCTTTTTTAATGTATGTGGTATTAAACCTGGCTGGCCTGAGGCTTGTCTTGGTCAGCTCTTTTGCTGCCTGGATATAATTGCTAGAGAGAAATATGCACAAAGAGCCTGGGAACTCCAGACAGCACAGCAGCACCGTGCCTGAGGTAAACTGGGGGTTCACAGGTGAAGACTGTAACAGGACTTATCTCTGCACTGAGATTTAGCCAGTGAGAAAATCTGACGCTGTGTATATCAGCCATGAATATTCTTGGCATGATTTCTTCCCAAAGGAAGGAAACTTTCACACAGACTCCAGCCTTCCCCCTCCCACCTCGACTGCAGCAGGAATTAAGCCTTTTATCCCACATCATTGGCTTCCATGCACTTCACTTTTATCTCTACAGTTTTCCCTGACTCTTTGCCATCTTTTAAATCCTGCTTCTCCCAGGCTATTCTCTCTGTCCTCGCTGGCCTAAAGCTCAGCTCAAGTCTGACATTCTGAGTATTGGTGGCCACATTAAAACCTTGCCATGGCATTGAAGTAGCTGGCTCAAACCTCAGTGCTCCTTTGACCCAGAACTTGAAAGGGTTAACTCCTCTGCCTCTGAATCAGCAGGAATTCCGGCAGGGCTTGCAGTAAGAGCTGCATCACTCCCCAGACCAGCAAACATTTGACCAGGAACAGGCTGTTTGAAGTGAGATGGACAGAGTACCTTCAGTCAGGCTATCCAGGTTTTTCTAAGTGAGTCTAAAACCTCTTCAAACAGAGCCCTCTCTGCTGAGGTTGTGCTGGATGAGTGAAAGTATCCAGAGCCTACACAAGTTTTATGAAAGACAAAGATCAGCCAGTGCTGGCAGGCCCAGACCTGTGAGGAAAGCTGACGATAGTTGTGCAGATTGAAACATGAGATTCTTTTATTCAACAATTCCTGTAATGTTTCTACGTCTTATTTCCAAAACTGGCTCTCTTTTCTTTGAAATTTTGCCCATGCTTTTTTTGTTTTTTTCCCCTTTTTGCCCCTGGTTTTCAAGTACATGCAGAGATCACAGAGGTAGAAAATAGCTTGAATTCATTTCTCCAGTTCACACAATCCCTTTAGACCTCCTTCATCTTATATAATATTTTGATGTATTTGACTAAATTTAATCACAGAATCACAGAATGGTTTGGTTTGGAAGAGACCTTAAAGAATATCTAGTCCAACCCTCTGCCATGGGCAGGGACACCTTCTTACCTTCTTCTGATATAAATTCAGACACCTTTATTGATTCTGCTGAAGCTTTGTGGTAGAAATGGGCTTTGAGGCAGTCAGAGACAGACACCAGAGATCTACACCAGTGCTCCTAAAGGCAGGATTTGCCCATTTGAAAGCAGAGAGGTTTCCTCTGCGAATTCCATTTCACGGTCTAACAGATCTCAGCATTAGCTACCTGCAGTTCATTGTCAACCTAAATTTTCTTTTGCTCAGTTTCAGCCAATTACTCTTAGTTATAGCTATAACCCTTGGATTATCTTAAAACAGTTTTCCCTTTTTAATGTTCACATCACTTCTGGGGTGGTTATCACCTCGTCGTACCACGGGCAGGAGCAGCCTTTCAGTGCCATTTCCCCAAGGTGGAGGAAAGGACAGTGTGATGCTATAAAAATGAGAGAACATGGTCAAATAATCCCTCTTCATTTTCCTTTCCAGGAAATGTCATTACAGCTCATGTAATGTCTCTTCAGAGCTGCTCTACAGACTTTGCTGAAAGGGATTTTGTGTTCTGGATCTCTGCTTGAGACTTTGGAAGAAAACAAAGCATGAAGGGAGGATGAGGAAGGGTGAGGCCAAACTTCCCACTGCATCGAGTGTGAGGAGCACTGGAATGTGGTCTGAGTGCGGGGAACAAAGGAGCTGTGTCGAGAGGGCCTTGGAGAAATGTTTCCATTGTCCCAGGGCTCTGTGCTGTGCACTGGATGGGACAGAGAAGGAATAACTCAGTGACAAGGCAGCGTGTGCCAGTACCTGTTCACGGTGCTACTGGTGATTCATACGTGTCTGCACTGCTCCCCTTAGAAGTGTTCCGTTTGCTCCTGATCTCCCAGTGTAATGGCAGGCAGAGGAAGCACAATTGCTGCTCAACCTCTCTGAAAATCAACATCAGCAGAGCACAAACAGAGGAGGAGACCCCAAGCCCCTTAACAAACAAACAGTGCACAGAACAAGGAAAGGCTCTGGAAGCTGCTGCTGCCCATTGCTGGGTAAGCACTTTTCCTTTCTGCTTTCAGCTGCATTGTGTGTTGAGCAGCTGTGACATCCAGTGGCCAAACACAATACGGTTGGGTCTGTTACAGACCTCTTCATGCATGGTAACAATAACAGAGCCCTTCCATGGCACTTTTCATCTTCAAAAAGCTGCATAAGCACGAATTCATTAACCCCTGCACAGCTCAGCAGGGCAGACCAATGCAGTGACCCCAAGAGTACACGTGAGAGGGGGACACCACTCTCCAAGCTCTCCAAAGGCATGGCAATCAGCTCTTCAGGGAGAGGAGAGCCTGCTGTAAGACCAGAGCACAGGACCTTCATCCCCCAGGGCAAAAAGCAGCTGCTGAGAGATAGGGGATCAGACAGCTGCAGCTCATTCAGCACCTGATGAAGAGGCAACACCTGAGGGATGCGTTGTGCTTGTTTGCCCAAGAGCAAAGAAATCCATGGTAAAAGAGTGGAAAAGATGGGGAAAGCTGAGAGATAACAGCAGGACCAGAGAGGCTTTGGAAGAGATCCTTTGTCAGAGGCCTGGCCTGAGGAAAAAGCTTCTGCAGACATTTTCCGAAAACACCAAAGGACTTTGCTGATAGATGTGGAAGGTAGGGAAGGCAGCACAAATGTGGATTAGGATTAAGAAATGCAGTAGTGGAATCGAAGAAATGTGACTGTAAGGAGATGCCACCTTAAACTTCCTTTCTAGCCCACGCAGAAAGCCAGCCTTGCCAGAGATGCTGTGTTTTATATGGGTGTCTTTGGTGCCAATCCAGACATGCCTGCTCCTTTTGATTATACAAGCAGACTTCAGTGAGATGCATTCAGAGATCCAAACTGGGGACAGATGCATCCAGTTTCAGTGACCAAGAAACCAGTCCCTGCTTTCCTGAGCTCAACACTGCCCCAGTGTTTGCTTGCTCAGCTCTGCAGTGTTTTCTTCTTCAGGCAAGGTCATTGCAAGGACCTTCAGAAGGAGCAAATGCCCCCAGTCCCTCCTCTCCCAGCAGCTCATCACCACTGCACTCTGAGGAGCTAAAGGGGATGATGGGGAGCTAAAGGTGTTTCCCATGAGAATGAGGTTGATTTTCAAGGCAGGAAGACAACAGGAAGGAAATTTAAATCCTGCTGTCTCTGCCGTACCTGTTCTGTGGCAAGAGAATCCTGCTTGATAACTCTTGTGCTTTACATAAGTATTTTGCACTCATTAAGGAAACAAATGAGCTGTTATTGGACTACTCTTTTATTTTTTTTGTTCAGGTTATCATTCAAAAAACCCCAACCCTAAACACCAAATACAATTTCTTAATGGCTAATCAATTCCTAGCTATTGGTTCCCTTCCAAATAACCATTCCCCATGCCCTGAAAATGGATGTAGTAGTTGTATATGTAGGTTAGCATTTACAGGAGTAAAGAATATTCTGCCTGCTGGCTGAGTGTCTCACACAGCCCTCGTGTACTCACGAAGGCTGAGGATGGACCCACACTGCACGTTCACAGCTGCCCACAAACCTGTGTCCACACTAACCAGATGGACTAACCAGTCCTTCTCCAAAGCCCTGGGAGAAGACAGGATAATGACAAGACGTGCTGGAAGTTAAGAGCATTAAGCAAGCCATGAGGTCTGTCACCTCCAGCCATTTCAGTATTCATGTGCCTAAAGCCCGCGGTGCCTCACTGCAGAGTGAAGCTGTGACACAAAGGCATGGCAGAAAATGGGATGGAAAGTGAGAGAGAAGGATGTAAAGTCTGAGGAGGTTCTGAATGCCTGGAAGAAAACATCTTAAACAGTCATTGCACAAAGAAAGAGCATTAGGCAGACTCTGCCATTACCTTTCCAATGAGCGTTCCTTAAAAACACCAGGAGCTGCAGGGTCAATGAAGAGCAGAAGTCTGAGTGACAGCGTGCTGACTTCTGCATCCGATGGCTTCCCTCTGGAGATCCCACCTGGACTGAAGAGAGGTGCAAAGCCTGGTTCCCTGAGATGCAGAGCTGCCCTCCCAAAGGAACCTGATCAGAACACAAACAGGCTGGCACTTGCTGAACTGTTGGATGGAGCGGGCGAGGGAGGTGCACACGCAGCCACCCAGACACATCTTCAGGTGTTCTGGGAGGCACTGGGGGGAAAGAGACGTCCCTGAGCATTCAGGAAGTGCTTTCAAGGTGCTCTGAGAGCTCACGCCCTGCACTGCTGATGGTTATTAGCACTTTAATGCATTGCAAACAAGTCCTGATCTGTGGTGGTTCTGCTCCTGCCTTGGCACCCTCAGCTGCCTGAACCAGTGACTTCCCACTCTGCAAAGCTCAGAAGGCTCCTGCCCAACTGCTCTAAACAGACCAGGGAAAGGCTGGCCTGGTTGGCTTCTGTGCTCATCAGCGTGCTGCAAGCAATGAAAAAATTTACGTTTACCACACTTCCAAATTTACCTGTAAAGCACGAGGAGCGCGAGGCCTTGCAGCGAAGGGGTTTTGCTCATGAGAGTCGTTCTCCATGTCTGCCTGGTGGCCGCCTGTGAGCCAGCTCTGTGTCGGTAGTTTTTCCCCATCTGCTCCATCAGCAGTTCCTCTGCTGTGTTAGTGTTCCTGCGTGGGCTGTGGAGTGGGAACACTGGCTTCGTGTGTCCCCAAACTCTCCGTCCCCCGTGTCCACCCATTAGCCATACAGGCCCCTTCCAAACCACAAAATATTTCAAGAGTGTACTGAGTATTTGATAAACCGGTAACAAGCTTGGATTCCCAAAGAAACTCATCCTTCCTAGATATCCTATAGCCTTGGGGATGCTCTTTAAAGGAAGAGAAAAAGAAGAATGAGGCAGGATACATGACTGAGCAGTGGCATTTTTAATATCAGCTCTGAGTTTAACTTTAACATGCATGGCACAGTGCAACTTTAAATCTGCTGATCCGGGAAAAAATTATACCAACACCTGAACAGTGCCAGGCTTGTGCTCATGGATGCCTGAGCACCGGCACCGGCAGCTACTGCAGCCCCGGTGTCTGCAGCTGTGCCTCCCCGGGGACACGGGGCCAGCGGAGCGCTCGCGGCTCCTGGCACGGTGTCCGTGGCTCCTGCCGGGATGGGGAACGCAGCCTCTCGGCTCTCGGCTCATTGCTCACACGCCAGCCGAGGAAATCTGCTTCGTGCTGCCTCTGTGGTCGCAAGGGAAGGAGAGCCCAGGCAGGGGACAAGTCCTAAACCCTTCCTCACAAGCCCGGAATTCTTTCACACAAGGAGGAGTTCAGGCTGGTCTCCTATGGTCAGATCTCACCCACAGCTTTGGTTTGGTTGAATGGGAGTAGGGCAAGAGCTCAGTGCTCCAGGCAGGGGCTTTGCTTTACACCCCACTTCTGCCCCCCACCAAGCTAATTATGACCTTTCAGAATACATTTTGTCCCCAAAGAGCACCCCGCTGTACTTCAGCATCAGCCTTTGCTCGGCTACTACAATGTTTAATTTCCCTCAGCCTCAGGCTTTCTTGTGCTCCATTTTCTTTAGCTCATTATAAGACTTGACACCTCTGTGTGATTTTCCTGCATGGCAATAAAGGCACTTTTACAAAGTGCAAAGACAGTGAAGCATCTCTAATCCAGCAGTTAACCATCATTAAAACCCAGCTTTATGATTTCCAGCATCTGGAATGTGTTTTTACAGGAAATGTTCCCCTCTTGTGCCCTCCCACCAGGAAGGGTAAGGCTGCAGGATAAGCCAGTGATGCCAAGGATGCAGCTGTAAGGGGTACAATGTGCAGTTTTGGGGGGGCTGGCACTTCAAAGAATTATCTACCTGCAAGTGACAGTTTAATTCCAAGGGCTTTTCCTGCTCAGTGTTGCTTTATCTCAGCTGTGTGCAACCCAGCAGCATTTTGACCTCACGCATGGCTGTGCAGCCACACGGATGTGCAGGGAGAGCACAAACCCCACACGCAGTGTCGCTGTGGGCACGAGGGACACAGGGCACTGTCACAAACCAGCCTGGCTTTCGCAGGGAGCCCGGGGCTCACACGGGGGTGTGAGGGCACTGTGGCAGCCTGGAACGCCTCGGGAAGGTCAGTCCAGCGGACTTCCTTTGCTCTTTATTAAACTTTAAGCTTGCCCCGAGGGGATGTTCTCAGGAAGGAAAGAAAAATGTGCCCAGAAGGTACATCAGTCACAGGCTGGCAGGGAGAGGCAGGGCTGGAGGAGCACAAACTGCGCTGATCCATGAGCAATGAAACGGCTTTGTTGGTGCAGTCAGGGTGAACGGGGCACTGCCGTATCCTCGCAGACAGAACCACAATGGTTTGCGTTGATGGGACCTTAAAGCTCAGCCTGTCCCACCCTGGCCATGGGCAGGGACACCTTCCACTATCCCAGGTGCAGATCCAGGCAGAACACTGGGAAAAGTTGTGTTCCTGCCGGCACACCGGTGTGAGGTGTCACAGCCCACCACATCAGTGCTCCCTCTCCACCCCAGGAAGTGTGATGGCTAAATTTCAAAATCAGAGTGAATATTTATTGTGTTTGCAATTAACCTTTCCCTAAAAGTAATACAAACATGCACACAGACCCATTCCAGCCTTCTTCTTTCCAGGTTTACTCGCTGCTCCCACAGCCTCTGTCTCCTTGGGACTAACGGGGCCCTGCAGTCTCTCCTCAGCAAGGAGATGCTCCAGACCCCAACTTCGTGGCCTCCACTGGACCCTCCCCAGTAGCTCCTTGTCTTTCTTGTACTGAAGAGCCCAGAACTGGACACAGCGTCCAGATGGACCCAGTTGTGAGGAAAGGCTGAGGGAATTGGGATTGTTCTGCCTGGAGAGCAGCTTTGGGGCGACCTCAGTGTGGCCTTCCAGTGCCTGAAGAGAGCTTAGAGGAGAGATGGGGAGAGACTACTCACAAGAGCATGTAGTGACAGGACAAGGGGGAACGGGCTCAAACTGACAGGGCAGGTTTAGATTGGAGATTAGGAAGAAATTCCCTGTGAGGGGGGCGAGGCCCTGGCACAGGGTGTCCAGTCCCTCGCGGCTCCCCCCGCGCTGCGCTCCGCATGGTCCCGCCCGCCCC
>VZTE01003148.1:480732-504196 GCA_013397775.1 Eulacestoma nigropectus | reverse complement strand
GTGGCGTAGGGCCGGGCCGAGGCTCGGTGGTCCCGGGGCGTGCGGGCCGCTGTGTGTTCCCGCAGCCCCGGCCGAGGAGGGCGGGCCTGTAGCGGCCTGAACCCCGGCAGTGTGCGGGGGTGGCGATTAAAAGCGGGGGGTATGATGGGTCAAGGTGGGGCTAAAATCAGGGGAGTATGATGGGTCAAGGCGGGAGCAGAATCAGGGGAATATGATGGGTCAAGGCGTCCTCAAAAACCAGAGTTTAACCTCTCTCTCTTAATCATTAACAGTCGCTCTCGGATTGCGTGTGGTGATTTGGACCTTCCCCTCTTTAGCGGATGTCCTTCAGCTTCCCATCTCAAATATTTAACGTTTGCTGGCACTCCATCTGTGCCTGTGGTCTCTTAGTGGGTAATTAAGTGCTGGTTATCCCAAGGCAGCGCTGGTGGGGAGAAGCACCTGGAAGTGCATCTCTGGATGTTGAGGTGTGGATAAAGAACTGCCTGTTAATCATCTTGCCTCGTGCAGGGCTGCCGGAGAGGATCCTGGGCTTTCTCCTGCTCCGCCACTTGCCTGCTGAGTCACAGGGTAGGGCCGTGGCTTTCTGAGCCTGGCAGGAAGTAGTGAAGTTTGTCATCCACAGGCTGAGCCAACGCAGTTTCAGGCCTCCATCTTATTAAACACCGAGAGAGAAAGTGGTTGAACGTGTCTGCGATTTGCTCCCTGCCAGGCATCCTTTAGAACCCGTTGGATCATGTTGCAGAGGTAGAAGTGAATTAATACCCCGTGGAGTGCAAGGAGCAGGGTTGGAATGTGCGCATTTGTCCAGTTTCTTGGAGTGCTTTGGCAGTGGAATTGATATGCTGGGATCTGATCGAGTGCGCTCAAAGGTCTCAGCTTTTTTCAGAGCACTGGTGGTATGAGAGTTACGGTCATAAGGACCTTTAAGTGTCAAGAGAGACTTCCACTGATAAATGTGGCAGGCCTGTAATAAGACACTCACTAGGGCAGTTATTTCTATGGCTAAACTTCAGTGTTGCTTTTTAAATCTCCATTCAGATGCTTGCAGTGCTCAGCCTTAACCCTGTATTGATTTTAGAGGAGTGTGGCTGCAAAATAGCTGACAAAGACAGGTTTTGGTGGTAGGGTTGGCTATTAAAATCTTTGGAAATAATTTTCAATTAGAGTAATTGCCAGTTGAGAGTACTGCATTTCCTGTGCAGGGCATGGAGTCAGATGAGGAATAAGTGGTGATGTCTTAGGCTTGAGCTGGCAGTGGGTTATAACTTACCCTTGGAGTAGGTACTCACACGTGCTCGCGGGCAGGCCGGGCGAGCTGGACTGTGTGGCTTCTCCCCTGAAGGGAGACAGTGACCTTGTCAGCAGATTATGCTGCAAAAAAAGGTTTAAGGCAATGTGCTTGTTAAATACCACTGTGGCATTTGTGTGTTTGGCAGAGGACAAAGGTCTGAGCAGTCAGTGCTGCTGTGACCTCTCCTGCCTTCAGTCAGCATTTCCATGGTTAAACCTGGGCAAGGGCTGACCCTTGTGTTCTAGATGAGTTGACTGAATTGATTGAGGCAGAATACATCG
Source organism: Eulacestoma nigropectus (assembly GCA_013397775.1). NCBI lineage: Eukaryota > Metazoa > Chordata > Aves > Passeriformes > Eulacestoma > Eulacestoma nigropectus. Next base: position 502,621 of record VZTE01003148.1, on the reverse strand, counting down.
TGCTGAGCCTTGTGGTGAGCTAAACAGCATCAGTTTTACCCTATAGCTCAGTGGGAAAATTGGTTCTTGAACACAGGAGTGGGGAATTTGCAAAAGGAGCGAAAAAAGAAGCATCAAGAATTTCTGAGGTGATGCAGTGCTGTGAAATGCCTGTTTCTGCAGAAAAGGGAGGGAATTCTGGTCCTTTGTCAAGGATGCTCGAGTAATGTCTGACCTGGCAGACATTCTCTGTGGAAGCCCTTGCAGTGTGTATTGCTGAAGTGCCTCCTTTGTGAAGGTCAGCAAACAGCTCTAGCACTGCGCTGAGAGCTCCTTTGAGCCGGCTGTGCTTTCAAAGGATGAGGCACCTAAGGTTTTGTGGCAAAGCCGTGGTTCTGAATATGAAAGTAAGGTTTAGCAGGTGCCAGCCTAATAAAGTCTGAAAGCCCTTTTTGGATAAGGGGGGATTCTTCCTATTGGCCATTGCTCAGTGCATCTGCAGAGAGCTGAGTGTTAGTGTGGGTGGGACTGATAAGCGGAGAGTTGCAGGGATTTATTTCTAGCGCGTACGTTCACTGATTGGAGCTAAGTAGTGGCAGCGTGAAGGTCAGCTTGAAGTTGTCGTGCTCTGTATTTTAGTCATCTCATGTGTCAGCGTGGGGGTCTGACTGAAATCTTAGACAACGCGCAGGGGCAGGACAGCTGGAAGAAACACTTGAAAGCCAAGGGGGGGGAAGCAAATGGCTGCCTGTGCTTTTGACCTGGGGAGGGCAGAGTTTGCTGTGGGGGAGGAACGAGTGTGTGCAGCTTCCCCCTCACGCACACTGAACCAACAGCAGCGTTTCTAAGGTCGTGTTTTTTTAACTTCACAGCAACTGTGGAAGGATTCATGACCATTTCTGTAAACAGGGTTGCCACCCACATTGGCTTGCCAAAAACCCAGCTTCCAGATAGTTCTGCTTCTGAGGCTGAGCTTTCCTCTGTGCAGATGGGCTAGGTTTGGTGCCAGTCGATGGCTTACAGGCATGTGTATGACTTGATTTTTAAAATGTAGCTGGGCTTACATAAGAATTCCCCTACTGCAGTTTTCTGAAGTGGATAAATGTGAGAAGAGGGAAAAGGAAGTATTCAAAAGATTAGGGTGATTTTTATTCCTGTTAAGAGGAAAAACTATTCCTGTAAATGCTCAACAGGGTGTAACTATTAATGCAAGCTTTTAATGAGAGCTGTGGCTGCTTCTGTTTCGTCATTGGTTCCGTCTGAGCAGCTGCTGTGCATACTGAGAGCTATTGCATTCTGCTCTCTTATCAAAAAGAGCTCTTAACTGATAGCAGAAATTTGCTGTTTCAGGATCGCTTGGCTGCTCTGACGTGGTGAGATGTTCCTTTAGATCGCTCTGAAAACAAGACTTCTGCTTTTAGACTGCTCTTCCCATCTAGGCTGAGACTTCTGTCTCCCCAACTTTTGACTCTCAATTCTCACAAAGTATAAAGTGTGAGGTGATGTTTCTGAGTGACCTTACGACTGCAGGTGTTAGTACAGGGTATAAAAGTGAAGCTGCTGTTAGGAGCAGTGCAAGGCCTGTGAGGCCCCTGGGCAGGTCTGAGGGGTGTCTGTGTCCCTGGGGCTGTGTGGGAGAGGTGCTGGGGCAGGTCTGCTGAGAGCTGGGTGCTGCTGCCTGTGCCTGCAGCCAGTTCAAGCTCTGGAAGCCACACACAACTGGCCTTGAGGGAGTACCAGCAACCGGGATGAGGAATCGGGGAGTGGCATCAGCAGCTGTGGTGAGAGGTGTGCTGGTGATGGGCTCTGCCTGCTCTGCTCACCTGCAACTTAAAGGTCACCCCGGCTCAGCTGCTGACTGCAGGGCCTACCCAGAAGCTTGAGGACTTGAGAATTGCCACTTCTAGTAGTGGATCCTTTTTCTTAGAACTACCAGAAGACTGACTTGCCACCAGAAAATCATGTATAATATTAATAATTATATTCCTTGATGAGAGATGCTGAAGCTCCCATTTTCCATTCAATTTCTCTAGAGAAGCTTGCTGTCTGCCAGGAGCTTGCATTTGTCATCTGCTCCGGCTGCTCTGTCTAGGGTCTCATGATACTGCAGTGAGGTCACTTGGAAACATCAAAAGAGACTGTCCCTTCCACATATGGAAGTGATTTATTTTTTTATAATAAAGTCATGGGACACTGGAAGAGCTTGCCAGAGAAGCTGTGGCTGCCCCATCCCTGAGAATGTTCCAGGTCAGGCTGGATGGGGCTTGGAGCAACCTGGTCTGGTGGAAGATGTCCCTACCTATGGCAGGGGGTGGGATGGGTTGAGCTTTATGGTTCCTTCCAACCCAAACCATTCAATGAGTAATTCTAAACTCCTCTTTTCAGGTACTAAAGATGTCTATTACCAAGATCCACGCCCGTGAAATCTTTGACTCCCGTGGGAATCCCACTGTTGAGGTAGACCTCTACACCAACAAAGGTGAGTCCTCAGCTGCAGCTGTTCATCCCTGGCTTAGATTTGATAGAATTCAGGGCAGTCAGAAGTATGCGAACTGTCCTGGTCTGGCAGTGGAACTGTGCTGCCTTTCTCCTCCATACATAAAACTTGTTGGAACTTGCTGTGAGACTTGCAGAAAAAACCTCTGCTTCATTCTATTGGATGAGTTTGCTGAGCTCGAGCTCCTGGCCTGAGCAGTACAGGGATTTTTGAGGGGTGCTGCTTCTTACAGCCTGAACTGTGTGAGAGCTATCCTAACCTGCCCTCCTTCCCTTGCCCCAGCATAAACTGGGATAGCACTTGGAAACTCGGAGTTAAGGCCTTTGTTCCTGTCCTCGAGCAGCTGCTAATGGCCCTGGTTGTCAGTGCTCCCAAACTCTGTATGAGTACACGTGAAGTTTGATTTGTCTGCAGTGGCTTTCTGTCATGGCACAATCTTCTGCTGCACAGTTGAATTTTGGGTAATGGTTTCTTCTCTGCCTAAGTACTCAGGCATGACTAAAAAACTTGTCTAATTGGGCTTTCACATGTAACATCTTGTATTTTTAATTGTTGTAGGACTTTCCCTTGGTTTGTTAGTTGTTCATCCCACATCTGATAGGATCTGACAAAGGCATTGTGCAAACTCATAGCGACGTGGTTTGGTGGAATGAGCAAACACAATGGCTGTAATACACTGACTAAAGAGCTGATCTTTCTGCCTCAAAAGATTAATGCAGTCGTTTAATGAGACTGCCCCCACTAAGCTCTTTGATTTAGTGGGATAAGGGAAAGACTGGAAGCTGAAGTTGGCATCTTGAGCCCCAGGCAGAGCAGGCTCCAGTGTGCAGATTTGCTCCAAGTTGAGCATCCTTGGCTGAAGGAGGGGGCTGTCTGGGTGGCTCTGCTGTTGTCAGAAGAGCTCAGAATGCCTGTTAACAAAATAGGTCTCCTAATTGTCCCTTTTATGCCATATCCTAGAAGAATTTAAGAGTTTGCCTTGCCTGAGCTCAAAAGTAGATCTAGTGAATAAAGCTGTGTTTTTGGAAGGGGAATGGATGCTTTCCTTAACTCTTGAAATGCGCAGTGGAAGAGGAGGAGTCAGTTTGCTGTTGATGAGTGTGAGGGAGATGCTGATAAATTGGTGATGCTGTAAATGAGCAGACAGCCCTCCTAGGATCACTGTATATGTCAGCAGAGGTGCGGTTTAGAGATTCCCTCTCCCATCCCCAGGGGTGGAAGCATGTGGCTGGCTGGGATGTGTCTGGGTGGAGGATGTTTTGTGGGTTCAAATGTGCCAAGGTGTTTTTTCCTGTTGTGAACAGGTCTGTTCAGAGCTGCTGTTCCCAGCGGTGCCTCTACTGGAATCTATGAGGCTCTGGAGCTCCGTGACAATGACAAGACACGCTACCTGGGCAAAGGTAAACCTGGGCACCCAGAGTGCCCTGTGGCAGGGCTGTCACTGCATGTGCTGGGCTCCTGTCCTGCTGTCTGTGCTCTGTACAAGGCCTGGCAGCTGAGCAGGGCAGTGGGGACGGACAGGGAGCGACAGCAGTGCCTGCCACACGTGGGCTGTGAGCTGGGGCAGAGGCAAAGCAGAGGTGGCTGGGTTGGTTTCCAGGGATGATGGGGAGGGTGACTCTGCTGCCAGCAGTGCAGCTGCCTGGTGCTGCAGGGCAGGGCACCTGCACAGGTGGGTGTGTGGGGCTGGGCACACCCAGCCAGGTGACAATGCCTCTGGTACAATGTGTCCAAGTGTACTTTGTTACTCTGCTCCTCTTGCCCTGTGTGCTGGTGTGTGTCAGAGTACAGAGTGCTTTAGCAGCATTGTGAGGGCATCTAAACTGCCAGCTCCAAAAGCCTTGGTCATCCTGCAGTTAATCACAAGGTCTTTTCATAGACCCAGCTTTCCCAGAACCCTTACATCTGTCAGCTCTGACACTGTAGACTCCTTAGAGCCCAGCATGTTAAATCCTGAACCTGAGGTTTTATGCCAGCTGCTGTTCCCTGCTAATGTGCAGCTCTGCACTGGTAGTCCTGGAAGGTGCCTCTATTTCAGACCTCACAATAGCTACAGCCACTCTGGCTTTTTGTCTGTCATTACAGGAAGCCAGGATACTTAAGTTTGTGTTAGTGGTGTAATATTTTACTTGTCTGGGGACTGGTTGTGCGTTCTGAAAAGAAGCTAAACCCAGCAGTCACCAGGCTGGCTTGGGAACAAGTATGGGTGAGAATGAATAGCTGCAAACAAGATGTCATTACCTAATAAACATCCTGGTAGTACTTCTTGTGATTATTCTGAGAGCTTGGACAGTTGGGGCTCCTTCTTAACTTGCTGCTCTAAAAGCATTGGTGATGCCTTTGAAGTGTAAGCAATCATCTTGACTCTTGGCTAGGAGAGAGAATTTTCAAACTTTCCTGCCAGTCAGGTGAAAAGCTGAAATATTTTTTGCCTACTAAGAAAGAGCAATTAAGGTGGATAGCTACTGAATTGAACTTGGAGAGCCTTGTCTTAGAACATTCATGGTTGTTAATACCTTAACACAGAATAAACTCCTGGATGACTGAATATCCCAAAAACCTGAGGATCTTATGCTGTTTACCCAGGGCACTCTTTCTTGAGAAGAATAAATGTGTATTTACCTCACTGTGCTAAATGTGTGTGTGCTTAGACCTGTTAAGTCTGATCCTATGGGCAGTTCTTAATGGCATTTAATTAGACTGTAGTTAACAGGCTGTGGCAGCTGAAGGGCTTTGTCAGCTGGGAAATAACACGAATTATGAAAAAATAATCATCAAATGGGATGAGTTGCAGATAGCTGGTAGGCCTTTTGTAATAGAGATCTGCAGACTTAGACCATTTGAAAAAGCAATTAATGTGGTTTAGGATGCAGTCAATTAGCATTCATCATTCTGAAGCTTAGGTTTTTGGAAGTCTTTAAACACTGCACAGTAAAACGTGCTAAGGTGATGCTATAGCAGTTACAAAACAGTGCCAGGTAGTGAAGTGCCTGAGCTGCTGCCTGTGTAACTTCTGGGGAAAGCTTTTTCCTTCCCCTTACTCCTGGATTTTATGAGTTGATAGGAGAGCCCATCATAAAGCCTTCTCTAAATGCTGTTGTTCAGCTGTGGGGTGGTGGCAGTTAGGGAGACCTGGGTGGAAAGCCCAAACAGAGCCTTGCACAGCTTCCTCTGCTCTTTAGGCCTCTTGTCTCTAGTCCCCTGCTCAGTATCAGGCTCGTGCTGCCTGTTTGTGTCCTCTCTGGCATTCCTGTGGGGTTGGCTGCGAGTCTTCACCTGTGCCTTGATTCTGGTGTCCGTTTCACTTCTGCCAGGTGTCTCCAGAGCTGTTAAATATGTTAATGAGTTCCTGGCCACAGCACTGTGCACACAGGTAATGGATGTGCTCCCAGTGCAGCCCTGGCACTCGGATGAGTCTCTCCAGTGCATGGCCTGACAGACTAACCTGGCATTCCTGGACAGTTCCTAGCCAATGCATCCTTCATGCATCTCCCAGTCTGGCCAGGGGCCTCTGTGTTCAGACCTGGCTGTAAGCTCAGGTTGGACTGGGGCTGGAGTAGCATGAGGTGGTATTCCTGGATGTTCCTGAGATCCCCTACTAATCCCTACATAACCTGTGTGTTGACCAGTGTCTGATTTGCTTGTTCCTTCCAGGTGTCTCAAAAGCTGTTGAGCACGTCAATAAAACGATTGCACCTGCACTGATTAGCAAGGTAGGAGCAATCTGTCTTCTCTTAACATCTCCTACAGCCAGGCAGTGTCCAAACCATCACCTGGTGGTGTGTGACCTGGGGGGTGTCAGCCTGTGCGTTGGAGTGCATGTGAACAAACTGACTACAGCAATTGTTTTACTTAATTTACTTAATGAGTGCACATCTAACATGTAATGAAACAATCTCCAGCAGCCTGGCGTTGTAGTGTGCAGAAACACTTCAGCCCCTGGGAGCTACAGTGGTGTGCAGTTAGGATACGAGCTGATTTATGCTTCACAGAGTGGCTGAATGATGAGGAGAGGCTGGATTTTATCCAAGCGGGGTAATTTGGAAGGGAGTCAGAGGGGATCTAGAAAAGTCTGCTTGAATGAGATTCCTGTGTGCTTTGTGGGCACTAAGCCCTACCTACAAAGGCTGGTGCAAAACTAAGTGGTAATATGTAAAGTGATGGCACATCCAACTCAGCTGCCAGCCTTGGGCTGCTGCGAGTGCCCAGAAGCTGCTGCTGTGTGATAATGACAGAAATTGGTCTGGTCACCGCTTGTGGGTTGCCCTTGAGCAAGTTTTGGTGCCTGCCAGGGATGTCAGTGCAGTGATGGGTAGGTGAGAGTTTGTGAACCTGTGTTTGGTGTCAAACAGTGTTTTGGTTGCTTCCCTCTGCAGAATATCAATGTTGTGGAGCAAGAAAAGATTGACAAACTGATGCTGGAAATGGATGGGACAGAGAACAAATGTGAGTGGGCTTTGTGTTGCACTGAGGGGTGAAAAGATGAAGGTGGGTCAATAGAATTCTAGTTTACCAGAACCAACAGCCAGTGTATGGCCTGTGCTCTGCACTGCCATAATTCAAACCGTAGGCTGGTATTGCTGAGTCTCTTTTTTTAAAGACGCTTCTCTAAACAATTTCTTCCTATTTCAGCCAAATTTGGTGCTAATGCCATCCTGGGCGTGTCTCTGGCTGTGTGCAAAGCTGGTGCTGCTGAGAAGGGTGTCCCCCTGTACCGGCACATCGCTGACCTTGCTGGGAATCCAGAAGTCATTCTCCCAGTTCCCGTAAGTCCCTGGGTGGGGCAGGCTAAGGCCTTGCTTTGACTAGAGCTGGATCCAAGACCAGCAGGCTAAAGAGGATGAGGAGTCTGAATATAAATGCTGTTACCCAGTTACCCTGACACGTTCCAACTTGGCTTCTCCTGCTTCCTCCAAGGCTTTCAACGTGATCAACGGGGGCTCCCATGCTGGCAACAAGCTGGCCATGCAGGAGTTCATGATCCTGCCCGTGGGGGCCGAGAGCTTCAAGGAGGCCATGCGCATCGGGGCAGAGGTCTACCACAACCTCAAGAACGTCATCAAGGAGAAGTATGGCAAGGATGCAACCAACGTGGGGGATGAGGGTGGCTTTGCCCCCAACATCCTGGAAAACAAAGAAGGTAAGAATGAGCCAAGTGTGGGAGGAGATGTATCTGATAGCTGGAGGGTGAAGACCATGCCTGCCCAGTATCAATGACAAGCAGGATCAATAGGATCAAAGGTGTAGAACTTGCTGCTGTTTCTTGCCCTGACAAACATCCTAATATGCTCTACTGATGTGGTCAGGAGTTCCCTTGGACATCAGTTTATGCAGACTGACAGGATGGTTTTTACTTCAGTGCCTCATTACTCTCATTCCTGTAGCAGCTTAAGGGAATCTTGTGCCCTTCCAGTTGAAAAGTGATGTGGGAACATCTGTGCACTGCAGGTTTTCCACAAGTCAACAGTCAGATCAGTGGAGTTGTTTTTCTGCAGACAAAGAGGGAAAACAGTTTGTGCTCTGCCTGGCTGTGTGTGGGAGGGCATGAAGTCTACCCTGGGAAGCTGAGGCGGTTGCTGCTTTCATGGCCAAACAGTTCTGTTCAGGAACCTGTGGGAGAGGCAGTTTGTGTGTAGGAGCAAAATAACCTGTTCCTACAAAATCTGTACCAGAGGAGCTGTTCCTGTGCCTCTGCAGAAATGGAGCTGCTAACAAGGCAGTAGAACACTGGAGCTCAGTTCAGCTGCTTTTCACTTCATAGCTGTTGGTTATGTTATTGTGGAAGGGGACTGGTGAACTGCACTGCCTTTTTTTGAAGATACTGAGACAGCACCAGGAATTGTCGTTTCTGAGTCCCAGTGTGACATGCAGCTTTGCTGGGTCTGTACCCTTGCAGACATCAGGGAAGATGACCTTGAATGACAATTACATTCCAAGGAATTTTTGTTGCTGGCAGCAGCTGCTTTTTTGGTTTGTGCTGCATTAGCATCTTACAAAACACAACCGAACCCAAACAAAAAACCAACCCAACAACAAAAGGAAATACTTGATCTAAGCTTCCTGCTGCAAACAGCCTGGCTGATCCCAGCTGCTCCCCTGCAAGTCAGAGGTGGTTGGGACTCTGTCAAACAGTAGCACAGTGGGCAGTATCCAGAGACTTCTACTGAGTGGTTCTGTCCCCTCTTCTGCAGGTAAATGTGCACATGGAGAGCAGGTAGATGCCAAGAGGGGTCTCCTGTGCAGAGGGAGGCTGTAGCTCCTTGCTGTCAGGGTTTGGCTGCTCACCACTTCCATGGTCAGCACCTGATCTGGAGCTAAAAGGGATTAGAGTGCAGGCACTGCTTCCTGCCCACATGCATAAAGCTGAAAGAGGATGTGGTATCATCTAGTATTAAGCTTTCTGGGCTGACATGTAGTCCTGCCTGAAGAGATTAGGAATCCCATAATGGTGTCTCAAGGGTATTACAAGCTAAAAGCAGAATTAAAGTAATATCTTGTTCCAGTCAGTTCAGAAGTGGGAGAATTTAAGAACCTTTTCCTTTGGGCTTTCTGAGGGGTGATGGAGATTCTTTGCCAAGTGGCTGTGCTGCTGTTGAGAAATGAAGAGCTTTGGGGTTAGGATGCTTGGCAGGCACTCAGAAACACCTCTCTGTGTTGCAGCTCTGGAGCTGCTGAAGACAGCCATCGCCAAGGCTGGCTACACTGACAAGGTGGTCATTGGCATGGACGTGGCTGCCTCCGAGTTCTACCGCGATGGGAAGTATGACCTGGACTTCAAATCCCCTGATGATCCCAGCAGATACATCTCTCCTGACCAGCTGGCTGACCTGTACAAGGGCTTTGTCAAGAACTACCCTGGTAAGTTGCTCATCAATGAGGAGCACAGTAGTAGTGGTGAATTGGGGTTGATTGCTGAAGGAAGGAGTTGGGGTGCAGCCCCTCTTACAGGAGAGACCGAGAGCTCCTGCCTTACTCAGCCTCTTTGGAGTCTTAGGAATGTTGTTGGAAGTGGGTAGGACTTGTCTGCAGCACTTTGGTACCGCTCAGTCAGACAAGACCTTTGTGCTGGCATTGTGCTAAAGCTGCTGTGTCCCTCTGCAGTGGTGTCCATCGAAGACCCCTTTGACCAGGATGACTGGGGTGCCTGGAAGAAGTTCACTGGCAGTGTCAACATCCAGGTGGTTGGTGACGATCTGACTGTGACCAACCCGAAGAGAATTGCCAAGGCTGTGGAGGAAAAGGCCTGCAACTGCCTGCTCCTCAAGGTCAACCAGATCGGCTCTGTGACAGAGTCCCTGCAGGCGTAAGTTCTGCCCTCTGGGCCAGGCCAGGGCGGGGCTGGCTTTAATGGGGGGAGATGAACACACAGAGCAGATCTAGGGGAACAGAAATCTGATGGGGCATCTGTGAAGGGAGAACAATTACTAACTGATAGAGGACATTGACAAGTAAACCTGTTACCTTCATGGTCCTGATGTCACATGGGTGTCCTGAACACCTTCCCAGGCTCTGTGTGACAGCAGCTCCCGATCAGCACCTTGTCCTGTGATCCTGCCCTGTGCCAGCGGGCAGTCCTGTGCTGCCCCTGGGCAGTGTCACTGGAGCAAAGGCTGCTGGGCACAGGGCATGGTGTGAGCTTCATCTCTTGATCTCTGCAGCTGCAAGCTGGCCCAGTCCAACGGCTGGGGTGTGATGGTGAGCCACCGCTCTGGAGAGACAGAAGACACCTTCATTGCTGACCTGGTCGTGGGTCTCTGCACTGGTCAGGTTGGTATCTGCAGCTGCTGCAGTCTGGCTTTTTGCTTGATGAGATCGTTTGGTGGTGAAGCCAAAGCCATGGTGCACTGCACTGCCTCCAGGTGTGCAGATTTGCTGTGTCTCTTTGCAGGGAGCTGATTTGTTAGGGAGTGTGACGAGAGAATATCTTATCTTGTGCAAACTCACCTTTAACCACCCATGTCAAAAGTCTTAGCTCCAGTGGCTGTACTGGGGTTTCCTGGTCCTACAGCTGATAGCAAATCAACAATCTCTGTTGCTCCCAAGAGCTGTTGTGTTTGCACAACATGTATATGTAGATACTGAGCCTGATGCCTAAGCAGAGCTTGTGATGATGCTGATTACTCTGAATAGTTTTGTGCTGGCACTTGGAGTTCTTGGCTAACTTTGTGATTCCCTCTCAGATCAAAACTGGTGCCCCGTGCCGATCCGAGCGTCTGGCCAAGTACAACCAGCTGCTGAGGTGAGCCTGGGACAGGGAAAGGGCATTCATTCTGACAATGCTTTGGGGGCACAGCTTGGGCTCTGCCCCTCAGAAACACCCTGCAGCTGCAGGATGTGCCCTGACCCTGGCAGAGGTGCTGTAGGCTGAGCATGAGCTGGGTGGGTGAGGTCCAGAACAGATCACACAAAGCATCCTGTGATGCTGGACACGAGACACTGTGCATGAGGCAGTTCCCTTGGCAAGCATCTCAGATGTTGGGGTTGAGTTGTGTCAGGTGTGTGGCACTGCCCCACTGTGCAGGGGCTTGGTGGGAGCTGCCCTGTCACTGTAGGACCTCCCGTGCCAGCTGGGTCAGGTGTTTCAGCGACACATGGATCAGGTGTTGCGTGTGAGAACCCAGAGGGGCTCTCTGCTGGCTGCTGACACCCAGTGCTCTGTGTCCTTACCAGAATTGAGGAGGAGCTCGGCAGCAAGGCTCGCTTTGCCGGGAGGAACTTCAGGAACCCTCGCGGCAACTAAGTGTGGAAGAGTCCCCCCTGTTCTGGTTCAGCACTAGTCATTGACTTAGATCACAGTTACCTGTACTAGAAAGATAAGGGCAGCTGAAGGAAAAGACCAGTCTGCAGGTCCTCTTATCCCCTAGATGATCCCTTCACCCAGTGTTTTCACCAGCTCTGGTCTGTTAATTGTAATGCTCTGCTGCTTCTGTAGAACAGTCCCTGGGGGTGTTCTGTGTTTTTAACACCTTCAGGGGTCATGACATTGTGATTCTGGGCATAAACACTTTAGTTCTCTTCTCTGCCTGTCTGATCTTCAACGTTTGGAGCTGTGTGATTTGCAGTGCAGCAAGAGGTACCTGCAGACAGACAGTAGTGTTTTTACATGTGATAAATAAAAGCATCAAACAACCCAACAACCTGTGTGGCTTGGAGTTATTTGGAGGAGTCTGGGGAGCAGGGATTCCCACCTTTGCATCATGGAGTCATGGAATGGTTTGGGTTGGAAGGGACCTTAAAGCTCATCTCGCCCTTCTTCGTGGGGTTTGGCAAGAGTTTTTTTGGTGGTTCTGTTCCTCTGTGTGGGCACTGTCACGGGGAGCAGAGTTGTGACCCGAGTCCATTCCCAGACAGGAACAAACAAATCATTACACAAGGGAGCGAGGGGATGCTGCTTATGGTGTTTTTTTCCCGTAACGGCAGATTTGTAAGAAAAGCATTAATTGCCGATGCCGTTAATGAGCGTTGCTGCCGCTCCGCTTCCCGGCGCCGGTCCCTGGGGCTGGCAGGAGCCCAGCACTGCCCCCCGGTGGGCGCGCCAGGCCTTGCACCGCACTGGCACAAACCAGTTAATGTCTTTCAACTTTTTAAATCGCCTCGGTGCAAATGTTACAGCCAGCGATGCTGCAGGGCACGTGTCTTCATCTACCTTAAAGAGTATTCTCAGTTGTAGTGTGGGAATAACGAGGAAACAGCCTTCCCTGGCACTTGGCAACTGTGTTCCCTTAGGAGATTTGGCTCCTCTCAAGAAGAGCTTTGCTATAAATACCGAATTTCCCAGCCCCAACTCAGCACAGGGCAAGGACCTCCTCCCACATTTGTCCTTTCCCCAGCCCTTGCTCTGAGCTGGTTGCACTCTGTGGCAGATTTGAAGCCCACTGCACTTTTCACACTTAGCTGATCTCTGAATTAGACCTGTTAAATGAATAAACCAGCTAATTACACACAAATCCTATCAAGGGATTTTTCTTCTCTCAAAGAGGCAGCTTGTAATAGCTGCAGAAGGGTTGAGGAAGCTTTGTAGCAGAGCTGTGTTCAGGAGCACGAGTAGGGCAGTTCCTCACCTGGAACTTCAGTCAGTGAAGGCCACATGCTCAACCCCCTTACCTAAGCCTCTATTTCCACCTGGTGATTTTCTCTTAATAAGCATCAGAAAGCAAAAGGAGCTGGAAAAGCAGGTCACTGGTTGCCATAAATCGACCAAACCCCGAAGGGCAGTGAGGCTGTGATGAAATGAGTGACAGGAGCAGGGCTTGGCACCTGGGCTGCTGGGCTTGTGTGCAGCCACATCAGTGTGGGGGAAACCAGGCTGGAATCCTGCTCTGTTGAGATGAATGGTTCAGTCCCAGCTCTGACAAAAGCCACTTGTGCTGGTTAACACTGCAAATGGAGCCGGGCATGGATTCATTATCGTTCACACCTTGTCAGAGCGAGGTGGAGAGAACAGTTACAGGTCAATTACCAGGTGTGTGTGCCTTAAAATAACCAGGAAATGGCACGGAAATGGCAGGGTTAGAACATTGCTGGGGCACTCAGCTGCTCTTGAACCGTGTGTTCCTCCTGCACCGGCGAATCAATCCCGCGGTGTCAGATGCTGTGCTCACCTGTCCCATCAAACCCCTTACATAAAGCTTTCAAGTTCCATCTCAGAGAGTATTTGGGCCAGATCAGCGAGGTGCTTCCAGCTGCAGAGGATTCAGGCTCTCCCTAATGAGGCTGCAGCGTTGAAAGGAGTCACTTGCAAAGGAAGAAAAGAGCCCCAAGTGGGGAAGTGCTGGAACGTGGGGCTGGGGTTTGTAGATAAGAATTTTAAGCGTGTTAGAGAAAAGTGAATGATTGGTAACGCTGTGTGTGTTTGGAGTGAGGGGAATAAGTGAATAGGGAACAAGATTTGATTGCTGAAAATCAAGCCCTAAACCTGCAGTGCTGGAGAGGGGGGAAGCTGTGTCTGCTCCTTAATCAGGGCTCGGCTCCCGCTGCACAGCTCCTCACCTTTCTGTGCTGTCCCCACGGAGTTGGACTCGAAAGGCTGTGCTTTATAACAGAGAGCAAATGTGGCACAGCCAGTGGCTTTATTACTGCAATAATTTGCAGGGATGGCACTCCTCGGAGCAGAGGAGGCATCAGCTTAGCAAACACGAGCTGGGAGGCTGCTCTGAGAATAGCAGCCAGGCTTAAAAGCAGAGCTGTGGTGAGTGATGAGCAGAGGGGAGAGGCAGGTGGTGCTTTTGGGAGCTGTTCAGGTAACAGGATTTATAATGGAGTGATGCAAAGGAGTGGAGTGGGAAGGATCTCCCATTACCCCCTGGCTCCGTTTCTAGGTGTGTAGAGGTGGCTTTTCTGCTTTGCAGCCCAGCCTACTCTCGGCAATCTCCTCCTGTTGGTCTCTAGGTACCATACAGGCTCTGTCTCAGTGGGTTTGCTCTGGGCAGGAAGGAATGGTGCCATCCCTCAGTGATCTTGAGAAACCAGATGATTCAACGTTTGGCCTTCCTGGTGGGAGTGGGGACATCACTCCTAACCTTCCCTCTCAGCTGAGGCTGGGGCAGAGCTCTGCAGCCTGCCAGGACACCGAGGGTGGCTGTGCCACTGGGACAGGGCTCGGAGCCAGCCCTGCCTGCCCCCAGCAGCTCTGGGGCTGCGGCCTCACGCTCCCTTTCACAGCAGGATTGAAAGGGCTGTGCCAGGCACCGGCTCAGGCCCACCACTCCCTTGGAAAGCTTTTATTGCTGTTCATTCCTATTGGAGGGTGAAATGATTTCCCTGTAGATAGGAGCTGTGGGTGGGTGTGAGAACGCAGGAACGTGGCCTCTCCCTGCAGCTGCCTCCTGGGTCACCAGGATGGTGCTGGAGCTTTGGTCTGGTCCTTTCTGCAGGGAGAGAGACCCATTTGTGCTCCCTCTGCCAGTCCCCAGGAGGGAACTGGGTACCATGAGATCTGGAGCACTTTGCATGCACTGTGTGCTCCGTGGATAGACACCCTCAGACTGGCAGTGCAGGGTGTGGAGAAGGGGACCAAGAGGAAGAAATAAAGCCAAACCAGCTGCAGGCCTCAGTTCTGCTAGGAAAACCTGGAGGTAAAAAAAAAAAGAAGGAAAAAACTCACCAAAAACCAAGGAAGAGAACTGAGGACTGGAGGAAGAAAAGGGGTTGAATAAAGAACTCAGATGATAAAAATGAGAGATAAGAAATAAACTATGAGGAAGAAAATAATCACAAGGCCCAGATGACTTCTTTGTGCCACACTTGAAGTGAGCGTGTGGTGAAATCTCAGGCCTAAAGCACGAGGCACAGGCTCAGCTCTGTCTGGAAACACACACGTTTAATCATCCAGGTGCCGGTTACAGGCTTAAGTTACAGGAGAGAGGAGGAATACGGGCTAATTCTGCAAAAGAAAACCCTTGGACAAAGGCCGGGCAAGCTGACACCTTGCTGACAGCAGCGTCTGCAGGAGCAGCCCGGGGCCAGCCCCGGCCCAGCGTCCCCCGGCTGATCTGATGGGGGCTGTCAGCGGTGCCTGCGACGGGCACAGGGCGTAGAGTTCCCTCGGAAAATGAGCCGGGAAGGCACCTGGGCTGGAGCAGCCCCAGAGCAGCATGCGTGGTCCCAGCAAAACCCAGAGGGCAGATTTCCAAGTCTGAGCTTGTCCTCAGCCTCTAAACAGGAGGCTTTTGCAAGACAGGCAAGTTTCCCTGTTACCGAACAAAGCCTGAAATGCTCTTGCCCAGCTGTTTGGGGTGAAGGATATTAAGAACAAACCTCTCCAGTGGAGAGAGGCCCCACAGAGGAGCCGGAGGTTTGAGCCCTGCTCAGCCCCTGGACAAGCTCGGAGACCTCGGCTCTGTCATTTCCCTGCTGCTCACTTGTCTCACCTGTCCCCAGGGATGGGTGATACTTTCCAGGGCGGTGGGGAGGATTCCTCAGTCAGTTTTGTACAGTGCTTTGAAGGTAACAAGTGCTGAGGGGAAAAAGAGATGGTGCTTGAAATGGAAATGTTCCCACTGCTGTCGCTCTGTTTTCTCTCCTTTAGAAAAGTCCATTCACAGGTGCCATCAAAGGCAGCACTGAAAACACCACGGAAAGAGCAGCTACAAGGGGGAGGTGGGAGCCAGGCACCTCCTCCTGGAGGAGCAGTTTGCAGTGGGAAGGACAAAAATGCAAATCTGAAATCAATCCATCTCTCCCTTGAATGCTCTGGTCATTTATAACAGCTCAAAGCGAAGTCGGTCACTCAGGACAAGAAGGAATGCCTGTAAATCCATTTACTGCTTCCTGCACTGCAGGAGAAGGGGTGGATTCACAGTGGGAATGCAGCAAGTGCCCAGCTGAGGTGTTTGTTCCACATTAGCAGGAGAGGGTGGCTCAGCAATGTCAGAGCAAACCTCTGAACAACCAGAAAGCACCAGGCCAGGCCTGTCAAACAGCTCCTGCTTTGGGCTACTCTTCCCTCCCTGGATGTCAGATTCAGCTGGTTTTACATCTGCTTCTATTATGAGCACTCAGTCGATAATTGATTATGAGCAATCAATTGATATTAGCTGTAAGAAATGTAGAAATGAGGCAGCTCTGTGCATGTGCTTGTGGCTGACAGTGAATTCCCTTCACCAAAGCCCAGGAGTTTAGAAGGCATTGAAAACAGCCCCTCTTTGAGCTGTGTTAGATCCCCACTGGACCTTGCACAAGGCACCTTGTCCTTGTCCATGTGCGTCTGCAGGGCACGGCCTGATGGAAAACTGCTTTGCTGTTGGAAAGGAGATTGAAAAGCCTTGAGATTTTGTGTGTGTGGCCATAGAGCTGGATGTGAACGTGCCCTGTGTTTGTGTCAGTGAATGTGCGTGAACTCAGTGTCCAGTGGCTGCTCAGACACGAGGCTGGGAGGCTTGAAAGTGAAAAGGCACCAAAACCACACCAAAAAGCCACCCCAAATTCTTCAGTGCTTGGATTCCTTTTCCATTTCCCTGCTTCAAAGGGCTGCTGTCGGTTTGTGATGTTGGTAGAACCCAGCAGCTGTTTGGGGTTGAAAGCAAGTTAGTTACATTTAATTCGTTTACCAGGTTTTATCTGGCATGTAAATCCCAGAACGGGTTCCTGTGTCTGTCCCTGGGTGTAAGCAGGATACAGAGCTGAGCACCAAGGGCTGATGCAATTAATCCCACTCATGAGGAAAGACTCATTAGTCATTTGCAGCTTCAGCACTGGTGCCTTTCAAGGTGCACAAATCTCTCGTTAGACACGTTTCATGTTCTGCAGATGCCATTTTGTCCCCTCTCCACATGCACTGGAACATGCCCAAGTATACAAAAATGAGAGGAGCGATTGTTAGGGCTGAAATTTTTTTGTTCCCTTTCAATGGGATTTTTTTCCCTTTGCACGGCGCACATCCTGGGCTTTGATAAATGAGTCTCACCAGACACTGTGGTAAGCCAACCTCTGCTAATATTCATTATGCAGAACCCACTAGGAAATGGTCTGAGTCAGGGAAATGGAAAACCTTTAAAAGATAAAAAGGTTTTAAATTTTTTTTTAAATTTAATGAGGAAACTAATTTATAACATTTTACATTTCTGGAATGTTTTAAAATATTCAAAGTATTAAACCCGGAAATTTTGGGGTTGTGTGTGCTGTGTGTTAGAAACCTGAGAATGGTCACCCAGGAAATGGGGCTTTCCCCCCAAGTTCCTGGGGTATTTGGGAGGTGTGTAGGGACATGGTTTGGTGGTACACTGGGCAGGGTTAATGGTTGGACTGGATGATCTCAGACGGCTTTTCCACCTAAATGATTCTGTGACCCATGTGTTCAAAACTTCCTAGCAAAAGAGAATGGCTGAGCCAATAGAGACCAGACACTTTTAGATGACAGAAAATGTATTCGAAGGTGACTGAGGACGTTCAAGGATCTGCAAGAAGCCCCCGAGGTGGGGCTGGGTGTGACCGTGACTCCCTGATCTCATTTCCATCCCATGACAATCACCAGGAACTTCTCCCTCTCCCAGAGGCCCCACGGGAGACCAGGAGTGTCTGTGCCATGGTCACCTGCCAGCTCAGCCTGTCCTGCTGGGAACTTGTTCCTCCAGCCCCGGGGAAGTTGCATCAGACCAAGGAATAGCACAGGGCTTCTCACGGGCTCTGCTGAGCCCCTGTCATCTGCTGCTCCCTCGGATGTGTGTGAATATGCCCAGACTGATTTAAATCTCATTTCCATTACTTCTGCTTTCATTGCAACCCATACAGGCACTTTTAGACAGAGATGTCTGTGTCCAGGAGGAGTTCACACACACCCAGAGCACTGGCCTTCCAGTGGGACGAGCCTTCCAAAAAATTCTCTGGTAATATCTGTGGAAATGAGATTTTAAATTCCTGAGATTTCTACAGTAAACAAAACAAAGCAGAAAACCCCCCAAAGCAAACAGTTTTCAGCTAAAGGGCTGGTATTCAGATATGACAAAGGGAAAGAAAGAATTTAATCCTTTTTTGTGAGTGGAGTTAGGTCATCTGTAAAAGCCTCTCAGAATATTATCTCCCGAGCTAATCGCTGTATTGACATTTGCCTGTTTCATTAGAGCTGAGTTTTTACTGCATTGCTGAGGTTACAACCTGACTCATCTGTCATGGTCAAGGACTGGTTTGTAATTTCATGACTGGAGAATTAAAAAAAAACCAGCCCTCCCTTATTTTAACCAGCTGGGTTGAAATGGTGTTCACAAAATTCTCAGTATTGGTGGTTTTTGACTTCATAGTTCCTAGTTAGGTTTTTTCCTCATAGATTTTTGTTTCAATTAGTTGGCAAAGTGACAGTTATTTTAAAAAGAGCCAGGTTAAAACAGATTTGTGAAGAGATAATTTTAAAAAGTCGACTACACCACATACACTGACTTACGGATGTCAGATAAAATAGGTGCAAGGGTTGTCAAAGAGAGAAAGAACCACTCAGTGGAATTTTGCCACTGTTTGGTTTTGTTGCCCTGAAATGAAGAAGATGGAATGGTAACAGGTGAAACGTGGTGTGATTTTTCCATGACGACAACAACAACAACAACATAATAGCAATGATTTGAAGTTCCTGATGTGTCTTTGCCTCGGTGGATCCGGGGGTGTGCCCAGCAGAACTGAACTCTGTGACTGAGAGCCCTGAGAGGGACAAACCAGGGCAGAGCCCCTGGGGAGGGTGTGGGAGATGGGGAAGCAGCAGGAGGGGCAGGAGCAGGATGGGGAGCCAGGAGCAGGATGGGGAGCCAGGAGCATTCCCAGCTGGCAGCAGCAGCGTTTCAGAGCCAGAACACTCAGCAGAAACTCTGCTGCTCAGATCTTCAGAAATATCCAGGGGTAAGGAACAGGAATGCGAGGATTAACATTCTGTGAGTGGACACCCCGTGTGGCACGTTGGAATTCAGGTGTCTGTGTGGGTTTGGCCAATTAGGCTCTCCCTGTGTCAGCAGTTTGACACCTCCCGGGAGCGCTGGGAGACAGAAGCACAAAACATTCAGAGATTCGGACTCTGCCTTGCCAGAGACGTGCCAGGATCTCACAGGGACACTCTGCATGTGCATCCAATATTTTACACATAGAACATAGGACGTGCCCACTCATCCACCATCAAACCTCTCTCCACTTGGACACGAACCATGAAAATCTGCAGTGACCACACAGGGGAACAAAGGTCTCTCTCAGCAGCATTTGGGTGTTCCTTGATCTTCCTTGTGTTAACTAAACCCCGTGGCTTCAGCTGGGAGAAGATTACGGGACAAGCTCTGTGGCTTTGTTTATTATTGTCCACAGGGAGAGCTGCATCTTTGCCAAAAAAAAGACAACCCAAAAAAAGCAGCAGCTTCAAGTGCTATTCCTGCTGCAATCCCCTGGCTGAGAACCAAACTCATAATTGGATCACTTGTTCGTGGTATGAGGATGTGGCTTTGCCTGCTAGGGCTGCCTGGGAATAATTTTGAGGGGTACACAGATGTTTATTATACAACAGAATCCCAGAATGGTTTGGGTTCAAAAGGGCCTTAAAGCCCATCCAGTGCCACCCCTGCCATAGGCCGGGACACCTTCCACCAGCCCAGGGTGCTCCAAGCCCTGTCCAGCCTGGCCTTGGGCACTGCCAGGGATCCAGGGGCAGCCACAGCTGCTCTGGGCACCCTGTGCCAGGGCCTCCCCACCCTCCCAGCCAGGAATTCCTTCCCAGTATCCCATCCAAACCTCCTGTCTGTCAGTGGGAAGCCATTCCCCCTTGTCCTGTCACTCCATCCCTTGTACATCCTCTCTTTCCATCTTTCTCGTAGCTCCTTCAGGTCCTGGAAGGCCACAGTTAGGTCACCCCAGAGCTCCTCTTTTCCAGGGTGAACAACCCCAATTCTCTCAGCCTTTCCTTGTGCCACATCCCTCTAATCAAGGTGGTGGCCTCCTCTGGACTAGGATACACACATATATACATACATTTATGAGGATATTCCTCCCAAGAGTGCTTGGGTTTGTTTAACAACAAAATCTGGCATCAAAATGTTGTGAGTAAACATTTCTAATCCTTGTGTGGGGACTCCATCACCAGGGCAGAGGAGAGGAAAGAGGAAGAGAAGGGGAGAGAGGCTGCTGTGGGGCATTTTCCCATCACGGAGAGAGTGACTGGAAAAAGCTGAAGGCAAACCTGCCATCGTGGCAATTTGTGGAGATTTTAATGCAGACATCCAGAGGCCAAGGAACATGAAATTGTAATTAGTGCAGAAAATAGGAGAGATGGAATCGGGCTCTATCAAGGACAGCTTAAGTGTAGCTCCGAAATGGCTGTGTCAGGCACTGAACTGATGCGCGCTTTTAGACGCTTATCTAAATTAGTTATTAGAACACAATCAACGCCGTGTCTCACCCTCTGGTGGTAATGTCCCTGAAGTTATGCTGGGGATAAATTTGTCCTGTATGTTCAGGGCAAAGAACTGAATTCCTCTGACGTGCAGACCTCAGATCTCCTTGTGTGTTCCTTTCTTTTCAGTGAGAACAGTTCCCACTTCCCCCTGCTGAAGGCAATAACAGCCTCAAACTTATCTCTGCAGCACCACTGGAATCGACCACGAAGACAGTTTACAGAGACAGCAAACAGTTGGGGTTACATGAGTGTAATTGAGGGCAAAATCTGCCCTGACATATCCGAGAGCCTTTTCAGAAAGCAGATATAATTCCACATGAGAATGCTCAGATCCCCGGGAAGAATGTGTGCCTTCCTTTACAGCCATGTGATTTATTTTGCTGGCCTGTGGAGGAGAGGTGAGGTTAATGTTAAATAACAAGTTTGCTCTATTTTCAGCTCTGGTACCTTCATGTTATCTTTTCTTAATATGTGATAGCTTGGAGATGAAGAAGCTTAAAAAATCTCCTAAGTGACCAAGTGTTTTATTAATTGCTACTCGGTAATTCGGAATTCTGCTGTTGTGTCAACTTCCTCGCTGCACAGAGCAGCAAGCAGCAGCATCAGCTGTTTATCCAGCAAAGCACTTATGCATAATCTTAACATTCAGCGCAAGGCCAGTAACAGCAGCTTAATGTGACTAATACAGAGCGTGAACCTACGAGGGCTGATGGACTGGAGCCACGGCGCAGCCAAAAGCTTCCGGCAGAGCCATAAAATTTCGTACCTTGCCTCCCACTGAAGACACTTCAAGCGCATTTGCTCGCCGGGCCGATAAGCGATCACTTATTCATGAGAACAACCCGCAGCAAGCGCCTGCACGTTGGACACGTCCCGGACAGGGGGACGTGACTCCCACGGAGCAGCACCACAGCAGCGCTGCTGCGCCCTGGCACCGGCCTCGGGCCCTGGCATCACCCTCGCTGGGGCTGCCCCATCCCCGAGAACGTCCCAGGCCAGCTTGGACGGGCTTGGAGCGACCTGGGACAGCGGAAGGTGTGGGGTGGGATGGGCTTTAAGGTCCCTCCGAGCCAACCCGTTCAGCGACTCTGTGAATTTCAGTCTTAAACTGCACCAGGGAAGGTTCGGGTTGGACCTTTGGAGGGCCTTTGTTGTCAGGTTGGACCTTTGGAAATTCGGGAAGAATTTCTCCACATAAAGGGTGGTCAGACACTGGCAGGGGCTGCCCAAGGGGGTTTGGATTCCTCATCCCTGGAGGTGCCCAAGGAAGGCCTGGACGTGGCGCTCAGTGCTCTGGGCTGGGGACAAGGTGGGCACGGGTCCTAAGTTGGACTTGATGATCCCGGAGGTCTTTTCCAGCCTCAGCGAGGCTGTGATTGCACGTCCGATGCCGCGGCAGGCACAGGCTGGGCTGGGAGCAGCGGGGGACAAAGACACCCCAAAACACCCCCCGTGGCGCTCGGGACAGAGCACCGTGAAACCCACCCGCAGAGCCAGGGGGAGAAACGGGGGAAGGGGACGAGGAAGGGAGGGAGGGCAGGCACGGGGCAGGGGCAGGG
>VZTE01003148.1:441599-475347 GCA_013397775.1 Eulacestoma nigropectus | reverse complement strand
TTTTTTTTTTTTTTTTTTTTTTTGTGGAATTCTTAGAAACGTGTGTTTGGAATGCACTGTTGGAGCTGCTGGTGTTTCTCTGGATTCGAGACAGAAAGGGTTCTCTTTTGCATTTGGCATCTTAATTCTGTTAAAAGCATGATTCTGAAAACTTAGATCACTTTAGGTATTGCATAAATTTGATAGATTAAAAAGGAAGTTGTGATGATTGAGTTATTGAAAAATGGGTGATTCTTTGAATATGTAGGTTGTCTTTTGTTCTTCCTACAGAACACAAATGAGAGGCCAGTTCACATTATAAGATTCAGGATAAGTGGAAGAAAATGAGTGCTCGTTAATTTTGAGGTCTTAGTTAATCTATGTATTTAATCTACTTGTCTGTAATAAAAAAAAGTTACCGTGGTATTATTAATCCCTGGTACTGAGAGTCAATTTTGGCCTGTTTCAAATATGTAACAGGATTTCTCTTTTATGATGATGGGTATTCCGTGATCTTTTCTAGTACAGGCAGTGAGGGCTGGAGTGTAAATTTATTTTCCTGATCAGCAGAACTAATGAAGGTTCTGTTTTAGTGTTTCTGCCAAGGAGACGGGAGCTTGTAAGTCCTGAAGTTTGCTCCCTCCATCCCTGTTGCCAGTTAAATCCTCTTTTTTTCTGCTGTCCTTCATAACAGTTGAGTGGGCAATAACATGGCTGTGCCTACGGGCTCCTGGCTGCCAAGCAAAACTCCAAATGCTGCTTTCTGTCTGGCCATGCCTTACTGGGGATGTAATTAATTAGAGAGTTTTTTCCTATCCATCTGCTGGCTTGCACAAAACTTTCAGGAATGTTGGTTATTGCTGAGATGACTGTCGTGGCAGGCTGGTTGGAAATTCATTATGCACTACAAGTTACTGGCATGAAATAAGAGAATCAGGGAATTGGGGAGGGGGAAAGGGGGAAGTGAGGTGAATTAGGGAAGTTTGTTTTCTCTGAGGAAAGGGGATAAAGAAAGAGAAAGGAAGTTGTGTCATCCAGTGCTAGTAAATATTTCTGTCTGGGTGATGAGCAGTGTCTCCTTTATGTTGGTCCTTTTCATGTGGCCAACTGGTTTGGGGTGGAAGCAGACAAGTTATTGGGCACTGGGCCCATCTTCCTGCAGATTTTCCTTCTTTTTTTTGGAGTTCTTTGTAAGCGTTGTCAGTGTCAGCTGCTCTGGGAGCAGGCATAACTGTTGGTAAAATACATAGGGGAAACATTCTTGTCGTATGTTATACTAAAAATGAATAAAACCAGTAAGGAGCAGAATTTCTTACCAGTGAGAAGTCGCTGTTAAAACTTCTAGAAAACCAAGCTTTTCTTTGGTTTGATGTGAATCTGTGTGTGTTTGTACCGCTTTCCCCACAAAGGTCAGTGTTGGACACACAGCAGGTGTTCACTGCCATGACAGCACGTGGAGGGTGCCAGTTTTCCTTCCCTGAAGGGCAGGTGACCTCCAGCAGCCCTTTTGTGTCTGTCCTTTAGGAAATGGCTCTGGGCACTTCGCTCCGAGTGGCTGTGACTCCTGGGATCTCAGAGCTTGGCTCAGCAGACTCTTAGCACTGCGTGTTCCATAACTACCCATGTATTGCATAAACTGGCACATGATCTCATTTTAGCTAATATCTTTAAAATTTTAACAGAAAATAAACCAGAGAGGCCTTTTCTTTATGGCTGCTGAGATCACAATGGTCTGGAGGGAGCTGGTAGGATTGCACCACGTTTTAAACCTGAGCACCTACAATAATTGTGTAGTTGCATTGCAAGGTAAAGCAGGATGATCTAGACTTGAGTGTTTAGGTGTGGTGAAATAGAGAATTAAACCAGAATGTGATGGTTTCTGTTGAAGCTTGCTGTTTCGGCAACCAGTTTATTCCCTGGTTTAAAGAAAATGGCAAATTCAGTTAGTGATTAACTATGTATCATAGGGTGTAAGGGGATCAGCAGCTTCGTGCTAAATATCAAAGCTATTAAATATATGTGTTTAAGGATTATGAATCTTCTTAAACAAGTGCATATATGGCAGCAGTCTGCTGATGCCAACATCCACAAGGGACTGGAATACATGCTGTTGATGCTAAAATGCCTCTTTATCTTTTCCTTGATTTAGGACTCTTCATTCATGCATGTTAACATGAAAAGTGTCATGAATATGAAAGAAGAAAGTGGTGTAGATCATGGAATTCTAGTGCTCTAAGGGTTGTATTTCCCTGAGAAATACCCAGTAAAAAATGGTGGTGTCAGACAATTGGGACCTTCAGATAGGCTTTGGATGAAGAAAGAACCCTTGGCATGTGGGGAGGTTCATCAGAGCAGTTGCTTCCTGCTTTAGGTGAATGAAACACAGGATTTACCAGTGGTTGTGTCCTTTGGTACCTGGTGCTGCCATGCCGGGGGGGTACAGCTTGGGTAAGAAGGAATGCAGTGTCTCCATTAAAGATCTTCTGATGAGGTCGGTGCAGGAGACTTAAACACTTAATCCTCATTTCTACAAACTGGGAGTGAGATGCAGGAAATCTAATTTATGTCTCTAAGGTCATTCATTTTCATGAAACTTAATAGACCTGGCTCTGACTGCTCCTTAAACCACTGAATTATGTTACTTGCCTTCCAGTGTGAACCCTGCAGATGAGAATCTTTACTCAGTGATTCAACAAACCTATTTACCTGTACACTTAGAGATTCCTGGGAGTCGAATGCCCAGCTAGTAACTCAACAGGAAATAACTGGCTTACCCCCTTGATTTGCCCCTTGTGTCTGTGGTTGATCAGGGAAACCTTGCTCTTGGAAGAAAACTTAGGCAGAATCCAGGTTCTCTTCTGCTCTGCTGAAACAGTCCTGGCTGCTGTTTGAATGCTTCATCAGAGTTCTGAGACATTGGAGGGCAGTAAGTGAAAAGGCAGTGGTCCACATAGTCTGGTAATCTGAAGGTTATTTTTTAATTATACTAATTCATAGGGAGGTTCTTGATTTATCAGTGACACGTTCCTGTATCTCACACGTCCTTTAGTAGGTCACTAGAAACACATGTGACTTGTAGCATGTTTTATACCTCTGCGTAGATTTTTTCCATAATTCTGCCTAATTTCCCCACTGTAGACTTTGAGATTCTCCCTGTTCTGCTTTTTGGTGATTAATGTGAGTGTTTGAGGATATTTCTTTTTCCCGGAGTCTCAGTCTCTGTCACAGCTCACCTTCCAGGGCTGGCTTTGTTAAACAGCCTGTAAACAGCATATCTGCTCATTCTTCTGGCTGGAAAAAGTCATTTGATTCTTATTTCCTGCTTGTCTTCATGCTGAATAGCCCCAGTCCTTCATCGTTGGGTTTTATTGTGTAGCTGCCTCTCTTTGCATGGCTGCGGAGTGTGAGCAGTGGAACTGCTGCGCTCGTGTTCTCCGGGCCGTCACTGCTCTCTGCAGCCCTGCCTCAATTAACGCGCTCTTCCCTGCGCTAATTAGTCATCAAATAACTCCTTCCACAGCTTTTGTCCCAAAGTACGAGTTTAGCAAGATGTGGAAAGTAATTACTTTTGTGTATGTTTAGTCAAGTCTTCAGAGTCCCCAGAAGTTACCGTCGCACTTTTCCTTGCTGGGCCTGTTCTGATGCACAGGTTGGATGCTCCTGGACAGAAGTGAAGGTTGGGAGGGGTTCTTAGTGACTCTCTTGTTTATGACGTTCTGCTTGAAATTGAACATGTTTCCTGTATTAAATCCCAAAGATATTATAATTAGGGAATATGTTTAATTCCTGGCGATGATAAAGGGCCAGGGTACAAGCAGACAACAAGAGAGACTGGGAAGATTACAGGTTGTTAATTCCTGACAAGAATTTAGATGTTGGTATCACAATATTTGGGTCGTGCTCCAGACACTTAAAAACCCCACAAAACTCATTGCATGACCTTGAGCTGAGTAACTCACTGCAGTTGTGTTCTTCTGCTTACAAAATAGGTGTGAGGGTACTTTGTTATCAGCGGGTTTTATAGTTGTTAGTCAATAAGAAAGTGCCAATTTTCTGTATCT
Organism: Eulacestoma nigropectus; assembly: GCA_013397775.1. Classification (NCBI taxonomy): domain Eukaryota; kingdom Metazoa; phylum Chordata; class Aves; order Passeriformes; genus Eulacestoma; species Eulacestoma nigropectus. The sequence continues at coordinate 471,307 of VZTE01003148.1, read as the reverse complement.
GTTTACTCTGCTAATCTAGAAGTGTATGTTTAACTTAGTTAAACATGACGTTTCCTTTTCCCAGTGATCATGAAACAGGTAGTTAATGCTTTAAAAACATAAATATTTATAAATATATATACATAAAATGGTATATTTCATCAAAACATCACTGAGCTCTCTTCCATGTCACTACAGATTATCACTTTCTCACTGTACCTTTGAGTTTAAGACATGGTTCTTTTACTTAAAAGCCTGATTCTGATGGCAACTGAATGTTGTATCTTTGCATTTGCTATTTTGTGTCCTGGTGTATCTGTTTGGTATTACTTGTCCATAGCGAAGTAGTTTAGGATCTTGCCATACCAGCAGCTGTAGAGAGTATCTAATTCCTTGGTATTGAATGGAAATTATTCTTATTGTTTTTTAAATGCCTCTTCTGTTAGATGCCAAATTTGAGCTATATTAATTTTTTTTTCCCTTAATAGTTTTAGAATAAATTTCTGGTTTGCTGTTTTCCATGGTTTTCAGAACTCTTTCATGCTGTAATTCTTGTCCTGAATGAAGTTTGCCTTTAAAATAAACTTTTTAGGAATAACTGTAACTTCTTGCCCTTGGTTTATGTATTTGTGCTTTCAGTGGAGAAGAAGGATGAGGCAGGACATCTCTGAGCATTCCTGATGCAAAGCCCTGCCCTTGGTGTCCCTCCTGTTCCTGATGGGCTCTTGGCTCCTGCAGAGAGCACTTCCCAGTCAATACTGGAAATACTCTCTGAGGAACCTTCTCTCTGCCTCCTGAAAGCGAATGGAGTTGGGATCTCGCTTTCAGGTGCACAGAGGTGAAGTTATGAATGTTGAATGAGCCTTCCAAGGTGGAAGGAGGTGAAGTCGCCTGTGAGGAAGCTGAGGAAAGCCAGAGGGATATTTCCTATGTACGTGTTTGGTTTTAATAAAAATATGTTCTGTAGAATCCAGTTCAGTAGGAACATAATTTGCACCTCATTTAAATAAGGTTCTTTAAATCAGTCTGTGGTCCTGTGGGTGTATGAAGAATCAAATCTGTGTTCTCTCTTCCCTGGGGAGAGGAAGGACAGGCTCCAGGGAGGAAAATTAGGCAGAAGAGATTAATACTTGCAGTGCAGGAAACACTGATCCCTCTGTGATCTTAAGTTTCTGTTTGAAGTCCAACCAGGTCTATTCTCTGTGTGCCTGGATGTGTTTTTGAGCTGCTGTGGCCTTTCTGTCTGGTCTGTGATGAGAGAAAAGGTGGTGGCTGTAGTGAGCTGGTGTCACAAGTAAAACCAAAATATTCCTTAAACTTTAAAATAAAACCGAGATCACACAAACAATTATCAGGGAGCGTGGCTGGGGGGAGGAGGGTTTCCTTCTGTTGTGAGTGTACTTAGGCATGTGCATGAGTTTGCCTGATTTCTTGAATGTGACTTATTTTTTTCCCCTCTAGTTGGCTTTTTTTGAGAGACGATAAAGACAAGGCCCACTGTGTTCATTTTCCACATTATGATGATACAGAAAGACACCAGACTTAAAAGGTACCTTAAAAGTACCTCTTGGCAGCAGCAAAGCCGTTGTCTTCAGTGCTCAGGCAAATGCCTCCATGACAAAAAGTACTTTAAATTTTGAAAGGAGTGGGTTTTTGTGTGGGCAGAACCTATTTGGGTAGCATCGCTTAAGCATCCCTCTGAGATTGCTGCCTGCTTAGTTCCTTGATGTTCACAGTTTTCAGGTCATCAGTTCCTACTTGCAGAAATAGGACTTCAGGGGCCAGTCATCCATAGCACAGTTTGACTTCTGCAGCTGTGGAAAAATGTCTCGTGTTTCAAAAGACTGCAGATGTTAAGTGTTTGTCAGGGGGAGCTTGCCGAGCGTGGCACGTGCCTGGTGTGCTTGCTCTGGTGACTTGATTAGCTATGAGTTTGGACTGCAGATAAATTGGCTGTCAGGGAGGGCTGCAAGTGTTGTCTCTATAGCACTGTGCAATTTTTAGTGTGGTTTTTTTTTTTTTTTTTTTTTTTTTTTTTTTTTTTTTTTTTTTTTTTTCCAGCCACTGGTATCAAAACAAACCTTGAGTGCTCTGGGGACTGGGCACTGCCTGAATTGGAAGCTTTCACATTAGTGAGAAGCTGCTTAGGGATGAAGGCTGCTCTGGGAATCTGACATTTGGGGGTAGCCCTGGGTACTGAAATGCATCAAACCACTTAAGAGGAGGGAGCTGGTAAATGCTGTTAGAGTGCAACATCTAAAGGGGTTGCCTTCCACATGTGAAAGACCTTCCTCTGAGCAACAGCACCCTCCCCGATCCCTGCAGGAGCTGGCAATCCATCGGAATTGCATTTGTCTGCTACGATTAGTGGAGTGTGTTCCTGAAAGGACAAAGCCTTTGTATAGTCTGGCTTTTTTGATGATCCCGAGCTTGAGGAAACCCACGTTTCTCTGTAGTGGTAACTCATTCAGCTGTGTCTAAAATTTGATTCTCTCTTGTAGGAGGCAAAAATATTTGCTATGCCTTTAGCTCTCAGTGAAGTGTCAGAGCTGAAACATGTTTAAAGGAATCTGTGTTAGATCACAAGGTTTAATTTTGCTTGCTTGTGCACTTTTTTTCTCCAGCATGGGATTTCTTGTTATTTTCTTGGTGTGAAAAAGAGCCCTTACAGTGCCTTTCACCAAGGCACAGTCACATCCAAAAGAAAAATGGAAAAAAAATATGGAAAACTTATGGGTTTGGGGAATGTGCTCCTCAAAAAGAATGTCACAGCTCACCTACACATCACTTCATTCTGTGTATGTCAGGAGAGTTCATCAGAGATATTTTTGCTCATCTGTGCTAAAGAGAATTCCTTCTGTGACTCTGAGTAACTGTAAAGCTCAGAGTTACACAGCTGGTGGTTGAGGTAAGAAAGTGATTCAGGTTTGGGACACAGGTAGGTGCCACTTCTGTGTTTGTGACAGTTTGACTGTTAGCACCACATGGTAGAGTGAAATTTTGGACTTCATTATTCTCAGAACAATCAGGAGTTGGACACACCCGTAACCACTGAGTGTCCATGGAGCGGCCAGTGTTGGCCTGCCTGGGCTGGCTGTTGCTTGCCACAGGTATGAGGCAGTGACTGTGGTCAAAGTAAGTAGAAAAAGCTTTCTGGAGGCTCTCAGGCAGTTTAAAATATTTCTGACTGGGTTTAGGAGAAGAGGAAAGAGCGGTGGAGATGGTTATTAGGGGAGCCTGGGAGTGCAAGCTGTATTTATTGGAAACAAGCCAACTCTTAAACAGAACTGTAAAGACCCATGCTCTGATCAGCTTTTGAATGTGGAAAGAGCTCCCCGGTCTGAATTACAGGGCTCTGGTTAAATGATTACAAGAGGTATGTTTAAAAATAGCAAATGTCTTTTATGTCCAGTCAAACAAGGTTCTTGGCAGTCAAACGAAATCTATGTTGACTTCCATCTGACAGCCAAGTGACTCAAATTCTATGTTTCCTAAAGGAAAATGCCTTTTTTTTTTTTTTAGTTTCTGATTAATTCCATTGTAGCCTGTAACAATAAATAATCTTGTACTGGATTTTCTTTTTATAAAGGTAGGATCCGTAGCTCTGCAAGCAAGCTTTAGTTCAGCTATTTAAAACAGGAGGGTTTTAAATGCTGTGCTAAGGCAAGTTAGAATTTGTGAGGGCTCTTTTTTCAGTGGGAAATGGTCTGTTGAATGCTTCTCTAGTGTGTTCCTGTGCACTTCAGTTTGCCAGATTAACGGAGCTATTAATAATAGCCACTCCTGCTCCTTCAGCGTGAAGGAGTTGGTGAGCATGGAGCTATATGTAGTCTGTATTTTTAATTAAACTTGTACTGGGATTATCTTGTATTACCAGCTACCTTCTAGAAGATTATGTTCATAAAAGGTTCATGAGTTGTTAAGTGGAAGAGATTAAAGTGATTGTTGGCGTGTTAGTAGAATTATTTGTTGCCTACGCAGCATTTGTTCATAGCTTTAATTTGCCAGTAATGGCAGACAAGTAAAATGCAAGCATCTGACTTTTAAAATCTATACTAGCTGACAAAACCAGGCCGTATTTCAGAGTGATTGTCTTTTTTATTATTATTCTTTTAATGTGATGTTTGGTTGTTTGGAAATATTGAGTGGAAGAATATTCTTTTCAGTGTTTCGGCGCTCTTACATTCTGGTGATGCTCTTAACGGTGTGACCAGAAATGTATTTTATTAAAAAATGGAAAACCACTTAAAGCGTGGAGGGGATAAAGGAGCACAAAGAACTGATGAGCAGATGCTGGAGAAGATGGTTTCTATTGTAGTGGACTTGTAAATCCTTGCAGTGTTGGTCATTTAATCAATATAGGAGAGGTGTTGGAGGGATCCTGTGCTTAGGGAGATAATGTCTTTAAATGCAGTGCTTAGGATGATTTTATGCATCCAAATCTGTTTAGAATGAACTGTGAAATAGGTCGCAGCAGTAATGAAGAATACAGTGGGTGTCTCTGCTGTTATCAAAACCCATTAGCAAGTTGTGCTGTGCCTGAATGCCTCTCATTGTTGTGCTCTGGATTCATCCCGGCGCAGGGAGTGCCTGGCCTCATTCTGGGCCGGATGAACAGTGCCTATGTGCTTTAGCAACAATGACGGTACAGTGTGAATAAACATCTGCTCAGCTTTAATAATGGATACCAGGCAGGTTGGGGAACTCCAGGCTGCAGTTGCATGTGTTCTAGCCCCAGCAAGTTCAAACAAACAGGGCAAACTTACATTGTGTGGTTCTGCACGGATATTCTGTGGAAACGTGACTTATTTTAAAGATGATCTGTGGGATGAATTTTTGTGTGCAATGTGTTCATGGATAGAGTAAACCCAGTTTCCAGTGCCTTCAGTGGTGCTGCAGGAACGTATTGCACTATTCTGCTCCGGATGTGTTGTAAGAAAGGTATTTACCCCTCTCCTTTTTAACAAGAAGTTCCCTTGTAGTTGTTTGGCTCTGTGTGCCTGGGGACAGGAGCAGGCTGGGTGGTGCCTCATGGCAGGGTTGTGCCAGAGCTGCAATCCCAGCGCTGCTCCCAGCTCCGCATCCCCCCTGGCTCTGCCACAGGCTGGTACCCAGCTCTCCAGAGTGGAGATGCTCGAGATGATTAAGGATTCTGATGTTAATTGCTCTTCGGTTGCCAGAAATGTATTCTGTTAACAATATGTCCAATTTCTGTTCCTGCAGCGCTGCCTGTGCCCGGGGTGAGGCTGCTCTGTGCTGGCACTGCCGATGTGCCTGCCTGGGGTTAGGGACTGTTCAGGGGTCGTGTCCAGGGTGTGGGTTTAACTGGAAAGCTCACACAGCACTGACCATTCCCAGGCTGCTGTTTGGAACTGGGAAAACACAACTCCTGTCTGGAGCAACCTGCAAACCCAGATTTTCATGGCCAAGCTTGTGAGAAATGCATCACTGTGTTTTGAAACATAACTCCTTGGTTTCTTAATGCTCCTCCAGCTAGGCAATATATTCAGGGTAGTATCCAGTATATAGGCCAGTCACCACGTGGTGGCAATTTTCTCAGGGAAGGAATCTCCGGGGATAGAAAGCCTGAACTTCCCTTGCTCAAACATGAAGAATGCAAGTGTGCTTTAAGTTAGGATGTGAACTACATTGATGGCTCTGTTTTCCATATGTGGTGAGTTTGAGAAGCTCTATAGATCACAGGAGACTATCAAGAAATTAACATTAGCTCTGTCCTTGAATTTAGTATTTCATGCATGTCTAGCTGGTAAAATGCTAAATGCAATTTTTTCAATTATAAAGGCTTAGCAAGGCTTAGAGATGATTTTCTAAGATTCTAAAATATGTACTATTTAATACATAATGCAAAAGGAAAAGCTGGTTTCTTAATGTAAGAACACGAAAATGGAAGCAGCTCCAACGTTACGCCACCCTGATGCAGCTTTGATGCTACACTCTTAGCAGTGGATTAAATATTGATACCTCTTTCTGCCCCCTCACCTCCCAGCACACTTAAAGCTTTTGCAGTTGTTTTTAAGTGTTTATAGACGAGCTGGTCAAGTTTCTGTCATTTTTCCCACTAGATTTTTGTGAAGTATTAAGAGTTCATGTTTGTAGTTTAGGGGGAAGAATGTATGAGCAATTCTCTTCTATAAATACATGAATCTGTTGGTGAGCAAGAGAACTGCAGGCCTTTGTAAGCTCCACTGAAACACGTCTGTATGGGTAAAAAGGAGCGTGATGTCCCTTGGCTGCAGCAAGATCAGACCCCAGATCAAGTAAACAGTATATGAAATTAAACTATAAAATGGAAAATAAATGTGTAATTATATCACAAATGAAAGACAGATGTGAGGAACCCAGGGATTACACGGGCTGGTATGAAAACCATGCAACAATCTGATGCTTGTTTGAGCCACATGTTAGCTCTCAAGTGTGAGTTATATCCCACTGAAACTGTTCAGAATGCTGGGGAAAAGTTCCTGTACTGCCGGGGATTAGGTAAGTGGGGAGGTTAAGAGGAGATTTATAAGGCTGTTGGAATATTCTGCTAGGGGTGGAAACACTGAGTTCAGGAGGACAAGGAGCTGCCTGCCAGGGTTATGGGGCTGGCTCCCAGCAGGAGCCAGGTCAGGGACAGTTCTCGCTGTGTCACTGTTGGCCTCTGAGGCTGAGCAGCTCCATGGAGCCCTTGGACTTAGCTTAGTCCATCCCCAAACATCCCAACATCTATAAACTAGCTTGTGTTTCTGACACTGATTCACTAAAGGATCTTTCCCTGCTACCGGAGCAGCTGAAATTTCACCACAGTTAATAGAATCATTTTAGTGAGCTAAAGGTGGCACGCTGCAGCATTATAACTGGACTTGGATCAGGATCACTGGAAGTGTTCCTAGGTCCTGCTGTAAGCTCTGTAAAATACTTGGTGTGCTGAACTCTTAGGTCTTTATTTAGTCCTTGTTGTGGTGGAAATGAATTCCGTGGCAGATGTTGCAGGACTGGTCCATACTCACCCAAATATCAGCAAGCTAAATTTATTCTTTTTTTCAATTTCTGTGTATTGTATTGCCTTGCTTTTTTCTACACTGGAAATGGAAATTGTGCCTGACTTGACTTGCAGGATCAGATCATTGCCATTCCAGTCGATATTCCCTGGCCCTAATAAAATGTGGCAGCTTTGCAGTGACAGCCCGGGATCAGCCTGGAGACTTTCACATTTACAGCAGTGCCAGAAATAAGCCTTCTGACCTTGTTTTTCTAAAAACCATAAGCACTTGTGTGATGCTGTGGGTGATTCCTGTAAGACAGGTGGTTCCTCTCCGCCTGGCTCCCAGACTCCTGGATGTTCCTGCTGGAATAGTGGGAAGCAGTCAGTGCAGAGAGTTTGGGTGTTCCCCACAGTCTGGCTGCTTCTTTGCATTAACTCTCCAGTGTGTTGGGGTGTGTGAAGCAGATTTATCTGTACCTTGCCTGCTGAAAGCTCTGCTGGAATGGAGAAGGGTGGTGGTGTGAGAAACCACTGCTCCAGAGCTGCTGTGGGAGACAGGCAAGGCAATAAAAGTGCAGCTCCACGGCAGAATGCTCTGTTCTGAAAAGCAGCGTGAGGAGAGAATAGTCATATTCTGTGACAGCAGAATCAATAGGGCCTCTGTGGAAACAAATGAGAGTTTTATCTCTCCAGGCTATTGTTGAGGGCAGACTGAGGCAAATGTCTAATGGGTTCATGCTTTTGAAATCATTCTGTAACTGTAAGGGAGGGGAACATGCTTTTAAAAATGGAGTGAGCAATTATGAAAAGAAGGTTACTCTGCACTCCTGGAAATGGTGTTCTGTCAGTGCTGGGTGCTGGGTGTTTGAACCAGCACTGGGGAGGCAGCAGTCAGGGCTACCCCAGAATGGGTTTGTGTGTTTACACTCATGTGGGTTGATCTGTGTGCCTGTAAAACGTGGATGTCTGTCCTGAGGAAAGCTGAGCCTGTGTGGAGAGGTAGAACACCTGGTTTCCCAGGGAATTCCTCTGCAATTGTAACCTCAGAGAAATAGGGTTATTTGCCAGCATCCCTGTCATCCTTGAATGTTGGCATTTAGCTTCTGCCCCGGGATGTCTGTGACGCTCAGGGTGCTGATCAGCACTGAGCGTGCTGTTCTGCAGCTCTGCAATCAAGAGCCCATTACTGACGGCAGAGGTGTCCATAAATATTGGGAACAGGAATGGCAACATGGATTACTTGGGAACGCAGTGGTACATGGGAGCAGTGGGGAATGGGCTGTTCTGAGCTTCTCCTGCTGCAAAGCAGCTGAGAGGAACAAATGATTTGAGAATATAACACTCGCATGCACAAAGTGTTACCATAAGCTGCACTTGGATATTGGAAAACTGTGATGCTTCTGCCAGCTCATGAAGTTCTTGGGTTGTGGGGTGTTTGATAGAAAACCTGGGAATGTGGGGATGCTCTGTGTTTGTTTTTGATAAAATAACTGGATAATGTGGTGTTTGGGCCGGGCACGCAGCTCACTTTAACTTCGGAAGGAAGAGTGAGAAATTCCAGCTGGAATTTCTTGTTTATACAACACATGTGCTGAAGCTCTTGCCTCCTCCTTACATGTATATGCATGTGTATATATATATATATATAGATATAGAGCTGTGGTACTGATTATGCAAACAAGGAGAGATGAGTAGTCACTGGATTGCCAGGGCTGTTTGAGCTTCAGCAATTTATTCAAACTTAGTAATTTCATGTAAGATGGGAGGTGTTTGGTCACTTGCCAAGTTTGGAACTTACTTGTTTTGTTTTTAAAACACTTGGAGCGCCAAAAGCCTTTGTTACATCCTCACTCCAGTTACTGGAGTGGGAACCAGGAAAGAAAAATGCCTTTTTTTTTTCATTTAAATGAAAGAATAGCCTGAGTTTCAGAAATACTAAGCTGAAGTGATTTTTTTTCCTCCCCCTTTTACCTTGTCAAATTAACATGATTGCATGTTTCACTTTTTATGCTAAGGAGTTTCTGATCTTCAAAGACAATTTTCAAAAAGACATGCTGGTTCAGCCAAGGAGACTAATATTTTAGAAGGAATATTACCAGTAATAAAAAGACAGAGTTATGATAGTTTGCATTAATTTTAATAACTTTTTGTGCAGCTCTTGAGTCAAGATGTGAGAAATTAAAGGCAGACAGTTCTTGCTTGGCCTGCAGTGCGTTTGTTCCTGGAGTCTGGCATTATCTCATGCAGACATGGAAAAAGGCTGCAGGGAGCTGCTGGGGCTCCAGAGGGGTCAGTTCAGGTTCTGATCCCTGGGCACCATCCTGTATCCACGCTGCCCCTCCTTGTGATCTCTGCCCTTCAAATGGGACAACGCAAAAATACTCTTGGATTTCAGGAGCATTTGGTTTAGTAGAGGGTAAAAAAATGGTGTGGTGTGTGCTGCTTAAATTCTCGGTATTAGTAATTAGCTTTGCAAGTCGATTCCTTTACAACAGTGGGGTCAAAAATATCAGTTCAATACTCACACAATGCGTGTTTTCCAAAGAGATGTAAAATCAGAAACACTTCAAGTGCGGGGTGTAAGTAGAATATCTAATGAGTTCCTGTGAAATGTCAAATCTCATTTATCATGGTAACCATCAATAATGCACCAGATGTTTTGACTGCATTTGGTTTTGTATTAAATTAAACATAGGCAGGGGTGCATGAAGTTCATCATTAATGCTGCCAAGGCTGGTGCTGTGACAACCACTTTGTGTTCTGGGGGGGTTTTTTTGATGTTGCTGGTAACTGTGTGTGAGACTCGTGTGTTTGTAGGTGTCTTGCTTGTAGTAAAGAATTGCTCTGAAATTGGTTGTCTTCATTCAGCTGAGCTTGTACTCAAGTTAAAACTGCTTTGAACCGAATTTTTTCTTCCATCCTGTCAATCAGGTCTTACATTATTAGTTTAGTGAGTAATTACATTCACTGTTTGCATTTTACTCGCCGAGATGGAGGCAAGGTTCTAAATGGTAATAATTAGATATAATACCTCTGTTGTAAGGTAAGCAGGAAGCTTCAAATGCCTCGTATCTTGTAGTTAATAACACCTCTGTCTGGGATGCAGCCCCCTGGGATTTGTTAGTGTGGAGTACTCAGCCCCTGGAGGTGGTAAGTGATGCACTTGGCATTTTTGCTGCTCAGGGTTGGTGCCAGCCCTGCCCTGGCTGCTGAGGGGAGCAGGACATCTGTACTGAGTCTGAGCAACGTGTGGGAGCAGCAGGGTAATTAAGATGGCAAACCTTGGAGATGTAACATTCCCTCCCTCTCTCCTTAGAAAATCAGCTACATCATTGGAACAAGACTTGAAAAGCATGCTCTGAAGCCAGAATAAACACCCTGAAATTTTTATCATAATGTTGCTTTTAAAAGTCCTAAATGTCCTCTATTTAAAATGAAATTCTTTTGTATTAACCTGCTTTCATATGCTAGCTTTCACCAGACTGCAGAATTGCCTGATTTGACTTTCTAATGTAACTGTAATGAATCTTCTGGGAAATGGAGCGATTGAGTGCATACACTGTGCAACTCCATTGTGAAATATTCTGTTAGATCTGCTATATTCCTGATTTTATTTTTTTTAAGGGGTGGGGTGTCCCTGTCAGGTATTAAAATCTAAACCAAATGTATTCTCTAGGGGACTTGGGGAGCTCAGGCGCTACAGTGGGTGATAGTGCCTTGATTAAATATGTTTGCAGCATCACACACATAAATACGCTGGGTGATGGTGGCACAGTTAGATTAAATTCAAAGGCGTGCATTTGGAGAGAAAAGAATAAAGATGAAATTTATTGGCAGATACCCGTGTAGCTCCTTTGAATAGCTACAGGACAGATTATTTTAAAAAATGTATCAAAGTGCACACAAAACTCTACACAGGGAGTGTATTTTTGTGTTAAAATGCCACCTTATTCTGCAGCTGTACTTGCACAGTGTCTGCCTTGTGAACAAAACGCCCCTTTGAAGAATATTGCATATATGATATGTGAAAGGGAGGGGAGAATCCAAGTATCCAGTGCTCAGCTTGGCACCCAACAGCCATTCCTTTCATACTTTGATTTCAGGGCTGAAATGCCCATTATTTGCACTCTTTGCAATCTACCCCTGGGGAAGGCCATACCCAAATTCTCTCGTGTCTTGCCTCTCTTGATACCTTTTAAAGTGGTATATGTAGTCTTGGGTTTTTTAGTTCCTATATCTTTGGGCTTTCAGTTTCTTTTTGCCGTTTCTCCATAGATTTTCAAGTTTACGAAATACTGGGAGTACCACTCAGCTTAGATCTGGTACTTGAAAAGGCCATCCTTGAGAAAATAATTGTCCGGCCCACTTGGGCGTGTTGGGTGTTTCAGAGGTGACGTGGAAATCACATTCCCAGAGCAGTGGCTGGTGGAATCACCGAGGCTCCCGTGCATCTCTCTGTGGTGTCTTTGGGAACGGGGTCATGGTACATCCTCTAGCAGAGAGGACAGGAAATGTTGGCAGTTGGAACTTAAGTCAGCAAAATAATTGAAGAAACTTATCTCTAAGTGCCAACTTGCAGCTTGGTGGCTGATACAGCTTCTCCTGGGAGGTCAGTGCTGCTTAAAGAGGGGTTTCCCCAACAGCATATTCACCTGATAAGGGCTGATCTGTTCATTCAGAGCAGTTCTGTACAATGCCCTTTTCCTGAAAGTAATGAAAATTGCTGTGAATAAAACTAGACACAGTTTATATATCTGTGGGGGAAAAAATCAATATTTTCTTTGGGATCTGATGTTGAGTCCACTTAAATCTGTTTAACTTTAACGTGCAGGTAGTATATTGTAAGATGAAGACAGATAAGTACAAAGCAGGTTCTCAAGCCTTGGAGAATGTTGAAATTTCTATGTTTATCCTGCAGATAACCTTTTTCTTCTGTCAGTTGAGTTGGGCAATTGAAAGAAAGGCTGGAGTTGCACAGAAGACATGTCCTGTGGGCTTATCTCCGAATTGTGTCAGCGTTTTCTGCTCCCCCCTCTCCCCTGTGTGGTTTCCTTCCGTATCAAATTTAATTCCTCAAGTCCGTTGTAGTCGGTGGGCTCGCAGGTCCCCGTGTGTAAGAGGGGCCGGGGGCAGGCTCGGGGCTTTAGAGCAGAGCGGGGCACATCTGGAGCCGGGGGCTGCCCCCGTGTCCCCCTCCGCTGGCGGTGAAACCTCCCCGCCAGTTGTTGCCATTTTGCATTCTGTTTTTGTAATCACCCTTTATAAAATGGCTTTATTGTTCGCTGATCAGGTGTATCCTGACATAAATAAAACATTGGCAGTAATTGGCTGTGACAGCTCCGCGGCGCTGCCGCCCCTCCCGGCTCCGGCAGCTGCGGGAGCCCCGGCCCCTCTCCCCGGGGTAATTGGCTTTGACGGCTACTGGTTGCTGCAATAATACTGATCCATGAGCCTGTGTGAGCTGCATAATGCCTCAAGGATTTTGTACCCATCAATATGTCCTCAGCTTGAATCATTTTTTTCATACTTTTTCTGTGGCAGTTTATTAAAAGAAACGCTTGCTGCATTTACTGTGTATTTGGTATCTACACAGCCTCAGCTGTCATGGCAGATGAAAACACCATCCTGCAGTTCCAAACACTCCTGTGTGCCTGCTGCTGATACAAAGAAAATCCCCCTGCAATTGCCCAAAGACACTTGCAGTTCAAGTCTCTTATTTATGTAGGTACATTGATGTTTTAGAATGATCTGTGATAATAAAACGCGATAATCTGCTGGCAAGAGCACAACTGCTTTTGTTTGCAAAACTTAATAAGCTGTGAGACAAACACAAAAATATGCAAAGGCAGAGCTGTACGTGCTAAGTGAGGCCTGACAGTTTCGGTTCTAACCACAGCTGAAGGCGTACTGACTTGTTTGCTACCTTAGGTAATAACTCAGATTTCTTTTGTGGTGTCTGGTAGAAAACAGAAAAAAATATCAAAATCTTGTATTTGCTGGTATTGGATCACACTTGATCTTATTAGGACATTCTGAGAAATGTAAATGGCAGCAAATCCAACTTGGTTGGATCCTAATCAGCTGCAACACCAAAGTTATTGGGTTCTTAACCAGAATTGGCACACAGAGCTGAAATTCATTAAAAGTAGTTCTTAAAGTGGGATTAGTTTTTCTCGGTTACAATTACTGCTGGCTCATCACTGAGAGCAGAATTTCTGTAGGTGAAGTGTGGCCAGAGTAATTCACTATCTCAACAGGAATCGTGACTCTTTTGGGAAGGAAGTTTGTATAACTATCCCTGTAAACTTTGTTCTCTGACAAGGTTAAGGCTCTCTGCTTAGAGAATAATTTCTAAAGGATTCTAGCAGTGGTTCAGGAGCCGCTACAGACGAGACCAAGTGTGCAATGGCTGAGAAGTACCTGCTCTTGAGGAAGATATTGCTCCTTGCTTGAACTAAGATCCTTTTGGCACCCACCAGGCCAGCTTGCTCTGCGGTGGAGGCTGGATGAGTGATGCGTCCTTAGGAATGGCAGTGACTCAGGGAAGGGGCAGGGATTTCATTTGCTTGTGATTCAGTGCCAAACTCTGCTAATTCACTAAAATTACCTTTTTTTTTTNTTTCTCCCAGGACAGTGGTGACCAAATGACATTAACATTAATTCCAGAGCAGTGATTCAGCTTGCAGAAGGGGGTTTTTTTTTTTTTTTTTTTTTTTAATTAACTTCAGTGTGCTGATTCTGACATGGGGTTTATGGGTTTGTAGTGGTGCAATACCATGGTGCTGATGACTCTTGTGAGGAAATAGCAGATAACTCGTAGTGGGGTAATCTGCATCTTTATTTTTAGAAACAAAACCCTTCCCAGAGAAACAAACCCTCTGCTTTAGTTATGTCATGGTGGGGACCATGACATAACTATGCCACCATGACATGGTGGCAAAGTTTTAGCTCCTTGTTTCATGGACTCAGCTGTGTCTTGATACTGGAGGTAAAAGTTGTCTGTTTAATTATGTGCTACAGAGAGGAGGTTGATGATCAGTGCCTGGCTGCCTGTTTGCTTTTGGGTTCCAGCTTTCCGTGACAACAAAAAATGTTTCCTACTCAGCTCGTACTTTTGAGTTTGTTTTTATAGTTGTTTGTGTCTTGAACCTTTAGGCAAAACCCTGAAGCAAAGTATTCCTCACTCTGTGTTCCTTCTACTGGTGTTTTGAAAGAAAAGGTACTGAAATGTCATTCTTTCCACTAGATGAGCTCACAGGGCAAATAAAATTTCAGAATGAGATTTCCCTTATTTTTTGTAGATTATCTCCCCTGAAAATTACAGCAATCACTTGGATACAAGCCTTTCAGAGGCAGAAAAAACAGCTTCTGGAGCTCTCTTGTGCATTCAGAAGTACTTAGAAACCAGAATGTGGCAGGGTAGTATTTGCATCCCTTTCCAGCTTGTGTACACTGTGAGCCGTCGTTCTGTCCCACTGGACACTGCAGATCATGCTCTGTTTTCCAGGTAAACCTGAATTTGAAAACATAAGGCTATTTCAAACCATTCAGCCTCTTTTGTAGTCTGGCATTTTTATCCACGCCATCCCAGGAACCAAAACCAGGGAATATCAGTTTGTCAAATATACCCAGCAAAGTCTTAGGAATTAAAAATAGCAAAATGCAATTACAGGCTAATTGATGAATGTAATTAGATGTAGATTTGACCAAAACTAGGTTCTGCAACATTAGCAATTTAATTACAAAATGCCTTGTGATTGTAAAACTAGCGAAAAATACTTTGCTGGTAGCTGTAGCTGCTCTTTCACATCCTGTTTTTTACAAAATCAGCTTTAGGAGCCATTGTATGAACAAGTGAAATATTTGAATTTGCATCAGAGCAAATCTTGCTCTGGAAACTTAAGCACAATTCGAAATTGCTTGCAAAATTTAAACTTAAGGAAAGTAACATCAATTCTTAACAGCTTTAGACTGTTGCATGCAGGTTGGATTTTATCCATCTTGTCACGTGCCGGCCAGGGAGTTCTCTTGGTTGGAGTCATTTGGGAATGTGGAATCCCAGCACCTTGCCCAGGATGTGTCTCCTCACTCATCCCCCTTCCCCTCTGGGCTTAGGTCTCCTCCTTTCACCAGGGTAGCAGTGTGAGTCTCAGTACGTGTTAGTTCAGGAGCTGACCCTGCCCAGGTAATTTTTTAAAAGCTGTTTTTAAGCTCATCTTTATTGGCTTAACTAAACCCCTTGGCTTGGAAGTTGGATTTCAGCATTGGCGTGGCTGAAGAGCTTTGTACGTGAGGAGAGGAGGATTGTGCGTGGTGGGTACAGAGCAGCTCCTGCCCCGCGCTGGTTTGGGGTTTTATTGATTTTATTTATTAGTAGTATTTTGGAAAGGCCTCGTGAAGCCCCTCTTGGCTCTAAATGAGGTTTGGCACACCAGGCGCTGCCAAAGGTGGGTTTTTCTGGAGCAGCCTTTGCTCGGTGTGCTGTGCTGCTGCTGCCCTGGCACAGGGAGCCCTCCTGGCCTGATCCGTGGGGTTTGGTGCAGGCAGGACACAGGAGGGGACAGCGGTGGGAGCTGACCCGGGTGGTGCCCAGATGGGAGAGCACAAATGGGGGAGATGCTGCTCTGGCCAGGTCTGGCATTAATGTTGGAATAGCTGTCAGGAAAGGGCACAGTCCTGCTGAGCCAATGCGAAAGCCACCCAATCTCGTTAGCAGACGCTGTGCCACCCCAAAGAGGATTACCCAGCAATAACGGTTCAGAGGGTATCTTCTCATTGCTCTCCAAAGGAGACTGATTTATTTGTCAGGTGTATGAATGACAAAACACAAAACTTGAGTTAACTTATGTTCTTCATAAAATGTACACTTCATGTAACACTTGAGATGTGCTCTTCTAAATAACCTCGTAATGGTCTACAAGCTTGCCTTGCCTTAAGAAGATTAAGGAATTAATGTCAAATTACAGACATAACTGCAAATAGTATTTACTGTGTTCAGTGTGCAAGGGGGGTAGACGATAAACATTAAATATATTTTTTTAGTTCTTCTTTTCTTAGAGGAAGAATCTCAAGTGTTACAATTTAATGTTGTGAGTGTGTGTGGGGAAAAGATGCCTTGGCCAGTGAGACTGTTGAGCTTTGAGAGGGTTTGGCTGAGGATACAGGCAGAGCTGCTCAGCAGCTGAAGGTGTCAGTTCAGCTCTGCATCAGACAGTTCCTGTATGTCAGCAGAGTCTGGGAGATCACAGTTCCACAGTCAGTGTTCGTGTGTGCAGGGGGTGAGTTTTGGGTGAGACAATGATAAAATGCCTAAGAAGATTGTCTGTGTTACGTAATGCTAATGGAATTATGGTTGGATAAACACATTAATATAAGGGAGGGAGAAAATTCCCAGACTTTAGCTGTGGGAGGCATAAATGTTGCTGCTGAAAGCCATGGCATAATTTCTGGAAATGGTATTAAATTCAGTGTAGCTGGTTAAAAATAACACGTAATAAGTTTTCGTTTTCCGAGCTGTAAATGGCTTACCTTAATCTTTCTATTTCGGTCAAGTGAAAAGGAAATGAGGTCTGAAGAAATGCTCTTTAGCAAAAGATGTGAGAGCTACCAAGATTACTGATCTGTCAGTGGAATTGCAGGTAATATTTTTTATGTGCACGGCAGTTTGGTCATTTTCAGAATCAGAGCAGGGGTGGGTTTACAGAAAGAATGGCTACAGATTCTGCTAAAATGGGCTGGGCTATTGATCCTTTTCGAGAAGAGAGTCTGTATTGAGGTTTGTAGCTATCAAAGGCTCTAGGTTTGTCCTTCAATAGATGCTATTTTTACTTACTGTTCTTAATTATTTGTTGATGTTCAGAGGTAAATAAACGTGTAAGAAGGGATGAGCTTAAAACTTCACGTTGCTTCTTGCACATACAAGTGTTACAGAACTCTGTGTGTGCAGCAGGGCAGAGCTGTGAGCAGGAAGTCTGGGAGATGCCTTGGCTGGCTGTGACACCTTATTTTGGCCTTAAAAGCTGTGATTCTCTTGCAGCAAATATCTCTGAGGAAGACCGATTGTGATGGAAGTGTGTTACATCCTTTTTGTAGATCAGTGTTTCCGCCTGCTGGTATTGCCAGAAATTTTTCTGACCTTTTCCAAATCTTTATTTTCCTGGCAATGACTTTGTGTTGAAGAGACAGGTTATTTTCTTCTGCCTCTTTGGCTTTATGTTGAGCTTATTTAAATATATAAAAATCACTTTAACTCCTCATTTCCCCTATGATTTACTTTAAAGGAAAGGATTGTTTGGAGGTAGCCCTGAGTTCTTACAGCCCTCAGAGTTCTGCCTGTGTCCAAAGGAAGGTCCTCAGGAGATCTCTCTGAATCCCTTAGATGAAGGATGAATGTCCTCGTCAAGGCAGATTAGAAGGATAATCATAGATTTTCTGAAACACAAGACAGGTTTCCAGTATGAGATGTGTGAGTGAAGCTCCAGAGTGTGACCTTGTGTGTTCACCTGCCTTTTTGGGCTCGAACCTGTGGCCCTTGGGACTGAGACTGAAGATGAGGGTGGTGGGATGAGGGAAAAACCTTCCCCCTTATTTCGGGATTGCCTGCACAGCTCCCTGGGAAATGCTGGTGTTGTGTAACTTGTTCTGTGTCCTCAGTCATCACTTGTGAGTCTGCCTAATTTGGAGGATAAAACCAAAAAGACATCATTAAATTCTACAGTCTGTTTTTTCTGTCGTTCTTCTCCTCCTGAGGGCTCGGAT
The DNA here is from genome assembly GCA_013397775.1 of Eulacestoma nigropectus. Lineage (NCBI taxonomy): Eukaryota > Metazoa > Chordata > Aves > Passeriformes > Eulacestoma > Eulacestoma nigropectus. Next base: position 453,582 of record VZTE01003148.1, on the reverse strand, counting down.
TTGGAAGAAATTAATCCCTAATAATTGAATTGATTAATAGTTCCTGATTAGAGGCTCTCTGCACAGCTCCTGCCTTGTGTCACTGTTATCTTTTGCATGTACCTGCTTTAAGCAAAAAGTTTACAATCAATGAGTGAGAATTTAATGATACATTTGCAGATGGCAGTTACCCTCATTTGAGGTTGAAATGGGTCTTTTAGTTGTAGTTTGACAACTAAGTGGATTTTAATTAACTGAAATGCTATGCCTTAAAATCTTCCACTTACAAATAATAATTAAGAACTCCAGTTCAAGGATGGCTCCTGCAATCCATACTCAGCCTGATATAAAAAATCTGGGAAACAGCAGCTTCTTTATTCACTTCAGTGAAAGGTGCATGTGACGTCTTGGAAAACAAAGCTTGGTCTTTATTCAGGATGAGATGGTTAATTCTCCTCCAATTGAGAAACGGTGCCTTATTTTTAGTAGCTTTGTACTTTAATCAGAGGTAGTGTCTAATTTTGTTATCAGCACATGGATGGGACTTCAGGGAGAACAGGGATGAAGGCACACTGGGTGCCAATTTACAAAATACGTTTATTCCCTGATGTGTGCAAAGCGCTGCTGAGTTTCCCGATATATAAAGGCAAAATATTGCTGATTTCAGAGCTCTGCAGGGAGCAGGGGCCTGGAGTGGAAGGGGACACGGGTGTGATGTCAGGGATGAGGAGCTGGCTCTAGAGGGTGCTCTGAACCAAGGCAGCGGCGTCTCCTTCCCCTCTTTAACAGCCACTGATGACGTTTTGCTGAAGAAAAACAATAAAAATCGCTCTGCCTCCCTTCTGCCCTTCTCCCCAACCACATGGGCTCTCACTTTATTGGAAACCTGAATATTAGTTTGGCCTGGAGAATTTCTCTGGAAGATGCAGCTTAATTATTTAGCTCTGGGGGGATTCCTGCACTGAGCTCTAACATCCTTCTGTGTGTTTTTATGCTGATTTAAATAATTTGGATGTTTAAGTGTCTTTGGAGGTCTTTATAGAGCATAAATAAAAGGATGAATGGTTCAAACTTGATGGCATTTTCTCCCTTTCTTGGACAAGACGTAAATCACTGCATTTTTGCCTCAATATATTAATAGAGAAAGAAGCAGTGCCTTGACCTGCTGTGATTTTTAATATGCCTTTCCAGCAGCTAGTAATAACTGGTAGTAAAACATGTAATAATAGACAAATTCCACAGTGAGATTTCACACAGGAATTGTTTTCCTGGTGGCTGTAGCTGTCCGTGTGACACTTCCATCTTTTCCTTTCATTTACCAGTCCTGTGACCCTTCCCCAAACGTCCTTGGGAGGGAATTTCGTGCTCCCTGTAAAGCCTCAAAGTGCTGATGGTTCTTAAGTGCTTGGAGCTGGGCTACAGCACAGGGTGACTCCCAGATCTCTTTAATTCAGGTAAATTTTCAGTAGATTTTTCCTCTAAGCATGGGAATTGTTTCCTTGATACCAAGAAAAAGTTTAAGGTCTCATCTAAAGCTCGAGTTTTTGGCCAGGGAATATTTGCATCTGCAAGTGTCACATCTGGTCAGATCTCTTGTCTCTTTGCTGGTTTTTGGCGGGGCTGTTGCATTCCTTTTCTAGTTTAAAGGAAAGTCTTGAGTGCCTGGGGTGCATGGCCATTCTGGCACATGCAAAATTAGGGACTGAGATTGTTTGGGTTCTCCTTTTTTGTTCCACTGACTGTACTTTGTTTTTTTCCTCTGGAAAAATGTAACTGTTTCCCTCTGAATATGCAATCAGGTAATAGAAATCTCGTCATTTTTACCTCTGACTTGAGTGGTTATGAGGATAGTAATTGTTTCAGCCTGATGGAGATTAAAACTTGTCTCCCATGTCAGTTATTAAAGGTGGAAATAGCTGCAGGGTGTGGAATAAAATATTTGATTTACAGTGCAACTCTGTGAAAGGCTGTAATGCAAGGACTGTATGGATTTGTTTGGTATAAAAGCTTCATTTGAGAGGAGAAGCAGCAGCCTGCTGGACAATTTCTGGTTGTGATTTCTATTTTAGTAGGTGGAAGCCCAGTGTGGTGATTTGTGTGGTATAATGATGGTAATTCCGAGCTGGAAGATGAGTTGTCTGTAATTCTGAGCCTCTCTCAGTGCCACAGCTTCTTATCAGCAGAGTTAACCGGAGCTGAACTGTCTGTAATTCATGGAGTTTTCCTCCTTTTCTGGAGTTAAAGGTTAAAGTTATTACAAGCATGTGTGTGAGCTTTTGTTGGCATTGCAGAGCGCTCTGGATGCTTGCACATTATTGCTGTGGACATATTTTTCTACTTAACGTGGTGAGCAGTTGTTTAATTGGAAAAGCTGTTACTTCTCTTGATCCTGAGTATAGTAAAAATCAATGTCTTCTCTGCAGTCTGAACTAATAGGAATCAAACTCATTGAAGGATGAAAATGGTTTAATCAACAGAGAGATGTCCTAAAGGTTATTTAAAAAAAAAAGCAACCAACAAGCCCACAAACAAACCAAGCAGCCCAGCCCAGGTCTGGAACTAATGAGGAAAACATGGTGCTTCCTACCTTCAGCTGGACTGTCGAAGGGAAGGGAGGAAAGTTTCCATCTGCCGTGGATGGAGTGATATTCTTGGGAGCCGTTTGATTTCAAAGGCTTTTCTTTTAAGCACCACTTATCTGTATCTTCAGCCTTTGTATGAACTGACAAAAATGAGGTCTAATGATGGGTTTCTTTGTAGTGGAAGCCATGAAAGGGACTTTGTCTTTTCATTGCAAGAACTGAATCTAACGCGATTGTCAGCCTTGTTCTTGACCTCATTTGTCCAGTGAGCTCTGCTTATTTCAAATACATTTCAAATTCAGTTCCTGGCTGGTTACTGGTACCCCAAAGGGGAGATTTCCTTGAGAAAGGAGTAGCAAGAGGAATGACAGCTGCGTGTTTACCTGAATGTGAAGTTACACAGACGTGTGCTACAGCAGATAAGTGATTTCAGAGTTTTCCTTCTGAAACTTGATGGCTGAAGGTAATAAAGAGTGAAATGGATAACCTGGCGTGTGTTCTGTGACTGCTTAATGATGATTCTATGAAACTGGAACAAAGTGTAACCTTTAAATTATGTTTTTACCTCTTGATGTGCCACCCCAGCATGTTCAGATCCTAAAAAGCAAAGCAGCAGATCTCATTTCATGAGGAAGTTGCCTGCCAAGCTTAAATAAAAGTCTTAGGAATGGATTGTTGATGAGCTCATGATGTGACATGTATACTTCTTTCTGATAAAACATTAGCATGAAAATTGAGCAGTTCCTGTCATTCAGCTCTCAAAACGCAGACAGAGTGCTCAGAAAGGGAGGGAGCAGCACTCAGAACCGGGAAGGTGCTCGTGGTTTGCTCTGGAATCGCACGTCGGGATCTGCCTGAGCCCCTCTGGGTTCCTGTGCCCTCCTTTGCACGCTGGTTTTGTTGTTCCTTGGTTCATGGCTTGGTTAATGAGAGAATTGGCAGCTGGAGGGGGAGCCAGGCACATTAAAGAGCTTCCTGGGCTGCTGCTGAGCTTTGTGCCTTATGGATTTTCCCCCAGTGCTCTCGGTGGGGCTGTTGGCAGCACCATTTTCAATTGCTAACTCAAGGCTCTTCACTGGGATTTGCAGTGTTTGGGTGGGTTTTCCGCTCTCTTTTGGAGGCTGACACTAGATGGCAATGCTGCAGCTGGGCCCTGTCACCTCACTGCAGGCTGGGCACAGTTTGGAGCCCTTTTTGTTCAAAGGGGGTTTTGCTGTTTCTGTGTTGGCTCTAAAGCTGTTTGTTGTGACATCGGAAATGTGCCTCACATCCTCTGAAACTCCCGCGTTCCTTTTGTCCAGGAGTGTTTGTTTTTCCTGGGAATTTCTTGTAGGACATGTAATGACTTCCTTAAATGAATGTTTGTTTTATGGAGCTGACCCTCTGTACGTGTGTTTCAGGGCTTGATTTGCGATCTGCAGGTGGTTGTTTCATCCCAGGTGTAATGCCTGGGACACGGCTTAGAGTGGCAGGGAATGGGACTCCAGTGTTTTACAGTTTCCTGCAAGGACTTCCAAGAAATTCCATAAATCCCTCTCACACATCCTTACTGCTAGGATGCCTTCAAATTATTTGGTTGCCTAATTCTGGTGGGGGTTATGTATTTCAAGTTTTTGCTGTTTTCTCTCCACATCACAAGAAGAGTCAGCTAAATAGAAGACCTGGGATGCCTTTTATGTTGAATTCTTTATTAGGCCACTGAAGGAACAGTGTAAGGGACAAACTGATGTGTTGCAGGTTTAGCCTTCCTAAAAATACTGAATTTGAACATTCCTGTGGTAGGTGCAGCACACATAAAACCACCATGAATGGACTTAAGACTATTGTGTGTTTTACTTGAGAATTTGAAGGAAGTTCAGAGGCAGAACACAGCCATGAGAATGGGAGTTTTAAGCCTTTAGTGTGATTTTGTTGTTTTATGTTGAATACTGACAGGAGAACGTGCATTGTGTTGACAAGCAGCATGAAGCTGATTTATGTTAAAATATACAGCAGGATCCATTGCTTTTGAGAGTTTGCTAAGTTGGTGTAAGCCCTGCTTAACTATTGCCACCTCCTCATTTCCAGCGTGAGCAACATTGTGAAGCTAATTTTGAAAAGCTTTTTTGGCTGTTAATTGGTTGATAGCAGCTATCAGAAATCTGCTGCTTCCTTTCAGTTGACTGAAAGTTCCTGTGTAGGTGGCTGCAGACTGGGTGCTGTGTGAAACACAGCCCTGCACCAGTAAATCCCCGTCTGCTGGAGAAAAAACAAACCAAAATGAGCCCAGCAAACTGCTAAAATAATAATGCTTCCTGTGGGAGTGAAGCTGTCTTGTTTGCTTACTCTTAGAAGCTGTGGAGGGAAGAGGGATAAACTGAGAATCTTCACGTTATTCCATGTTTTGGGGGATTCTGGAGAGGTGTGGTGGAGCAATACCTGAATTAATTCCATCCACTGAGTATCTTGTCCTGTAATTTTGGGCAGTGAAGAGTTTCTTCCTCGTGTAACTGAACTGGAGTTGTGTGGTTTCAGACTGTTGATATTTTTTCAAGGTTATAGTAGAAACTTCCTGTTTTTAGAGCTTATCTCCCTGTCTGGAGGAAGAGGTTATTATAGGTATGGTCACATCCTGTGGTTGTTGTCACTTGAAAAAAAAAAATCTATTGAATTTTCAGAGGCCTTTGAATGTGCCAGTGATTACTGCCCCAAAAACTGAGCTGCAGCCACAGTTCCCATCTCCTCTGTGATCTCAATAAAAGGCTGTAAATCCATTGCAAATTTTACATCTCTGTTAACTCAATTTCTGTGTTGAGAAAATCCCTTGGTAAAGGATCTGTCTGGCTCTGGGAGGAGGATTGCAGAGGAAGCATTTGGGAGTCATTTCCTTCAGCGTGAGTACGAGCGTGCTTTATGTTATAATAGTTTAAACATTCCACAGGCTCTTGATGGAGGTATCAAGTTTTCCATTCCCAGAGTTACTTTTAGTTTAAACTGGAGGCAAGAGCAGGCAAACTCCCATTGTTTTACAGCTGCTTTGATAGAGCTGAAAAAGATGCATTTGCTTAGTTCTTCCTTCCCTCCTTTGGCTTTACCCCTCCCACACACATTTAACTATTGAGGGTTTTATTTTGTTTGCTTTTTTATATTCATCTGAGAACAAAGAGCTTCTTGTTTGTTTTAATCCATTTGTTACATTTTCAAGTATGTACATTCTTCCTTTTAAATGACTTTTCTTGACAAATATTTGGTTGTTGTTTTTTGTTTTTTGGTGTGGTTTTTTTTTGGTTTTTTTTGTTTGTTCTGTGTAAAACAATACCTTCTAAAATGAGTTGTGTGCATTCCTTTGTGTTAAATTCAAGAAGCTGCTGAACAGGTTGGTGTCTTGCTGTAAGTACCACAAAATCTGGCAGACACACTGCATTTTGTTTTCATATTCTTGGCTTACAGTTTACCATTCTGTAATTTGGAGTTTCCCAGGGCAGAGATTTTGTACAAAAACACTTTTGAATTTAAGTGTGTGTCCCTACAGAGAAGAGGAATCAAACCAGAGGAGAAATACCAGAAAAAAAAGTGATTTCTTTTCCCCCCTTTTCTCTTCCCAAAAGAAGCATCTTGTATTTCTGGCTGAATTTTGCCCTCTTTAAAGTGCAGCTATCTTAGATCATTGCCCTTGAATTAAGTTTTAACTCTGCTATGTCCCCTTCTCTGCCTCAGGTTTGCTTCTCCTTGGCCTTTTGTGGAGCACAGCCCCTGGCTCTGGGCTCAGGGGTTTCTGTCCTGGCACAGTTGGGTGTTCAGGAGGGTTTGGGCTCAGGGGTTTCTGTCCTGGCACAGTTGGGTGTTCAGGAGGGTTTGGGCTCAGGGGTTTCTGTCCTGGCACAGTTGGGTGTTCAGGAGGGTTTGGGCTCAGGGGTTTCTGTCCTGGCACAGTTGGGTGTTCAGGAGGGGAGAACAGGGAGCAGGGCCAGGCTGGCACTGCTGGGAACACTCATTTCATTGTATGGGCACTTGCGAGTGAGCTCTGACAGGGCTGGGCTTTTTCTTTTTGGGTTGTGGTTGGTTGTTTGGGGTTTTTCTGGTATTTCTGGTTTGTTTGTTTTCCCCAACACTTCCTAAGCCAGGCCTTCCTGTAAACCCTTGCTTTTCTCACGTGTTAGCATGTGAATTGCCTTCGTCTTCACAGCTCCCTGGGGGAGCCACTGTTGCTTTTTCGTTCCTACTGTGACAGACGTGCAGCGTGCATCCAAGATGCTGTGCAGAAAGAACCCGGGGGATTTCTCCCGAGCAGAACCGAGTTAAGCAGCCCCTTGTATCCTTGGCGTCCCTGTCCCCGTTCTTCTGAGGGATGCTCTGCCTGTGCCAGTGGCAGTTTTGGGCTGTCACAGGTTCCAGGCTGAGGGGGAATCCAAGGCAGCTTTTACCTCCTAACAAGCAACTGTATTAAGAAGCAGGAAACACCTCGGGTCCTGGGAAGGATCTGGTTTTTATTTCTTCGGGAGACTTCGGTTTGCGATTCCGTATTGCGCGAGATCCGGGCCCGTCTGGTCGGCTGGGGTTCGGCTCAGGCCCGCGGGGCTGGCACAGGCGCAGTTGGGGGCGGTTGCTGGTGGCAGTTGCAGAAGGGCATTGCCTGCAATTCTTGGGGCCGGGGTCGTTAAGGACAGGCTGAAGTTCCTCAGACTCTTCTGTGCTTGGGAGGGTCCTCTGTCCCCAGAGCGCTGATGTGGTGCAAGAGTTTAACAGTGACCTGAGAGGACTTAGAGCTTGGCCAGAGGTCACCTGGAGTATCCTGAGCACCACGTAAGTACAGGGAAGGAGTCACAGGTCTTGAACCGTAAAATGTATGAGAGTGTTGGTAATTTGGTTTAACGGGGAAACTTCACCCTGACAAAACAAAACAAAATCTACCCCAGCAAAAAAAGCCAAACCTCTCAAGGTCCATGGTCTGTAAAGGGTACAGGTTCCTTTTGGGGATTTGAGAGAGGCAAGGAAATGGCTGATGCCAATTTCAGCAGTTACACTGTAAATTAAAATAACTCTTGGCACACTGTTTTGTAAGAACTGCTGTGTATGTAAACGTGGTGCAGCGGAAGTGGCCGTGGCTGTTAAACTCTGCGCAGGGTTTACAGCCTCCTTAGGCTGGGATTGCAGCACCAAATGGCCTTTTGGTTGTGTTGGGGCAGTAACAACACTGCCCTGAGTTTCCTCTCGCTGACTGCGTTTCAGCAGCGTGGAGAAGCACCCTGGTGTAGCCGTGGAGCTGAGGTGGTGCTGTGGCTGCTGAAGCTCAGAGCAGGTTTCCTGTGGGTGCTACAGATCTGCAAGTGCAGACACGACTTTTCCTGCTGCGAGCGGATTTGAAGAAATTTGTGTGTAGACAGCAGTAACTGTCTTGTCAAGAGCTGAGTATCAGTTCCTCTCGCCGTGTTTGTGCCAAGAAAACTGCATTATTTACACAGGAACAGAGCCTCACCTCTCACCTGACCAAAGGTTTTGTGTTTAGATAGAGCCGGGGTGCTTTGATGTCCAAGTGCAAACAGTCACAAGCGGGTTACAGACGCTCAGCGCTGCTGCTGGGAGCAGAGGGAGGTGACCTTTCCTGCTGGCAGCCCGGCCAGCGCTTCCTCTCCTCTGCTGAGAGATCTCCAGGTGACTGCTGGCCCCTGGAGTTCTCCAGCTCGCTTTCAGTGTAAGCTGCCTCCGCGCCAGGTTTTTGTTTTACCGGAGGTACCGCTGGGGTTTTGGCTGGGATTGCACACACTGACAGAGACAGGGAAACTTGTGATGAGCACTGCAATTGCTGACACACAAGGAAAACAGTGTTGGGACAATATTAAGCTGTTAGTTTGTTCTCCATGAACCTACTCCCTTCCTCTTCCCCCCTGTGCAAGGCCAGATCCGAGGGGAGAGCTTGATTTACGTGGAGCTCTGAAGACAGTGTTCAGTCCCCTTTTAAAAATAGGTTCAGCCTAGCAGGGGGTTGGTGTGTTAGACTCACTGCTTGCCTAAGCTGGGAAGTTGTGTTGGCTTGGCTTTTAGGAAACACTTGTCATGTTCACATCTCCATGTGCTCTTAGAGGGAGTTTAAGGCTTCTTTGTGTTCAGTCCCTGCGAGCCACCAGTGTTCTCCAAGCTGCTTTAAAAACTGACTGGATGGGTGAACTCGGAGTCAGAGAGAGCTGCTTCCAAGTGTTCGTGGCACCTCTTTGTCGTGAGTGTCTCTTGAAAAAACAACTTAATGTACCCATTTAATCTGTATAATCTCATTAAGTCTGTTTACGGTTAGTTTGTGTTCCAAGTGTGTGGATACCTGGGAGAGCCGGAATTGCTCCTTCGGAGCGGTTTTTCCAGCAGGTGAAATGTTTGTGTGTGCTCAGTGGCTAATTCTGTCAGAAGTGGGGAATGCTGTTGATTGATAGGTCTTGTGTCTTGGAGGGATTACATCTTTATTTAATATTCCTCAAATTTGTGTGTCTGTGTTTAATATTCTTCCAATAGGGTCGGACTCGTGCGAAGTTATGAATTATTCGCGTTTGTTATGAGTCGTGTGTCTCGAAAGCAGCACATTTTCCAGCCCTTTGAAGATACACTGTCTGTCACTTCTCAGTGCTCAATCTTTCATGAGCTGAAGTGCGTGGGTACAGGATACAAAGTGTTACAGGATTCAGGGGAAGCGCTGAAAGCCAAAAACTGCAAGTTAACAGGTGCTTCCCAGATTTTAGCTGCGAGAGGAGAAGGTGTGCAGGGGTGGATGTGCACATGCCTTTGAGCAGTGTCAGGAATTACTGACAGCAAGTCAAAGCCGTATTTCTTCAGATTTCCAGCTTCTGTTGTTTATTGTCACGACCTTAGTGTTTCTTCAGCTAGGTGTTCTATTTAATTATGATGTTTATAGTAAATATCACCTCCCTTGGCTGTGTTCTCAGGCCTGTAGCATGCGGAGTGCTTTGCTTGTAACTGCATCCCTTGTCTCAGTTCATTATCTGTTAATGGTACTCGACATGACAGGCTTGTTTTGATAAATGGAGCCTGCCAAGAAAGCTGGGATGGATTTTGCAGGCAGTGGAGCCGAGCTTTATTTCATTGTGCAACACCAGAGGACTGATGCACGCTGGACCAAAGACCACAAAGTGTTGTGAGAGGTCTCTGGGCAGTGGTTCCAACCCTGTCCATTCAGGGAATCTCCACTCAAGGTCTCCTCTTTCCAGTGTATTTTCCTGACCCATGTGAAAAAAGACTTTGCCTAGTCTTGATGGGCTTTGTGTATGTGTAACTCGCATTTCCCTCCCTTTTTCAGACATCCACCTTTCAGAAGGGATACTAAAAGAAGTGCTGTTCTAAGTTTATAATCCTGTGACTAGCAAAGGCGTATTTCATGACCAAGAAAGGATCTTTTATAGTCCATTTTCAAAAGACAAGATAAAAAGTCCCTATTGCAAAATGGAGCTCGAGGCTGTACTCTGTGCATGTTTTTTATTTTAGTCTCTGAAATGGGGGCAGATCTCCATATCTCCTAGGAAAGCCAATTAGTGAAAGTTGAGTTGTCTCTGATGTCGGTGATTGAGTGCTGTGGCTGTTCTGCTCATTCAAGGATCTCCAGTATGCTGTATACAAACAGATGGGACTTGAGATGATTTCTCTGCCATCTCCCACACTGCTGAATTCGGAAGTTGGTTTGTGTTGGATTTGCAAGAGAGTGTCTGAGATTCAAGAATAGTCTCCAGTTCTGTTGCTGTGCTCAGACTGCCAGATGCAGTGCTCTGCGCTGTTTGAACAACTTTCATCCTAATGGGATACAAAAAAATCCATGCATTTAAAAATTATTATTATTGAGTGCATTTTTCCATTATATACTGACTTTAGGGATTTGTGATCCAAGCTGGCTGGGTCACCTGCCCTAAAGGGATAAGGTATTCTTGAATAAGAACCATCAAACAGGGTATTTTTCAAATGATGAAACCTGGCCTGAATTAACTTCCTGCTGGAAAGCTCTTTTGGAAGTCATTAGGAGTAAACACTGATTTAAATACACTCTGGAGCAGTCAGTTCCCTTCTATGATCTGCCAGGTGTTGGGCCACATTTGATTAGAAAATTGAGGAGTGAGGATAAAACGCGATGTGGTTGCTTTGTGCTGACTTGAGGATTGAATTTCAGCTCTCGCAGGTTTGGAGCTATCACACGGCTCCTTGGTTACAGGGCTTGTTTTGCACCAGGTCTGGCGAAGCCAGGCTCCAGTTCAGGAGCTGTTGTACGATGAATATTGCGGGAGTTCAGCTCGTGCCTACACCACCCTCAATTTGTATTGATCACAGCAGTCCTGCGACGCGGCAAGGGCGCGTTGGAATTAATCAGCTGCTTCGGCTGGGTGGGTGGTTTTAGGGAGCTATTTCTAGAAAGTACAGAATGAATTTCAAACTTAGATCTTTGTCTCCTGAAGGACTCCTGGGCTCTAGTATGAAAACGGTAGAAATGTGTATGGATAAATAGCAGGAAGATACACAACTACAAATAATTAGCAGCCTCTGGAAAGATGAAGTTGGCAGGCAGTACTTGAGGGTGTTGCTCTAATTAACCGGGTCTGTGAACCTTAATGATTATCATTTTTTCTAAATTTTTATTTTTTTTAACTTGGCTTTGTAAAACCAGCTCTGAGGTGGTGTACTCCCATATTTATTTTATAGGTAAAATATTACTGCACGGCTAGGAAATGGATTTGCTCGGCAGGGATAAAAGTGTATGTTGCCCCGAGGTAATGGATTACATAGATGACTTGTTTTGCATGTTATTCTGCAAGGGAAATAGCAGAGCTTTGCTCTAAAATTAAGTCGGCACTGACAACTGAAAGGTCATGGTTGTGGTGTTGAGGAACAACACAAGACATTGGGAGAGGAGTTACAGGTTTGCGTGGAGATGCACAGTAAGATAAATATTAATTCTTTTTAAAAAAGCCAATTAAATACAATTAAAAGGAACATGTTTGGCTGAGCAGATGAATTTCTGCCTCTAAGGGGGAAAGGAAGGCGTCGTAGGAAAGATTTTGAACAAAATGGCTCACTAATTGAATGCACTGCAGCCAAATCCCTTTGCAAAGGGACTCTGAACGTGGCCCTGGCCAGGCATCCCTTCCTCGCCCATGCTGGGGCTGAAAGCCGCGCGTGGAGGGCTCCTCCACCCCCCGATTTATCTGCATTTCCCCACCCCCTGTGTTTTGCTCGGCGGCGAGGGGCCGTGCATTGATATTCGTGCTGCACCGCGGGCTGGGAGCGCCGGGCGCCCGGGGGATGCTTCGCCTCCGCGCTCCGCCGCTCGCAGATGCATTTTCTCGCTGACCACGCTCTTCAAGCGCTGCCATCAATCACGGGGCTCCCGGTTCCGGCGGGGCCGAGGGAGGAGGCGGAGCGGGGCCGCGGCGGGTGCCGGTGCCGAGCCGCCCCCGGTG